>PQXN01000003.1:0-366402 GCA_004786275.1 Botryotinia convoluta | reverse complement strand
CGGGGGTGTTGGGTGGGGTGGTGATGGGGGCGGTGGGGTTGGTGTGGGTTTTGTAGGGGTGAGAGGGGGGACTTGAGAGGGGGATGGGGTGAGTTTTTTTGGTGTGTGATGCGATGAAGTGAGGTGATTGTTGATGGAGATGGAGATGGGGATGAAAAGGATGGTGGGGTGTAATTTAATTTCGTCGTGATTAGCGGCTAGTCCGAGTCGCTTATCTTTCTTTCAATATATCTTCATTAATCTTCTATTATATCCTTGACTGAAGCGTTATATCGAATGCCATTCAGTGTATTTGGGATTCTACTCGTGAGTAAAAGTGCGTAAATCATGAACCCGTTCTCGAACCATACTCATGCATCAAAAAATTCACAAGAAACTCGAGGACTAATAAGCTGCACACGAAAGGGTACTCAATGAACATATAATCAGTTCTTATCTTTATTTCGGTGTATCCCTAAACGCTGGTTTGAATCCCTGGAAATATCCCTTTCTAAACGGATTCAATTCATCAGCAGTAACACCCGTCCCATTAGCTGTCCTCTCACGGATTTGTTCGGGATCTACCATGGAATCCGGTATTCTCTTATATGTAATAAGTCTTCTTGACCCTAGTTTCCTATTAACAACCCGATATTTACTACTAGAATGAGAGATACTTACATCTATTAAAAGCTTGTGTGCAAACACTTGTAATCTGTAAACAAGGATGTGTTGGGATTTTGATTTCTTGATCCTCGTCATTTGCAGTTGGCATCCAGAAGGATAGACGACCGTTATCTACGAGGGAGATGGCTGCGAAATCAAGAATATCGTCTAGCATGGCTAGGAAGGAATATGGTTTCTTGGGTGGGATGTAGGCGTCTTGTCTGGAATTTTGGTTAGCATCGTTGCTAGGAGAATGATCATAAAGAAAGGTATCTATACAAATGATGAGGTAGTGTTTCGCCTTCTAACATAATAGGGACTTTAGGTTTCGTCGGATCCCTATTCCCAAGTACTTTTAAACCTTCCCTTACACCATAGGGTGGATCACATAATATCCCATCGAACAATCTCGCGCATCTCAATGGAGTATTTGTGAGATCGGCCACAAACGTATCTCCAAACTGATTCGTGAGACCATATTGCACAAAATTCGAATGTAAATTTCGCGTTTCCTTTCCTCGGATACTTCGCCCGTCAATATCGCTTCCGAAAGCAAGAGCACCGAAATGTGCACATGCGACGGGGAAACTACCCGTTCCGACAAATGGATCGTAGAATAATTTTGCCGGGGCTGCTAATGTGATGTTGGCAGTGACTAATGCGAGCTCGGAATCCATAGAGGTGGTACTGATATACTTTCTCTTTTTGAGATCATATTTTCCTACAATATCTCTCTCGCTAGCGCCGAGAAATCGACCAAAGGTCGCTTGGGAAGGTGTTGTGATACCATTGGCAGCAGCGTCAAGTTGCCATTCTTCCAAGATACAAAATTCTTCATCTGCTCCTTTCATTTTGATAGGACCCTCGAATTCCAAATATCGGAATTCATTAATGAGTGCTCGCTGTTCGGTGGTAGATCTTGTATTCTGAAAACAATCCACGGTAAATTTGAAAGAGCAGGTTTTGTAAAGCGACCATAGATCTTCTGTAGAAGTCTTTATATCATCATGAAGAATTTCATACGTAGAACCCGTGCCCCAAACTTCGTAGATGGCTTTCGAGAGAATGCTTCTCTTAACCAATCGAGCAGCGGCTTCTGCAGACGGGACGTCTACGAAACAAAATGGTGACTATCAATCACTTAGAATTGACGGTAATGATGAGATTTTGACGATAGATTTCACTTACATTCGAAACATAGTGCTCAACCTGTAAAGGAATATTCTCGAGCTCTGCTAAAGCCTGGATCTCGGCAAGACGAAACGTCTCGTGCGTTTGTGTGAATCTTATTAAACACTTCATTTTGATCTTTTAATGTTGTTTAGTCCTCCTACAGATCCAGGTGTTCGAATAGAATCTCTCCTCGCCTCGCTCCTGCAAACCACTACACTGGTGTGGAAAGTCTCAGGGAAGCACGACCAAACAAATCGGCGTCAAACTTTCGGAGTCTGGTGAATTGGAAAAGTTGTCTTTGAGAATTATAGAGAAATATCTCTGACCAAGCTTTGAATTAAGTTTAGCTCACAAGACGACTCCTTTGCGCGGCTATAAAAAACAATGCCTGTATGTAATTTTCAATATCACATTCACAATATTTTTCACCATGACTCCTGCGAAAAAATACCCCTCCAAAAATCCTTACAAGGGTTAAAATTAGCGCATTCGAGCCCATGCCATCCACGCTAAACCCAAAATCGCTCTATCAAAATAAATCCTCAAAAGTGCGTCTATCCATCTACCTCTTCCTAGCCAAGCCTTCACACACATCGAAAATGTTAAGCTTCCCAAAAGATACCAAACACGAGCAGAAATGCTACGTGACGCATGGTACCATGGGTCATCTTGACCCCAAACAACCTCCGGTAAAACGGAAACCATTTGTGAATATCTTGGGTCATAGATTTATCAACAAGGTTGAGATGATATTACCCAAGGAATTGTATGATATTATGAAGAACGGGGTGGATGGAGTTCTGGGGGAGAACAGTCCGGTTTATAGTCGGGTTGTACTTCCATTGAGTGCATTGCTGGAGGGAGATTTTTTTACGGAGTATATTAAAAAAGGTGAGGCACATGAGGGCATTGGAAGGTTACTTTTTGCTTACAGGTTTCTAGGGAGTATTATGATGCTTTCGAAGGGGATGATGGGGGTTGATAATGTGTTTTCCTTGAGCGAGGGTAGGGTCTCAGATTCCGGATGTTCTAATGCGCAGAACCTACTGACGTCGTCATAGGAATTTTAACCTTACATTTGGATAAGGAAACTTATGAAAGATCTGGATTAGTGGGCAAACCGGAGGGAATTAAGGGGAAACGAGAACATCGACCTCGGTGGAGTATGTACTTTTTTGGCTGGGAAAATGGATTTGCTAATCAATTCATAGTTGTTGAGATAAATTTACGGTTACCATCAATGTTACATGGCAAGAAGGGTTTTCGAAGGATTGAATATGCATTCAAGAATGTATTGACTACTCCTGTGACGTGGCTTTTCTGTGACCTAGGAGCTACAGGTGCGAATCTATATACACCTCTTGCTGCAATACTAACCTCTTCGCCAGTATTACCATCTGACCCATTATCTCCACATCATCCACATAAGATAACATGCATTCCAAAAGTATCGAGTGACTATCAAGTCAAGAGACCTAAATTCAAACCTCCAGTAGAGAACAATAGAAACTATGACGAGGACTTTCGCGAATTCGCCGCCGAAATTCATGAGTGGCTTTCATTAATATCGCTAGAAAGTCCACGAGTCAACTCAACTGACAAGATCGACCCCTTTCTGTCCCGTTACGACCCTCCGATAGGTTCAGATGAAGCGGAGGAGCTGGTGAAAGTCACATGGACTGGATTTATTTCCCCTGCATGGGCACATAATACTTTTATCCAAGCTCTACTCGCAGCGCCGAAAAATTCTTGGTTTTCGTATTATGTTGGCGGGTTTAGTGATAGCTGGAATGGCGAGAGCAAGAACTGTACGATATTGAAGTTGCCTGATGTCCCCAACGATTATGTTTTGTGGGAAGTAGAATAGATGGGAAATCATTCTGTTCGTTGACGAACTTCTCGTCCTTCTCCTACTTCGCCTGTAATTGCCTCCGTAATGAGCTTTCGTAATTCCTCTTGTCCCGCAGGTGTTTGGAAATCATCTCGAGCAGCCAGTTCATCAATACGTCTCTTAAACTCGGGATCAATGACCTCTCCTACATCCTCTTCTGGATTCATGGTACCAATATTGACCGACAGCCCTTTGGGTACTAGTGGTGGGTGGGCCACTATAGCATCTGTACCACTTGATGCTGGAAGGCCTCCCTCGGCTTCAAGTTCCTTGATTCGGAGATACACCGCGACTTCTGGATATTCGCCCTCTGCCTCGATTCTTTCCCTTGCATTACACCCATCCTCAGCACTTCTAATTGTAAAGTTGGCATGTAATTCCTCAACCAATAGCTTTGCGCAATCTAGTGTTTCGGCCACAAACAATGCGGTCTCTCCATCCTCGTCTTTCAAATCGACGTTGACATCAAACTCGGTGACAAGCGCTCGCAGAAGGTCTAAATGACTGTAAGAGGCAGCAGCGTGCATTAAAGAATATCCGTGTTCATCTTGAGCAGAAGCTAAGGCGGGGTTCGATCGAAGGAGGGGTAGGAGATCTGGAGAATTGTCGGCGGCTAAAAGAAAAGGATTGGGTTGAGCTGGAGCCATCGTATACTCGAGTATGAGTCAGTGTCGTGTTATTGTCTTCACCGTAAAGTCAAAGTTTCAATATACTAGGTATACAATGCTTCTCGTCCAAAGATTATTCTGTTTGTGGCTAATGTAGGAGGGCCTCCGAGGATTTTCTATAGTGTAGCGGCCGCATATCCCGATGACCGAGCCCAAGAACCCCACTAAGCGCACATAGCAGTCACCTATTTTTCTAATGCTCACTCAGCCCTACCCAGACAATCTAATAATTATGCAATTATCAAAGGGATTCGCCTGACCTTTTTCTTCTTTGGGTATTGAGCTAAGCAAAATACTCCTTTTGGTACCTAGGTATAGTACCTGCCCTGCCTTGCACTCTGCCTACCACTTTTCTTAAGATTTTAATATCTCGAGCTTCATTTAACTACCCAGTATCTATCCATTTCCCCGGTGTGACTCTTTGCTGGATAAGGAAGGAACATAAAGGATATTGCGGTTGCTTGGTGTTGATAAAAAGACAAGCAAACCTCACCTAAACGTCAGAAGTCTCTCTATGATATTCGCCCACAAACTTTCATACCCAAGATTTCTTTCAACTATACACAAAGCTTGTTCAACTTCCCAATTTACTACTACATCAAAGTTTTTAAATCTTTCAAACCACCCCGCTCTAACACTTCTACCAAAGTATTCTGTCGCCATGGCTGAACACAAATTTGTTCCTTATAAATCTCAAAATGTAGAAGAAGTTCAAACACTTCTTCGAAATCTCAATGATAGTGCCGGCAAAGGAAAGAAACATGGTTTTAGTTGCAAGAAAACTCCTTTCCAGGTCGATGGATCTCCAGCAAAGATTGTGGTCGAATCTTGGCGTTTTCAAGATTGGGACTACAAGCGACATGATTTACCTACATACGCACGAGGTCTCTTCACCAGCAAAAATGAAAAGGGTCAGCCAGAGGTTGCAGTCCGTGGTTATGATAAATTCTTCAATACGGAAGAGGTTAGTTCTACGAAATGGAACCAAATCGAAGCCAACACCAAGGGTCCCTATGAATTGAGTCTCAAAGAAAATGGATGTATTGTCTTTATTAGCGGTCTTCACGATGGCACGCTATTGGTTTGTAGCAAACATTCTACCGGCCAAGGAAATAAACCAGAAATGAGCCACGCAAAAGCTGCTGACAGATGGGTCGACAAACAACTTCAAGCCATTGGAAAAACTCGACAAGATCTCGCCAGAGAGCTTAGAAAGAGAAATGCTACTGCGGTGGCCGAGCTTTGCGATGATGATTTTGAGGAGCACATTTTAGCTTATGGTAAAGATGATGCAGGTCTTTATCTTCATGGTATCAATATCAACCTGCCAGAGTTTATGACATACCCTGGAGAACAAGTTCAGGCTTTTGCAGCCGAATGGGGATTCAAAAAGACTGACTTCCTAGTAATGGACGATATTCAAGTCGCCAAAGCTTTCCTTAATGAAGTAGCTGAAACTGGATCTTATCAAGGACGTGATATTGAAGGTTTCGTCATTCGTTGCAAGGCTCGTACCAGATCAAATGAGTCATATTCAGATTGGTTCTTCAAGTACAAATTCGAAGAGCCATATCTTATGTATAGACAATGGCGTGAATGTACAAAGGCCTTGATTTCCGGAAAACCAGCTCGATTCAGAAAGCATGTCAAGATCACAGAAGAATACCTTTTGTTTGCACGAAAACGCCTTGCCGAGGATCCTAAGTTGGGGAAAGAGTATGCACATAATCATGGTATTATTAAGTTGAGAGATGATTTCCTGAAGGAAATTAATCTGAAAGGTTCGGATATTATTCGTCAAGAATATTCTCAACTTGGAGGTTCACCAGATGAAGTGCACAATAATGTTATTCTATGTCCAGTTGCAACAATTGGTTGTGGAAAGACAACTATTGCTCTTGCACTCACTCATCTATTTGGTTGGGGCCATGTTCAGAATGACAACATTACGGGCAAGGGTCGTCCACCTCGATTCACTAAGGAAATTTTGACACAGCTCGAAGGAAAGCCTGTTGTCTTTGCTGATCGAAATAATGCCTCAAGGCATGAACGAAAGCAATTGATTGATGATGTACATCTTACTCATCCGCATGTTCGACTCGTCGTCTTGAATTTTGTTCACGATAGAGCAAGCATAGAGAAAGTTCGACAAATTACTCAAGATCGAGTAATTAACCGCGGCGACAACCATCAGACTCTCCAAGCAGCATCAGATACGAAGAAAGTCGTTGGTATCATGGAAGGTTTCATTCAACGCTTTGAACCAGTAATTATATCTGCACCACCAGATGATGGATTCGACTGTTCTATCGAACTGGATCCTACTAAGGATTCACGAGAGAATCTTGAGACTGTTGTTGGACAGCTTTCAGCACAATTTCCAAAGCTTTTTATCGATTTGCCCACGAGCGAGGATCTTGATGAGGCAATTCAATTTGCATTGAGCGATTACAAACCAGATCTCAGACATGACGTTGGTCGTGGACCACCTAACAATCACAATAGGAATCAACAGAAAGAGAACAGAAATGTACGTGATTATGATGAGGATGATGATGAAAATGCTCAAAAACGAAAGCGTACACATACTGAATAACGCTGACCTCAAATTAATTACAGCAAACCCAGCAACCACAGATTGCAAAGAAGAGGAAACCATTAGAATATGTCTCCATCGACCTTCCTCGAAATAATATTAAGGAGACGCTTGACGACGCTTTCGGTCGTGTATCCTCAAACAAAGCAAAATTTTACAGAGCCCTAGAGGGAATGCGTCGAGTTCAACCAGAATTTCACGTCACTCTTATTCATCGAGCTAACTCCAAACAATTCCCTGAGTTGTGGCAGAAATACAGTGATTTACACGCGGATCAAGTTTCTAAAGATCCATGGAGTCCCGGAACTGGATTTGGTAACTGTCAAGTTATGCTGGAGAGAGTAGGTTCTATCTTTTCATTATTTTTGAGATGACCACTAACAGAGGTAGATCGTATGGGATGACCGTATCATGGCAATCGTAGCTAGAATTATCGATGATGGATGGGAATGCACGAACGAAGTAGCACACATTACTGTTGGTACAAGAGGGAATGATGTTAAACCCAAGGAAAGCAATGATTTGTTGAAGCGTTGGCTTGCGCAGGGTAGTGGGGATGAGAGCGGAATTGGAGAGATTGCTATTGAAGGTAGGAAGACTGTTCAGGGAGTTGTTAAGGGCATTCTTTCTAGATGAGAGGATAGGTGGTGAAATGAATGTTTATGGGTGAGAGTGGACGGGTAGATGAAACGGATGGACGGTGGAGGAAAAGTGATTTTTAGAGATACCAGAATATCTTCGCTCTGTTATTTTTGGCATACATGCATAGGACTTGAATCGATAGGGTTCATGAATAAACGCAATATCTTCTCTTCCAAGCTGGTTATTCGTGTGGTGTCCCCAATCATGAGATGTGTGCGATTTGAAGTACCATCCTACATGAACTCGTCGAGAAACCAGAAGGAAAACACACACTCTCTCTCTGAATCCGCCTCTTCGAAGCCCCTCTGCATTCAAAAATGACTCCTGCGTGGAACTCTATATCAGTATCGATATCGATATTGATCAAAAGCCTAAAATGTCAGCCCCCAATCCCTACATCAAATGGCCACTCTTTTATTGCTTTCAAGTCTCCACATGTACTAGCATACGCACTCGCCATAAGGTTACCACACTACACTTTATACTGCGGTGCTGCAGTACCATTGACGGCTTTGCGATTTTATTGAAAGGCGTTTGTATTGGATAGATGTGGTGGAGTTGGTGGTGGATTGGTGGTGGATACTTGGTGTGTGAGTGAGTGAGTTGTATATTGAGGGTGCTGTTGTGGAATTGATAGTTGGATATTGGGGGGGGGTTTTCGGAGATGAGGGGTTGGGAGTTGATGGATGTGATGGGTGATGGGATCGTGAGTATCTTGGATTAGAAGTATTTGAGGTAGGAGGAAGTAGGGAGGAAGTAGGAAGTAAGTAAGTAAACTGAAACTTGACCAAAACACGGGAAAGAAGAGAGATAGAAAAAAAGCACGAAAGAAAAATGCAAGGAACTATAACTTCCCCTCCTCTAAGAAATCTCATCATAAAGAGCGATCATCTTGATCAAGATTTAGATAGGTGCTAGGTAGGTCACTCAATGTGCTACATATACATCTACCTACATATCCTTATCCCATAACAAACAAAATGCGAATTCGAATCCGAGTTTTAGTTTTAGTTTCATCAGTGAGAGAGGGGTATTCTGTACACCTACCTAGGTGTTTGGGTGCTACCATAATATGTTTGTTTCCATCTGAAAAGAGAATACATCGATATAATTTCTTTCACTTGCTAATATTTCTAAGGAGAGTTTGCTCCTGTACTATTCTTCAATTATCAATTCATTAAATTCACATTATTGTTTCTTTTTCTGTCTTTTGCTAACAGAGAAAGATATAGTTAATCGACTAATCGATTTTCTATCACATTACTTATTACTTCTTCTCTCTACACCATATCTCCACCCCATAACTATTTACCCATCACAAAATACAAATACGACACGAGTCACAGACGCAGAGAAATAGTATAAGAACACAAAACATGTGTTCTCTATATATGTCGTGGCATCTGTCATGAGTTAGTTTGAAATAAGCTTATATTCCGTATTAGTGATTCCGTGAATCAATCCGAATCGAAGATCATCCCCATCTCATTCTTTTCTACAAGTAATGAGGAAGAAAAGAGACTGCAGCAGCCTATCGTTTCCGCATTCGATAGGTATGTGATGTCCCCTGAGAATTTTGATATCGATACAAACAATCACAAGATAGGTACAAAGTGGTTCAACAGATGGTTGGAGTAACGGGGTGAGATTGGGGATGTAGATCTGGTGGGTGAATGCCACATGTACGATTTGTGTTCGCTAGGGTTACTGGAGTTGATGGGTTGGACTATTTAGGTAGGTACCTAGGTCCTAGGGTGGGTGACACGTAGTGGAAAGAGTGATGTACAAATAACGTGATGCTTTTGATGTGATGGATGGAGTATAGATCCTGATATCTACACTACACCACGACAACCACATAAACAGAGTATCAAGTCACTTCAAATCACAAGTAGTATCTCAAGTCAAATAAAAGTATGAAAGCAAGAAAGCCCAATCGATTGAATACTAGGAAACAGCTTCAGCAGAGCCCATTTTCCGTCCATAGAACTTTTGCCCATACCCCCCAATAATCAAGCATAAACTCCATCCATAAAACCATCCATCCAGTGGACCCAACCCACCCTATCCTATCTTTGAAAAGAAGGTACCTGCAAAAACAAAATCCCAACGAAACAAGCCCCCAATATGATGTATATGCCAATTGCAAAGAGCAAAGAGAAAAAAAAAGAGAGACGAAAGATAAGATATCATAACCGGATCGAATCTATCTATCTAATCTATGTAAGTCTTCGAGTATTGTGAGAATTCCGTAGGCAACAATAAAGGTGGAGACTTGGACGTCTAGAGACCCAAACATGAAACGCAACAAGCGAAACATGCCAGATATTGTTTTGTTGGAAGCTTTTGCAATAAAGGTGATGAAGAAATAGATTAGAGTTTGTTTCAAATGACGCGATGAAAAGACAGCGGGCGAAAAAAGCTCTTTGAAATAGGAAAGGTTGACGAAAAGGTGACGAGGCAAGTTATTGCTTTTGTGCGAAAAGCGAAAATGGAAATGGAGACGTAAATTCATGTAAACACGTAAACGGTGCTCCTTCGTGAAACACTGGAAAGTTTGTCGTGGTCTCGTGAGAAGCGAAATGATCGCACTGAGTTGTCGATTATGAAAAGTCGAAAAATTGTCTCGGGGTGCAGATCATCGCTGCTTAATTGCTTAAGCGTTGATAACGTTGACGGAGGGATGACGAAGAGGCGGGAAGACATTGACGCCATATTGACCACCCATATTTCCTGAAGGGGAAAGATTAGTGAAAATATATAAATTGAGGATCAAGATGAGGAACAAACCTGGTGGAGAATAATTGCAGACGGTATACCAAGCTGGCATACTTGGCCAAATGTCCATCGGTTGACAAAGTTGGGTTGCACAACCAACAGAATTGGTACCAAGCCAAACCATCTGAGTGAAATGACCCCAATCTTCAAAGGTGGTCAAATCTGGGTTGTTCTTACCATAGTAAGAAGGAAGGTAGGTTGGTTGTTCTCCGTTGTACCACATGTTTGTAGCAGCGACAGCCACCTCCTTTTTGGCACCAAGAGCCTTAGCATTGGTGGAACCGTATGCAGCAATGTTTTGTCCATATCCACCGCCATTAATATTCCTAAAGAAGAGTTAGTGTTGGTAAGACAGAGGTGACCCAGAAAAGTACTCACATGTTGTGACCCCACTTGCATGTTGCAGCAAGAACTTGAGCGGATGCAACAAGCTTTGTGTCCCACTTAAGGAGAGGAACAGAGTGATTGGCGCGATGGATATTGTGGTGATACAAAGCAGTCGAAACATAGTCTGTGGGAGTCGCAGTTGGGACTGGTGCCAATGTGGTGGAAGGATAGACGGTAGTGGTGACATGAAGGATGGTTGTTGCAACTGCCTTTCCATTGGAATTATAGATGACTTCGGTGACATCGTAGGTTTGGATGATTTGGCGCTTGAGGCGATTGAGAAAGTAAGTGATTGGCGATGCTGTTACCGTCAAGGCAAATAGCATTGCCAAAGCAAATTGCAAACGCATCTTGGCGATATTGTAGAAACTTGAGTTATGTGACTCTGGTAAATCGACAAGATGTGAGATGTGAATGGCGCGTCCAAAGAAACGAGGAAGAATTAAAAAAATATCTAGGTATCAAGCACTAGAAGTAGAGCTTGGTAAGGACTGTGGGTATAGAAAGGAGATCTAAGGTCTGGTTGAAAGATTGTAATGTTTTTGGAAGAAGAGGAGGAGGGGAAGGCGGTTGAACGTTTGTTTATATTCCCAAAAAATTCCCACGTGGATTTTGATAATAGTGTCCCGTCTCTTGAGGATATTACTCGGTTATATCACTCAATCGAGACTTAAGATTAAAACAAAATGAGGCAGGAACCTTAATCGGACCTTCAATTCACTTTTTGGGGGAGATTGAGGATGAAATATAGAGAAAATTGAGAGTAATTTGAATGGTGATTGGATCTGTTAATGACGTATTGAATTCTGAGATTTGTATTACTTGATTCCGACGCGGATGTCTTACAGTCCGTGAAGCTTGATAGTTGTACGGGGTCATTGTAATTATAACGATACTTGAAGTTGCTCTTTCTTTTTCTGCATCTTATCATGTGGTGTAGGAAAGTGCAAATCACCATAGGAACCTGGGGCCCCAGATACTCGCCACTACCTTGATGGAGATATTGATGAATCTTAAAGAATGAATTTATGACTCTCGAGTCTCTAATTCTTCACTCAAATGAGTTTTCAAAGTGAATACTCGGTATGTGGAGCCACATGGCGCACCGACTTCTTGATATCAAGATGTTTCCATGCCTCTCAAAATGAAATGATAAACAAAATTACCTACCTACAATGCCCAGATGAGCATAATTAGAACCCCGGTCGAATGATGGCTTGAAGTGACATCCATGATAGATTCATAATCATAATAAACTTAAGAAACAGCTGTCATTCACTGTCCATCCAGCGGTGTCGTCTCTTGTTGACTTGTGTTCCATTCCTAATTCCCCCCATTCCTGGAACTTAGCTATATTCGAAAAGGAATCAGTCCCAAGACTCTTGGGCATGATAACTTTCCAAAATCATCTCAAAGCATTCTCCTTTACAATAATACACTTGAGCCGACAATATACACAGCTCTTGGCTTTCGCCAATGTTTTTGTTCTTGGAAACTCCTAAAACCTGGAGAACCTCGACTCCTTTGCCACAAATACGACAGTAAATAGCTGGAATGTGGGCAGATTAGCGGTGTCGTCTCCTAAACTGTTTTCAAATGAACATCATTCAATCTGTCAAATGATGCTTTGAGGTCTAATCCAAGGTTCAAGAGAATTTCCGTGGGTAAGGATAACCGGAAATTCAGATATCGAGGAATCATGTGGATGGAAAATGGCTTGCAGACCGCTGAGGCGTATGTGTTGAGATTATGAGTTGAAAAAATTTAGAACTTCTATGTACGAAGACGGAGAAGTGTCAAACGTCTCTTTAGATCAATGCCCAGGTTTGTGTCCAAAGGCTCCTGAAAAGAATGCAGTCAATGATAAACAAGGTGGAAACTTAACAGATGAAAACGTCAGCAAAACGATGGCAGGTGCAAGATAGAAGTCATTTTGGAAACAGCAAGAGGGGCCAAGTGTTTCCAAGTCTAAGAAACTTTTAAAAGGCCAAACATGCATCGATTATTGATGAACACTTGTCCTTGATGCTTGATAGTTGGAAGGAGAAGAGAGACATGGTTAAGTACCGTGAGCTGTCCTTTGTTCTTATTGACTAGTGGCTGCTTAGTTGCTCCCTTTTTGGTGCACTCGGTGCCGTACTCATGCCACCCCCCCCAAGTATTGCGTTTATCATAACCCGAGATCCAGGTACGTTCCAAAACTTCAGCAGAGCCTAGGAAAACCTTTGTATTTGTGTCAAACCGGTATATGCATACCGTTCCTGTGCGTCTCATCCTTATTGTACAATTTACTTTCTCCTCCAATCGATCTTTCGCTCTAATGCATTAATAAACAGCTCCCAGGTACGGATATCTCAATTTCCTATCTCAATCTCGCATGTATGCTTGGTATATTCAATAAACGCCTTCTATAGTTTGCCCTTCCCAATCCCCTCCAGTCCCAAACATCGTAAAAGATCGATTGCGTAACTCGGGAGTTAGCCACGGTCTCGGGATAATATGAAAATGTACATGCGGTACCACTTGCGCTGCAGCCGCTCCTGTATTTATCGCCATCATTAGCAACGATTTCTCCATTCCATTGTTCTACCAGATATCCATAATAGACCTAGCTACAACCCTAGATGCGTCGGAACTTCCAAGACACGAATCCCGGGGTAACTCACCGTTGTTTTGAACAACATTCCAGTCCCACACACCGGTGACCTTAGCTAACATCCCGCATCGCTCAGAGTGTCGTCAACGGATAGCCAAGAGTCTTCCACGCGCATGCAAGTATAATAGTGAGTGTTGTTGGAATGGTAAAAATCCATAGGTTCGAGAACGTTCCCTCTCCCGTGTAGCAGTATCGGTTTAATAAGACGTCGATTGTCAAAGGAATGGAAACGATCAATGACAGTAGTAACATCAAGTGAAACTTCTGGAACAAGCTGAGCTCCTTCGGAATCATTGACAGCAATCTCTCAACCTGGGAGCGTAGTAAAATCACACGGTCCTCGGTGATTCGTATAGTTATGAGCTCCTATATATCATAGTAAGTATAAGCTGATTCCGATATCATCAGTTTGCATCACGATGATATCAGCTCGTATCATAACTCACCGGAACATGGGCCTTCTCTCGCTTTTTAGGATCCAGTATGATCGACTGCAGTGCATAATAGATATCTATAGCCATGTCTTCATCCCCGAGAAATCGTGTCCAGGAGTCGAGTGTCTTTGCATACAACAATCTTCCAGCCCCAGAAAATTGCCTAGCCTTGGATCTAGCATCTTCCCTCGTCGTGCGTGATTCCATGATTAAGAATCGCTCTAACCATGCGACTGTTTGCGCATGATCTGCATTCCATGATGGTATGGTGTACATTGCTCTTGACCAACTCAGAAACCAGAAAAAGTGTTGATGAAGAATGAAGCCGAGCAGTTCAAGAAAAGTTCTCGATCTGTATGGCGTTTCGAATCCTTCTTTTTTGATTACCGTCATTTTGTTTTACGTTTTTTGCGAATGAAAATAAAGGTGAAGTTGAAGGTAAAGGTGAAAAATGAAAAATGAAAACTTGTGAATGGCTAAGGTGCGCCTAGACTCGAGATAGTCTCGGGAGCCATTCGCCCAACTCTCGCGCTTCTTCTTCACTCACGTCCGATAATTTTTCGTTGTGATTACGAGTTGTGACTAGTAGATGTCCTGGGGAAAGGGGCATAATATCGAGAAATGTCATGCACTGAGGTGTGCTGAGGACTACAAATGCGGATGGAGTGGTAAGATCTGGATTTGCGAGAGATGAGGATGGTGGGTAATCGGATGCTATGCTGCAGAATGGACAAGTCATGATGATTGAGAAGCCCCTGCGAGAGGGCTATAATGATGTTATCGTGATATGCATATTGTGTAGACTCGAGTTGATGATGTTCAATTGTGGATGAAGGAGCTTGGGGATGGAATTTATTTTACCGAGGCTATGATGCAACTTGCTTCTTTATCACAGTATCACCAACTTCTCTTTGAAGACCATCAATTGTTTATTTATTTCACGATAGTGTATCATCAAAAAAATTCAAATACATCGATTCATGGGGTGATATACATGATTCAACCAAAATTCCAGAGGCATCACTGGCAACAGTGACGGGTTGTTATAAAACATGTTTTCAAAAGTGCAAACTACGAAATGGTCATGAGAAGCTCTATATTCAATTACTTCATGGTATCTCTAAATTATAAACAATTAAATCCTTTACTCATCGTCGCCGAAGAAGACCTTGATAGGTAACCAAGCATCTCCGCAAACCTTGAATCTATCTTTCAGGTTGTCTAATTTCTCAACTTCCTCACTAGTCAATTCCCAACCATCAAGCTCGTAGTTCTTCTCAACACGTTCCTTGTTGACGGATTTTGGAATGACAGACCATCCCTTTTGGATACCCCAGGCAAGAAGTACTTGTTGTGGAGTCTTGCCCTTTGCTTCTGCGAGGGACAATAAGGTCTGATCCTTGTACAAAGGCGAGTTTGTGCTACCGAGACAAGAGTAACCGGTGCTGTGGATACCCTTTGATGTGTTGTATGCAACGAGCTTTGGGGATGGGTTGTTTGGGTGGAGCTCGATTTGGTTAACGGCTGGGACAATCTACATGATAAATTAGAATCAATAAATAATAGACAAACAATGGAGCTTGGACATACGGTGGTTCCTGGGTCGCTGAGGAGCTTCTCCAAGTTTCTAATACCAAAGTTCGATACACCAATGTTCTTTACTTTGCCAGTGGCAGGGAGCTTTTGCATTTCGTGCCATGTCTTGATGAAGTCCCAATCTGGGTAGTGCTTCTTCAAGTCATCTGGGTCGGTGGATGATGGCCAATGCATAAGGTATAAGTCGACATAATCGGTACCAAGAGACTTCAAGGAAGAATCAATACCTTCCTGAACTCTCTTGTGCCATGGGTTGTCGAGCTTGGTAGTAAGCCAAATCTCTTCTCTTGGGACACCGGACGCCTTGATACCTTGACCAACTTCTGATTCGTTTCCGTATGCAAGCTAATAATCTGTCAGAATTCGATCTGACGCCACAGTATGTTCATTGACTTACAGCTGTATCAATGTGTCTGTAACCTTTGCGAAGAGCAATCTCTACAGCCTTTTCAACTTCACCTGGTGGTGATTGCCATGTGCCGAGACCAATAGCTGGAATCTTAGCACCAGTGTTGAGAGTGAAGGTCTTTCTGGATAGAGGTATAGTGTGTGAGCTTATGGTACGAATTGGTTTGAAATGGGATGTGACAGTCGCCAGTCTGCGCAGACTTCTGCTTTTGACGTGAACTCCTATCAAAGGGTCGAAATGGAAGAACTTACGAGGTAACGTTATTTGCAGACATTGTTACGGTTTGTAAGTTTGTTAGATGTTTTGAGTGTGAAATAGAAGGAATAAGAGAAGAAAGACAATTAATTGCGAGGACAAAGTGAATACTTATTTATACCTTTACTTGACCCAGAAAGCCATGCATGAGGATTGTTTGATACCGGATGACGACAACCTATAGGATTTCCACAAAATACTTTACCTCCGGGTTATCTCTATTCCATATGAAGAAGTTCAACCTGTCGATACGTGAAATCCAAAGATAATCCGCTGCATGATGAGGGGCTCTGGTAGAAGGTTCTCTGTCGTTGAGTGGAGCATGGAGGGGCAATCCCACTTCAGGCTAAATTGAACCGAAGGAAATTTGGCATGCGCACCAATCATGTTCACCAATGCCGTTTGAGAGTATTCCTAGTAATTTCCTACGTCAGAATCCCCCATCAACGCTTGAAAAAAACTTCCCAGTTGACAAATTTGAGAGGCAAATATTGGATTCTGTACAGTGTTTGTATGACAAAAGACAGACCTAGCTTGGATTGGAGGATAGACTTTAGCCTAAATACTATATTGACTTCTAGAACCTCACTAATCTAAATCAATTCAGAAATTTGTAGAGTTCCGTCCCAAAGTGCGAAATTGCTCCGTAGCGGGGGAGAAGGCGGGGAGTGGAAACGTCACACACGTGATGTCGAGAAACCTTGTCGGCGCAATCTCACGTAGCTTAGAAACTAGAAACTAAACGCCTCTGTACCATTCGTGCGCATACAACCAAAACCACAATGTCCTCCGGATTTGTATCAGGCGGTACTGCAGATGCTCCAACTGAGCGCAGTGATGAATGGTTAGCCGCTCAACAAGAAATCGAGGCTAACAGACAACGAAAAGCTATCGAAGCTAGACAACAAGATGGAAAGAGCTTGTTCGAGATCCTAGAAGCAAATAAAGGTACACATCTAGGGTCCTTGCACCCGCCCACGCGTTGATTTCTTAGGCTGATCACTTAGGGGTGCGTTGAATAAACCAGCTGCCAAACAAGATGCATTCGAAGAAGCCAATAAACTCAAGAATCAATTCCGATCATTAGATGAAGATGAAATCGAGTTCTTGGATTCTGTTTTAGAAAGTACGAGGGCTGAAGAAGATAGAGTGCGAAAAGAAACTGCGGAGGGACTAGAGCTATTTAGAAAACAACAAGAAGATGCAGACAAGAAGGCGAGAGCAGCAGATAATGATGGAGCACAAACACAAGATGGTTCGCCGGTACGGGAGGATGAATGGGGGACTACGGGTCGAAAGCGCAAGCGTACGAAGGATAAGGAGGTATTGAAGGGAGTCAAAGTTAGGAGAGCTTCATCTTCCGCAGAACAAGCTTCATCTTCCACGTCTACCAAAGACCTGCCGACGAAGCCTGCGAAAGATGATTCTGACTCGACTGCAACGAGTACTAAGCCACCGACTTCTAAAGATCCAGCCAAAATCTCGGACCCAAAGCCTGCAAAGGTAGCACCCAGGCCGGTGGCAGTCAAAAAGCCATCACCTCCTCCATCCAACAAAGGACTAGGACTGGTAGATTATGGATCTGACGAGGATTCTGACTGAATGTTGTGAGGAGTTTCTATGGGGAGTTTGGAGTGGACAAATACAAATATAATCGAAGAGAGAACTCTTAAATAAGCTGAAGATTATCACGAAAATTGCAGAATAAATGTAGTAGGTGAAACTATTTCCAAAAGACGCTATGCTTGATCATGTTAATCCATGATGCGCATGTCAAATTATTACAAGATATAGGTATCTACAGACAAAGAAGTGCTATGTACTTGCTCACAAGAGCTCTATAAATCATCCTTTCCTCTTCAATAACCTTCAAATAGTGCTCCAAATGGAAACAAAGCTTTTCACAGCTTGAATCTGGCGAGGTTCAAAACCATTTCTCTACCAGTGACCCAAGTTGTTCTCCACAAAGTTGGGAAATCCAAAGTACTGGTAAGACCATCGGCAAATCCAAAACCCAACATAGGTGGGATCCAACCTCTAGCATACTCAAGAGCGAAACAAGCCGCATCCATCTTGTACTGCTTAACAGTACCACGACGAAGATGGTGAACACTTCCTTGAGGATAGACTTCAGGTTCAAAGTCTCCCGGAGTATAGGCGAGTTGAGTACCGTGAATGATATGGAAATAATCATCAGCTGTATGACGACCGGTATGTCCTTCAGTACCGATTGTAGTTCCTATGCATAGTCAGTATCCCCACTCAAACTCTGCATCTACCCATTGGTGAACAAACCAAAGATGATCAAATATTCCGTAATACCTATAAAACGAATTAGCATTCTTGTCTCAGACTATCCCAACCTTAGACCCGTGACCTCATTGGGAACTTACTAGCATGAATAATATACATAGCACCCATAGCCCCGCCAGCATTATTAAAAATCCATTCCTGATCCAAATTGATATAGCCACCGGGATGTTTCTCACTCAATTCATCCACAATGAACTTCACAACCTGAGCGGTATCATTACCATGAGCACCAATGGCGCGCTGGGAGAGATCATTAAGTTGAGTCGGTGTAAAGATGTAGAAGGACTCAAGACGTGCATCTAAAAAGTAGTAGAGAGCAGTGAGGAGACCAAAGATGGCTCCGTATGTGAGGAGCTTCATGATGGGAATTTGTGAATTGAATGAATATATGTTTCACTTCTTTGTGAAGAATAAAAAGGAGTGTTTACTCTTATGTCGGTCTGGCAATAAATTTGATAATTTCGCAAGCCAGGTACGAAGGTTTAATGTGGATCTGGTAACCAATCGGGTTCTCCAGTGATAGCTGGCAGGGCAGTTAGGGGTTATTCTAGAAGAACGGCTAGGACGGGAACAGGGGAAGCTCCGGAAGCTTGGGGAAGAATTTCTGATAGAAAAGTCGAGAGCGTTTGCAAGTCAGATAAAGAAGATATTGGTCAAGTAAGATATTATTAGTATTAATATAAATCTGCATCCAACTCTCTGTTCATACCAATTTCTCTGTTTATACCAATACCGATACTGGTAGCCAATATTGCGAGTTTCATCTCACTACAATAATCATACTCAAGTTACCTATGCCTCACTCCCAACCTAATCAGTCTGATTCTGACTCTCCATGATCCTCATCATCTGCTTTCTTCTTCGATTTTTTGAAATGCTCCTTTCCATCCGTAATATAAGCTTCGACCTCTTGACCATCAAATTTTCTCCCATTCATCAACTTAACGCATGCTTTCGCTGATTCCGCGTTTGCAAATCTTACACTCGCAACTCCATCTTTCTCCAAATCGTATAGAACCACATTCGTTACCTCGCCGAGCTTGCCACACTCATCTCGAATATCTTCTTTGATATCCAACATTGCAGCTGGGTCTTCTTCTAGCTCTTTCAAAGTGAACATATGTTTCAATATAACGACTTTATCCCACTTCGAGCTGGTTTCCACAAGGGCTGACGGCTCGTCATCGCTCCAATCTGCCAGTCGCGCATCTAATTTCTGCGTCTTTTTGATAATCTTCTGCTTGTCCTTCATGCTGGTCTTAGGTTTCTCTTTCTCATTTCCATCTGCGTCTGTTTGTTGAACCTTCTTGTAGCTCGCCTCTGCAGCCTGAACCCGCATCTTGATTCTCTCTTTAGATGTGCCTCCATCTATCCTAAAATCTGTATCATCCAGTAACATTATTGCCATCTGCACGGATGGTGCCTTGAAAAATACGATAAGAGCATCGCCCTTAAATTCTCCTTTCTCGTCTGTATAAAGCTTAATTCTCGGTTTTCCGCTGTCGATTTCTTCGGCGATAACACCGCACTTTCGTGAAAAGACTTCGTGAACTTCCTCAACAGTAACATCTGATGGCAGACCAGTAACATAAACTGCGGTGTTTGCTCGTGGTGGTAGAGGTTTTTTGGTTTTCTTTGGGGCTTTTACCATTCGGCCACCCTCCTATGTAGACTCAGCATCGAAGATAATGAATGAAATAAAAGATGCAGATAATTGCATAAGCTTCAGCTAGGTATCGCATACCAAACTAAGATAAGTAGATATAAAATGCTGTAAAAAGCTGGTAGAACGGGTGCACAATCATAAATCTATCTCGAATATGAAGCCTAAAATTGACTTACATCCTCGCCATTGACATACTCCTGCTTCCTTTTCCTCTTTATAGCATCAACTGGCTCACTCTCATCTACTCCAGATACTTTATATGCTTTCTGCTGTTCTTCCAATAATGCCTCATCTAACACCGGTATCCATCGTTTGATCGCATCATCGAATTCAAATTCTGTGCCATCGTCTTGCACGAGCAGGTATTTCTGGTCGAGCTTCGAAAATGATATGCGATCGTCGGAATCAAATTCTTCGGGGTTGGTAGGAAATGGAGCAGTTGCGCCTTCAATATTTTGTCTTTGCTCCATGGTTGGTACGATCTGTGGTGTTTTGTTTATGGGACAGCTCGGGTGGGGGTTGATGTGGTGATAGTCGCAAGTCTTGAGAGTCGAAGCTTGGTGAAAGTTTCGCGAAGCGATTTGATCTATGGGCTTTCTTCGCATCAATAGATTAACAACAAAAATTTCAAAATTGAACTAAGACTATCATTTTTGAAGCCACGGGCTTTCGGGTGAAAGAACTTGTTCATTGAACGGTCACTAATTCCAGTTAGTCTGCGACGCTGCCTTGCTGTGACCTGATGAGCGTGGAGCGCAATATCTTGAATGCGCCTCTACTTAATCCCAAATCCTGCTTGTTTTAGTACGAAACAAACTTTTCCCATTGGCAAGGTTGTCAGTGACAATTACGTCGTCGATTACAGTAGTCTAGATGCTTCCAGGCTCTATAGAGTGATCACGAAGGAGGTGGTGAGGTAGTAACCTCTCCACCAACAAAGGGATATCCGCTGCCATCGTTCGTACTAACCATTGGAAAGCAATTTTTGTATGGGCAGCAAGTATCTACTCCTTTTCCAATTCACAAATTTTCCTTCTCGCTTGAACAAGGTAATCAATATCGCCTGTATCAAAAGCAAAGATTGGCATCTCGATTTCGACTCATCTTTAGGTTGACAGAGGTAACCACTCTTCTAGCGAGGACCTTACATGCCTAAATTTTAGCATGCACCTCTTTGCTGAAGTGAATGAGGCTGATATTCATCCTCTCTAATTGCGCTTTAGTAAGGAAGAACGCATGGTTTCCATTACCAATTCGTTCATCAGAGCCAACATCAGGGGTTTCAATGGTCCGGATTGCAGTTCGACAATCAGAAGCTTGCAATGTCTAATCTCATTAGATGATTCAAATGGTTTAAATGTCGAATCCACTTTGAACAATGTACTACTTTCAAACATTGAGAGTTTGCATCTAGTCTACCAGTCCGGAACATCTCTGATATCTATCGAAGTCAAAACGACCCCTTGGGAAGGTTGCTCTGAATATATATATATATATATATATTAGAATATAGACTTTTAGCCTAGCAAGGGTTTTGCAAAATATGTTCAATGCACATGATTGCATTCGGTATAAAATTTCATAGCAATTCTCGAGCCTACTTGCTTCAGTTTAACGCATGACTATAATGTAGGTAGCTGTTAGAGTAAATTTACTCGGATCCCGAACTCACTTTTATCCTCATCGTCTCGCTTAATCCCGAAGAGAGTGAGTATTTGAGTATCGCTTTCGACGTTGTGATCACATCTTCTTTCTTCAACTTCCACATCTTTTACGAAGGTCGATCTTGCTTTCAATTTGCTTTGCTCTCCAGTCACAAAGACGATAGTCGGATTGGAAATTCCGACCTTCCACAATCTTCTAGGCGTCGTATATACTACGGGATCGCCTGTTCTTACCTCGGAGATTTCACTTCGCTCATAATCTGACGGTAACAACTATCTCCTGGCACTTTCCGTTGCCGCCTTCCACTTTCTCTTGAAATAGGCTGATATACGATCGCTTCTATCCATCAATTTCTTTCTTTGGGGTCGTCTTTTACTGCCGCTACCCAGTTCGACCTAATCCTAACCCACGTCTTGTTACAAGATCAATCTACCTACACTATGTCCTCAATTCGTATCAAGCGGTCTAGATCTGACATGTATGTCGTCTCTCTCCCCTGTCGCGTTTATTCCTGTCTTCTCGGTCTAACGTCACACATATAGTTTGGATGCGCCTCCAGCAAAAAAGTCGCTCGTAATCAAATTTCCGGTTGCACATATGAGCCTCGTGGATGCAGTTGATATAGCAGCCAGATACAACGGAACTTTGTTTGCCAAACATACCCAGGAAGAATCTTGGAAAGCTCGCATGACTATCTTGTCTGCTTTTTCTGCCAAATACAAAAAGTTGGTAGGTCAATCTTCTATCTGTAGCAGATTATGATGAGTGTCGGTTGAGCCTCTCTGACTGATCGTAGGATAAGGTGATTGAAGCTCAAGACCTGGCCATTGAGCAGTCTAAAGCCGTGATTGCTGCGCTGGATCGGTTGATTCAAAATTTTGATACTCTTCCTTCCAGGAGAATTAGGGAGCTTCTTCCAGGAAGTTCTGTGGAAATGCTTCCGGGAAGAGCTATAGAAATTCTCGCAACTATCCTACAATCGTTCAACGCAGTCAATAGTCATGAGCAAGATGCCCAGAAACAGATTATAAAGAATGCCGAAAAGACAAGAGTGGTCGCCAACGCAGCTAAGATGATGTTAGCGGATCGCGAGAAGCGTTATTTGCTTCCTTATTTCGTTACGCCTATAGCCTCAAGGGGATGTGGTGTGGAAATCGACAATTATACTGGTCTTGCGGCAACTCAACGAACCACGCGAACTTGGGCTGCAAAGTTTGCAATGGAGGAGATGTTCAGAGCGGGTGAAATTGACCGCTGGTGGGAGGCTGATACCGCTGAAGTAGCTGGGGTAATGGCGATAGACATTGGCTCTCTTTTTTAAGGGCTTTCGAGGGGTTTAGTTAAAGTATGAAGATTCGTAGAAGCACTGTCTATCTGCCGCCCACTTGCTGTTCTACAGTATAATTATCTGCGCTCCGCTTGGCAATAAGCAAAGCACGCTACTAAATAGTCTTTAAGATTCATCACTTCGAAGCCAATCTACACAGTGCAATGTTCCTACTGCATAGGTGATGAAAATACTTATTGCACTAGCCTTCATCGGCCACTGCTTCCCTCTTGGGTCGCACCCGATATATTCTTACTCAAACTCCCCAAAAAAAACTTGATCATGCATTCGCTATAGTCTCTTGTGATTTGACGGCTTTTCAAGTAAACTCACCTTTCAGATCCAGGTCCAGGGCTACAGCCAAATTTACTAAAAAGACCAGCTACACAATACCTGTGTGTGTTCTAGTTCATTGATATCAGACTTGATGCTGGAATTGAGCATTTATACTTGGCAATGAATTTTGGTAGCATCATCCTTCAGAACAGTTCGCATGAAACAGGATCACTCTGATACATAGGTATTCAGTGCGGATACTTTCGCCTTGCCTCCATAGTTCAGTCTGTGTATATCACAGTATTTTTAATGCCTGTTACATCTGAGATAAGTGACCATGGATAAAGAAGGCAGCAATATGCAGTTGCTGGAGCATGGCTAGGGCCAGCCTGTACATATATGTTTCACTTTTGTGAGTTTAGTTGCCCTGCGATCCAAAAAGTATCCATCCAGGGATGAATCTGAGAAAGTATTTCCAGAAGGCAAAAGCATACAAGTGAAGCTTGGAGAAAATTGTAGGACACAAGGTACTTTAGAATTGTCACATTCACCACCTATTTGCTCCTCAGCATCTCGCGTAACGGTTGAGAGAGGTCTATTTATGAGTTCTCTCCCCTCCAATTTCTTATTCTCTTTTAAAAAAAATCCCATCACTTTCTACCCCGAGAAACAATATCCTCGAATCCTCTCACTTTTCACCACGAATGAGCCTATCCGATTTAGTTTGACGTACCGATCTTCTTTTGTCACCAACTTCAAGCTGACTGGCCGTCTTTGAAACCTCGATCTACCTTTCTTGGTCACCACCGACAAGCCACTAAATCAGGTATATCTCAATTCGAGGAAACTATCACTGCGGGTGACCTCCAAGTCAAACCAAACCACAATATTATTTGTCTCAAAGCCCAGCATTAATCATGTCCTCTTCCATATCAGCAGGCCTCAAAAGACCTGCTGCAGCCATGTCTTCCAACAACCTGTTAGACTCAGTCTCTAAGCGTTCTAAGAGCTCCCAAGAAGTCATGATACCCGGTAGCGGATCCAACTCTGGATCCGATACCCCGTCCCTCACAAGAAGGTATGTCTCCTTGGCTCTCAAAATATGCTTCTCGGGAAAGCAGTATCACGATTCGCACGATCCCATCACCATTAATCGTCTAACCAAATACATAGCGAGAAATCCGATTTGGCATATTTTCAACGTGAGGAATCTAAAGACGCAGGATCCATTGCTTTTTTTATTGCAAACAACCTTTGTCTTCGCTCTGAGACATCAGCCACTGTGGTAGCCACTTTGGCAACTAAGGGACAAATCCTTCGAAAGCGTATGCTCGAGGGTTTACACAGCTTGGTACGTATACGTCAGCAACACATTCAAGCTTCAGCAAAATCCATGTATTGACCAAATCTTACAGCAGGAGCAAAAGGAAAGAATTGATGGTTTAATTGCCAAAACCTTAGAATATGTGGCACCTCCTTTGCTTGCTATCGAGCCGTTTGCGTTGCACGAACACTGGGTTCTGAACCGTCGATCGACCTTTGATATAGTCACAGAGATGCTCGAGGGAGATGCTGATATGAGCGATGTCCCTTACCTTACGACTGAAGAGATACTCGAGGTAAATCGTGCACTTTGATTCCCCATGTTGTAGTCTTACAATATATCTGACTGGCATACAGCGGGAAGCTTGCTACCAGAAGACCGAGGCAGAGATGGCAGCTAAACGGGAACTATGGCGTTTAGAGTCTGAACAAAGACGAGAAGAAACGCTATTGCATTACGTCTCCTTAGACGAGGCAGAAGAATAACCTTTACTATAGTATGGCTTTCTATTCTCTGTTAGTAGGATCTAGATCTTCTGTATCTAATGCAATACTAACATTCTACAGTCATGTCCTTTCCCCATCGAAACAGCGTGGTTTTGCACTCGAATTCGACTACGTTACTGATCTTCATATTCCATCATCATCAATCGATGCGTTACTCTCTGTCTTGAAAGGCATACAATTTTTTTTTCGCCGCGGATTTTATTTCCATCGTCACTAAAGACGTTCCTACTCACATCCAAGAGTTTAAACAGAATTATCATTGCAAATTTCATATTTCATCATGGGCTGCGGCTATCGAGGGTGCATTCATTCAGGCGTAGCCTCTGGGCTGATCACTCGGCGCTTGTTTCTGATGCTACTAAATGCAAAAATTTTACCCAAAGACTGGTTGTAATTTATCGGATGCAAAGAAGGGAGCGAAGGTGCAGGTTGCTACAACAGTATACTTGAGATTCTTGCACGTGCCATTGATATACATTTTTCATAGCCAAATTTAACAATTTAACTTTCATGCTAATAATCATGTGATATGGACTATGTGATATCTAACATACTCTGGCCGTAGACATATCTCTGACCGGACACATGCCTTCGGGTGGAGGTCAGGTACAAGTTTCTACATCCGTCTCGAGGTCAATACATGGGTCCACGGTCTCTGCGGAAAGTCTCACATCACTGGATCCATGCAGCAATTAAGTCAGAACCTTCAAGCGTCACTCTCTCAATAATACCGGACGGCATAAACAAGCCCATTAGAATTCTCAGCGCATGAACCATAGAAATTGCAACCGCAACGCCTCTAAAAGACACTGCTATCTTTTTTCCACCACTCTTATATGATGCGCATGAAAACTCGGATCAGATGAAGCATGTGTTAAGCGTTAAGCACAAAGGTTGCATATGGATTGAACTGTAAAATGAGATGAAGAATGAGATGAAGAATGTCTAATAAAAATGTGGCAAGCATGGCTTGATGCTGGAGACATCATACAACTCCAGAGGCATATCAAGGCACAATCAGCAGGTATGACTGGCCACTAAGTTGCTTCTGATCCTCTGACAGCAGGGCACAGTCATCCGATAATCTCAACTCTGCCTGTCTAAGTAACAAACCAATTTAAGATGTCGCCTGAGTGCATGAGACGTCGTATAGCCCGTAGACTATATTATAAGACGTGTTCGACTTGCTTTGGCTAAACCCAACAGCGAGAGCTGCACGTATACAATGGGATAGAATGAGCGTCAATTGTGGGTGGTTTCTGCCAGTGAAAGTAACGCATGAGATTCCTGGTCGTATCGAAGGATTTGAGGGAAGGCCCAATTTGAAGCTTTGGGGTTTGCGGGGTTTTCTAAGAGGTAAAAGAGAAAACAAATTGTGTGGAAAAGTAAAACCTAAGCAAAAGATAATAATCATAGACTTCTCCTTACCTTAAGCAAGATACGAAAAATCGATAGGTTACCAATCATTATCTCGATCACCACATATCCATTTCACCTGTCTATATATGAAATCCAAGTTCAGGACTCGAGAAGTACATCTAATCACATCTAAAACTAAAATTCGGAGAGAAACACATTGGCATTGAACTACAGACATATGGAATCGATAGTATAGATTGAAGGCTGCTCCACAAAATCGACAAGCAAACCCCTTTTTCTTCATTTTACCCCTCTTACAATTTACTTTCTTCTCCCCTCTTTTCGCTTAAGTGTACCAGTAGAATTCTAGAGGATATTCAAGAGGTTCCTTGATCTCAGTTTACCAATTTTCCCCTAATCTTTCACTCTCCACCGGTCTCGCGGGCAATGCAAGTCTTGAAATTTTTGATCTGGAGCATCCCAAATCTACCACCCGAGGATAAAGCATCAGCATCGCAGACAATAAGATCCAGCGCACTACACACGATAGAACCAGAAGACCCCACCCAAGCGCCACCGCAGGAACTCCTATTAAAGCATGTCGTTCAACCACCTTCCTGGCGCCAGCTTGAAAGCTCGCGATGATATTAGGTATGCTGCACTTCTTATCGGATCCAGCCTCTTGGTTTAGTTATCGAAAGTCAAACTCACGGATTTTATACTAACCAATCATAGTTATCAAGTGTCGCCTGCACTTCAGGTCAAGGAAGCTTTTGCAGCAGCACATGAAGACAAGCTTACCGACGAACAACGAGGCATCCTCAAGGACTTCGTGGCCCGTAAGCATAAGAAATTGGTATGTATAGCATGTCTGATGTTTGCTACTAGTACCTTCCTGAATGCTAATCAATAATGTAGGATAAAATTATCAAAGCACAGAATCTAGCCCTCGAAGACGTCGAACCAGGTTGCCGAGCACTTGCAGCCGTGCTGAAGGACGTTTTAACAAAAAAGGAAGCAGCAAGAGTAGAGAAAAAGGCGCGAGATATCAAAGGTTATGAAGTAGTAGTCGCTGTCATAAAGTCGGCACTCCGTTCTCAGAAACTGGCCCGCAATGAATTCATGGTAACGAGATCAATCGCAAATGCTCAGAAGATGTTGTTGGAAAGACACGAGGGAAACAGCTTCAGATCCTATGCAAGCCCCAGAGAACATGCTACTCAACGCGAAGCCCGTGGCATTCTCGAATTCTCACCAAGAAAGGATTGGAAGGCCAGACATGTAGTGATGTCTCTATATGACATGTTGTATCGAGAGAGCTTGCATTGGATCAATGCTGCTGTACTCACCGCAGAAGAAGTTATAGAGGTTGGCTCCCAATATGTGTGGGCATCCGATTGTACACCTTACTGACTTTGCACGACAGTATCGCAAAGGACCAGAACGATCAGTCGAAGCTATCAAGAACGTGAAACGCTACGCTAGAGTAGACCCCAAATATGCAGAGCAAGACGAAACTTCACGCTGGAGAACTGAACATTTGTTCGATGCCAATATCAAGAACGAAAGACAATGGAAGGCGCTGAGTCGGCAAGCATACCGGGATCTGTTGGACGATTCTGACTCCGAATATGATATCTCAGATGAGCACCTTGGCCACTATGATGGCTGTATTGATTGTTATGATTGTTGTGAAGATGAAGACGAAGTTGAGGATGAAGACATGCCGGATCAAAACTAATTATGATCCATGGAGTCTCACCTGCTGACTTTCAATCACGTCATCAATGAGTTACTTGCCTTGGCTCACATCTTTCCATTCGCGCAACATCCATATCAGGTCGTCCATCGGACAGGATGCGTTACTATTGCATTTCGAATTCAAGTCATCGCTTCACTTGGCGATAATCAATGTTTACGACACACGCATACTCACCGATCTCGTTGAACTCACCAAACTCGCTGAGTTGCTTTTAGATAGTTACCAATACGATGTTTTATAATATTCAGTGTGACATGTGATGACTGGTGCCAGCGATTGAATTTGTTTTGAACTATCAAATAGCTTACAATGAATAACGAGTGAACTTTGTCGATCCTTGTGGGAGTGAGGGCAACCTATCCGATGTCACATCTACCAAAGTACTAGGTTTACTTGGGATTGTCATACAACGTCTTCGGACTTATAATATGCAATCTCAGTGTAACAGGAAGATTCATTTTATGGACCTAGTCTCAAGATCAATGATATCCTATCTGATCGTGGATAAAACAGTTGTGTTCTCAATGTACTGAACCTTTTCAAAGTAGAAAAGGTCATTTCATGGACCTAGCGAAAGATATCCCGCCAGAGAGTACGATTGGTCCACTGGGGCGATCAGAATTGATAATGCGCGTATAGTAGGCTAATGCGACTGAGCCATAGTACCAAATGAATTCAAATCCAGCAGTAAAACAATTCAACACTCAAAGTTATAGGAAGTTAGATACTTTCACTAATTAGATCTCATCCAACTTTGAAGGCTCCCCCTCAATTGAGACAAACTACATCCCAATGAAAACACACTCTCGAATTCTATCAAACACTTGTCACTACTGGAGGGAATTATAATACATAGTTCCCAAAAATTAAGAGTTTAGATTAAATTTGTTGTTTACTCACTTGAGCAAAATCACATACAAAAATCAACCCCCACGAAGCCCACAAGAGGCTCCGCCTCTTGTGGGCTGTATGATCCACAGTTGAAGTAGATCAACTTGAGCTAAATATGCTTTATCAAAACTTATAAGGTAGCTAACAGGCACGTGTAGCTGGGAGGCCGGATCAATCAACTACAAGGCCAGCAAACAATGGTTGTGTTGACTTGTAAGGGGCCTAGTTCAAAAACAAATTATATTTTGAAGGATTTAACTTTTGATAACTGGATGGAGTATGCACGGGCCATACCTACTAGGTAGTTACAGGTCGTCAGCCATCACAAACCACAACTCATTATCGCAATTTAGCAAAAATTATTTCAACTGTGCCGGGAGCACTAGGGACACAGGAAAATCGCAAAGAAAGAATTTGAGACTTAAAAAGTCCAAAAGAAAAAGTTAGCAAGTCCCAGTTTCGATCTGGGGACCTCCGGGTTATGAGCCCGGCGCGCTTCCACTGCGCCAACTTGCTTGTTGCCTGTTGCTTGTTGCTTGATTGATGTATGTGGGTGTCCATTTTAACAATATACTCCTACCCGCCGACCTAAGCCATAACCATGCGCTACCCGACCATCTATCGATTATTATTCATAGTTAATCTTTGATATCCAAATCAACCTCGGAACCTTTAAAACGTATCAAACTTGGACCCCTCTGTTGCTCAAAATGCAATTAGACATCAAGCTATTACAGTGTTCTCTTTTTCCTTAGCTATCGCTAAATATTGTCTAAGATACATTATACTCCGCCGAGAGCATGATACCTTTCGAGTATCTCATGAATCTCTACTAACAAGAGACAAACCATAGAATGGAATAATCATATCATAATATAACCATATTTCAACTGCATAATCATGGCATCACCAGCACTAACAATACGGAATCTCTCTACGACTCCACTCGAATTAAAATCACTGGAACGATTTGAATCTGCAGAAGGGAAAGCTAGCGGGGTAAATATCACCAGAATAACCAGAAGTCTTACTGGGTTCATGTACCTTAACAGCACTCCAACCTCACCACAATTAGCAGAAAAAGCCGAAAGCTTCAGTCGTCAGGATGTTTCAATACCAATTGCTCCATTTGAAACCAAAGTTACAGATATAGAACCCCAAGGAAACCAAGTCTTGCGATTAACATTCGAGACAAATGGCGAACGATATCGAATTGATACCCCAACCCCATTGCATCGCTCAACCATTCTTACACCTCTCTCGCACAATCCCACCTACGAATTTACGGGTGTATATCTACCTAAATACCATTTTCTCGCAATCTTCTCCTCGGCCAAATTATCATCATGGATGTCCAATCTCAAAGACCAAACTCCCTTAGCCGCTCTCAGTATACCCGGTACACATAATTCCCCAACGTACCACGCCGCATTACCTTCCGTACGCTGTCAAGCTGTCAGTGTAAAGGAGCAACTCAATAATGGTATTCGTTTCCTCGATATACGAGTTCAACCACAGGATCCCAATGATCCTGCTGCAGAGGGTCTAATTCTCGTTCATAGCGCTTTTCCGGTTTCCCTTACAGGCCACAAATACTTTCGAGATTTGGTCAACCATGTGAAAGTATTTCTGGATGCGAATCCTACGGAAACAGTTATAATGTCTGTGAAAAGAGAAGGTGTTGGAAAGGCTACGGATCAACAACTTAGTCAAATTCTCAACCATCATTATACTCAGGATTCTACTCGCTGGTTCACAGGTAATCGCATTCCAGCTCTAGGAGAAGTTCGCGGAAAGATTGTCGTTATACGTCGCTTCGGCCTAGATGACTCCTTAAAAGGCGAGAACAATGGAACAGGTCTATATATCGACGCAGAAAGTTGGCCAGACAACTGTGCAGATGGTGTATGTACTAGTGGAGAAATCCGAGTACAAGACTTCTACGAGGTTGCGGAGTCTTCAAATATCAAGAAGAAGATTGGATATTCCACAGATCAGCTCGAAAGAGCAGCTAAAACCGTTGCCGTGCTGTCTGAAGATATGGGTGTTGCTAGCACTGAGTCGGCAAAACAACCATTCTTTATGAATTTCTTGAGTGCCTCGAACTTTTGGAGAGCGAACTGTTGGCCAGACAAGATTGCAGAAAAGGTTAATCCCGTGATCGTTGATTATCTATGCAGAAGGCATAGTGAAACAACTTCCAGTGAGCAGCCAGATAGTGCAAGTATAGGTGATGGTAGTACGGGAATTGTGGTTTGTGATTGGGTCGGAACAGATGGGGACTGGGACTTGGTGAGGTGTATCTTGGCAATGAATGCAAAGCTGGAGCTTAGAGAGAAAGATCGTCCTTCAGATCCCCCTTCATAGACGAGAAACAGACCAGAAATGTTTATGATTTCAAGGTTTACGATGCAAATGGTCCATAAAACAATATTCCGTTTTTACACATATAATACATTCCGTTACATGCTTATTCATTATTTGATTGGATTTACTCCTTAGGAGTTTCCTCAGAAGGTCCCTTTGCCTCACCTTCCAGCATCGACCTTCTACCTTCAACGGTGAAGTATAGACTCTTTCCAGCGCTCTCCAAAGTATTTGTAATTCCACCACCAATACCTTGTAACATAGCCACCAACTGGCCTCGTAAACCGTCCAGACCGCCCTCAATGCTTCCAACCCATTTAGTACCATCAACGTCAAACACCTTACCCTCTACTCTCGCTCCTAGTAACAATAACTTTTGTAACCCACTTTGAACTGTAGGATCATGCCACCCTGGATTCGCCCTCTTTTTAGGAGCAGGGAACAATGGAGCGCTAGGTGACAAAATGGTCAAAGCTGTCTTCATATGTTGAGGCGAGACACCAGGGAATGTTAGAAGTACAACTGGGCCAGCCAATAACGGTGACAAATCATGGGCATTCCTAATTTTCCTATCCGAAATAGCTTCATGAGCCGCGCTCGAAAGCGTATGTGTCAATCCATCGCCCTTTGCATTTACAATTGGTAAAGTCGCAGAAGAAGGAGTTGCTGGATCTGTGGGATCTAACTTGGAAACTTGGGAATCAGGTTTATAGAATTCGACAATGCGGAGAGCGGCGGCGAGAATTCCTGTTTGTACGATTTCGAGTTTGATACCATCTGCGAAATTGAGGTGGGGCTGGCCTTCTGCCTCGCGAGCCGCATCAACTTTTCGAAGAGCAATGACGAGTTCGCGACGGATGGCTACCCACTCCATGGCTTTGAGGTTATTATGTTGGAAGAGGAGCATGAGGGGTGTTGAGCGAAGTAGTGAGGCATATTTTCTGAGGAGTTGAGATTTGCGGAACTCGGGAGGTTTGTAGGATGGCGGCTGGGTTGAGGGAAAGCGAGATATGGGAGGAGATGCTCTAGTCATTTGCTCGTGCGAAGCAGCTGGCGTGAACGCTGCTGCGGCGGTGGCATATTGTCGATTTCGGAGGGGAGTCCTTTTACATCGGAGGATGGAGGCTATTGCCTTTGACGGCGTATGTATTCGTGGACGCATTCTATGAATATCGATTAGTCTAAACAATCGCCAGTATCATTTATGTGACACAATTGGCTGTACATACCTGTGAAAAAGACTTGTTGGACAAATGTATGCGGGCATATAATTTAGATGGACGAGCTTGAGAAATTCTAAAGAGGACTAGCGCATTATTTTCTTGTTGCCTTAAGTATAAGGCGAATTATGAAAGTTCATTGTGGTGACTCAAAATCAAAGGGTAACTACCTTAGCCGGGACCCGAGTGTTACAAAGAATATTGGAAAGGGTATCAAGGAGAATATTTAACTTCCTGTGATAGCCAAATTGAGTTTCAGAAGTCTTTGATAAAATAAAAAAGCAGTCATGGCTGCTCCAACGGAGCACAATGCATATGCACCTTCCCCTCGGGACATTTCAATCACGCCCCTACTCAAACGACTGTGGCCTTCACCTGGAGAAAATAATGTCACGGCATCAGAAGTTGCTTCAGCAATCTCACACATTTTCACGGATTCATTATCTCCAGTTCAAACAGGTGCTTTACTCACATGTTTACATTTTACTGGATGGGATCGAAAGGCAGATGTTCTTGCAAAATGCGCCGAAGCCATGAGAGAAGCTGCTTCGCCAGTTGACAAAGAAGCTCTAGACAAAGTTGTCGCAGCTGTTGGAAAACCAGAAGGTGGCTACAAGGGAGGCTTGGTATGTTGTCACAGGAAATTATGTTGAAATCGATTTGGAATCATTTTCTGATGCATGTTTAGTGCGATATCGTTGGTACTGGAGGAGATTCACATCACACTTTCAACATCTCAACCACATCCTCTATTTTGGCTTCATCTTTATTGCTTCTAAGTAAGCATGGAAATAGAGCATCTACTTCAAAGTCAGGATCAGCAGATCTCCTCAGCTGTACTTTACCTTCGGCACCAAACTTATCAGCGGTGACACCTGAAACTATCACTAAAGTTTACGAAAAAAGTAACTACGCTTTTCTTTTCGCACCAGTTTTCCATCCTGGTATGAAATATGTTGCTCCTATCCGAAGGGAGCTCGGTTGGAGAACAATCTTCAACCTGATGGGCCCCCTTGCCAATCCCGTCGAATGCAGCATTGAAGCCCGACTTTTGGGAGTTGCTCGACGAGATATTGGGCCTGTCTTTGCAGATGCCCTTAAGATGAGCGGTGCCAAAAAGGCCATGGTTGTTTGTGGAGAAGAAGACCTCGATGAAATCAGTTGTGCAGGACGGACATTCTGCTGGAGATTAATGGAATCTTCTGATGATGATGTCAAAATTGAGAGCTTCACAATTTGTGCTGCTGATTTTGGACTTCCATCACATGACCTGAAGGATGTTTCACCAGGGAAGGAACCTCATGAGAATGCCGCAATTTTAATGAACCTACTCCAAAATAAACTGCCAGAAGATGATCCAATTCTGGAATTTGTTCTCATGAACACTGCAGCTTTGTTTGTCGTCTCGGGGATTTGTGATGCGGATACTAGTGATATGGGCCACGGGGATGATGGAAAGGTTATCACTGAGAGGGGACCTGGTGGAGGAAGATGGAAGGAAGGTGTAAGAAGAGCTCGATGGGCTATTAAGAGTGGCGAGGCCTACAGACAATGGAGACAATTTGTCGAAGTTACCAAGACATTTTAGATCTGAAAGACCAAATTTGACAGATATCTTTGGACAAGATCAATGTTATGTATGATTATGATATACGCACGGCGGTTGGACCGAACTAACAGGTATTGGGAATCCAAAAATGGGATGGAAAAGTTCTTGATATACTCAACCATTCACTTCAAACATATTAAAAATGGGCATGAAAATAGTTCTGGAATAAGATCTTAATTGTTGGGATCTACAACAATGGATCCACAAATGTGCAACTTGACTACCTAGTACTATTAGTAACTTCCCCATTTTATCAATACTGATGGTAATGTGACATGGATGTTAACAGCATTCCGAACAATCTCCATTATGACACATTTCTTAGCTTCTTAGTCAAGCAAGAAGCCAAATGATTGGGGGAAAATATACCTTCTTATGGAAATTCAGATAGGGAAGGGGGTAATTTCATTGCTGTTTTTAGTAATTAAATTGACTTGACGCCCTTGTTAAACTTGTTGACCTCCACGTTTCTCTCCCCTCAACCCCCACCAAAGGTAGGCATGTATCCTTGAATTCTGTCACTGGCCCGAAGTCGCTCTCAATTCAAATCTAGAAATACCTAGATAAGTAGGTACGAAGGCAGGTAGATATCCACCAGTATCGTAAGTTCAAGCTTTATTTCTTAGTCTACCTAGTACATCAATCATTTAAGTACATCTTGGCTTGAAATCCGTTTGCTTCGATTGAAAATACTTGTTTTCTTCTATAAAGTCTAGCCATCGTAGTATCTCTCCTATGAAGTATCTTCTTCCTTACCTTCGACAATCCAGAAGTCTTATCGGAAGCAATCTACGTCCAATCTCATCATCGTTAAGGAGAGGCAGCTATTTACCCCACCACAAAATACCTCTTAACTTTCACCCCTCCATTCTTTCTTGTCCTACTCAACTATCTTCCATTTTCACAATGAGTAAACCTCAGATTCTTTTGTTAGGCGAGATTGACCAGTAAGCCACATTGCAGTTTCCCATCATAGTATCCTTTCTAATTGAGATATCCTTTTAATAGTGCCAAAAAGGAATGGAGCGAACTTTCCAACATTGGTGAACTCATCGAACCCAAGGCACGATCCCGTCAAGAATTCATAGAAGAGTGTAAAAATGGCGTCTACGATAAAGTCGTGGCTGTATACAGAACTTTCACCAGTGTCGCTATTACAGGTTTGATTGATGAAGAATTAATCAGTGTACTACCAAAGGGTTTGAAGTTCATTGCTCACAATGGTAATAAAAAGGATTCTGAATACAAGAGAAAATGACGAGGCTAATACGTGGTCTTAGGAGCTGGATATGACCAAATTGATGTACATGCATGCACTAAACACGATATTCGTGTTTCTAATGTTCCAACTGCCGTTGATGATGCTACTGCCGATACCAATATGTTTCTCATTTTGGGAGCATTGAGGGGATTCAATACCTGTTCGTTCCTAGTTTACCTATACCTAGAATGTCATTTCTAACAACTCACAGCAATGATGGCTCTACGAAAGAACCACTGGAAGGGTTCCCCAGCACCACCTCTTGGTCACGACCCTCAAGGGAAAGTTCTCGGTATATTGGGAATGGGTGGTATCGGACGAAACCTCATGAAGAAGGCAACTGCTTTCGGCATGTCTGTTCAATATCACAACCGTACAAAGCTTTCGGAAGAATTGAGTGGAGGTGCTAAATACGTCAGCTTCGATGAGTTGTTGGCTACCAGTGATGTTTTGTCCTTGAATTTACCTTTGAACGTAAGTTTCACTTCAAGCACCACTCAAAAGTTCCCTGTTGATAAAATCATAGAAAAACACTCGTCACATTATCTCCACCGAGGAATTCGAGAAGATGAAGAAGGGTGTCGTTATCACCAATACCGCTAGAGGTGCAGTTATGAATGAAGATGCCCTAGTAAAGGCACTTGAATCTGGCCAAGTTTGGTCAGCAGGTCTAGACGTTTTCGAAGAGGAGCCAAAGGTTCATCAAGGATTGATTGATAACCCACATGTTATGTTGATACCACACATGGGAACAGTAAGTTACAGGTCCTTCATATTCTAGTTTAAAATCACATTGAAACTAACATTTTGTCAAAAGTGGACTGTGGAGACTCAAACCAAGATGGAGGTCTGGTGTATTGATAACGTAAGAAGCGCTATCGAGAAGGGTAAATTGATGAGCCCAGTAGGAGAGCAAAAGGATATGTAGATATGAAGTAGAGGAGGTAATATAGAATTTTGGGATTAACACCTTTGAAATTTTATGTTAAAGTGTTCACTGGGTCGATATACTTGGTCCATTGCAATTTTACCTTTGAGTGGTATTGGCTCCAATCATTTGGTAGGATTTCATTGACTCCTTGATTGATACCATTGCTTTCTACATATAGATAGTACTTTTGCAATTCTACTAAACTCTTTCAATTCATGCTTTTCGTCTACGTTCAACGGGGACTGACCTGCTGTGGCCATCCTGGACTGAACTCCTTCGCCCTGAGCTATGAATGTATTTATTTTGGGATTTTTGCGAACATGATACAATGGGATTTGTGTAAGTATTAGGCACAGAAAGGGCTTCTCCCGCATCCCTATTGAAGCAAGTGCGTACCCAAAATGGACACAATTTAGAGAATACTAGCCATTCTACCCAATACACGAGACATTTGATTTCCTGTGCTATAGGGGCCAAAAGTTTCAAGAGCTCCATCAAATACACCCTCTGAAACAGTGCTCTTCCAATCCGAGCTTTGAGACGCTTTGAATGATGTTCGCTAAGATAGGGGATTATGAGCTATGCGTTGTGTTGTGACTGCGGATTACGAAGATACTATTAACGGGAGGGAATTGAGTGGGATGTAATCAGCCGAAATTTGAAATCTATAATGTATTTTAGTGTATATTGAGGTGGATGTGGAATGGGCAGATGATAGGTACATGTGGTAGGATGACGATATTAAGTTTCTGACTATTAGTATGTGGAAAAGCGAGATAGGCAAACCTCGCTTTATTGATCTAAGTACGTACGAAGGGTTTGATCTGGTTTGATCTACTTACTATTTGTATTAGTATCATCACAATCATTCTATCGTCATTGTTTCGTTTCCAAGTGAGTTGATATGTGTGTATGAGGATGTTTAGCTGAGCTTAGGCTTAGGCTCATTCTAGATATCCATTTTTTGATATATCCGTTCAAGACAATCCCATATGAATATCCCTCCAAAACTACAGATACCGCACTACATCACAGTACGAGAAAATTAATAAGTCGCTTAAAAACCTCACATCTCACATCTACCCACATAGGTAGGAGAAACAACAATACTCTATTTGCCTACCTATACCTACAGTCTACAGAAATAATCGGGTAGTGCGACTACAGCACTACCACCACAAGACAACAACATATTTGATATCGTATATCTCATTATCCACGGTTCTCACTTTCATACTCTCATATCTCTCCATCTACAATGACAGCGACAACGATGAGTAGGAATAAAAACACAAACATTCCATCCAAACATCACACCCAGCCCTCAATATCACAAAATGACTCACTCACTCACTCACTCACAAACAGATAACCATCTTCAATACCTACCTACATACCTACCTACCCAACCACCCACCCCAACACCAACCCATCCAAAGTTCCCAAACAGCACCTATTTTATCACTCCAAACAACCCAATAGAGCGCGCACCAAGAAATCAAGTAACACTCCAAAATCTTCCCAAAACCGTATCGTACCGTGTGAATCTCACGACTCCGAATTCCCATTTACCCGAGTCATGTCTTCAGCCCCCACATTCTCCAACGAATCGTGGCGTCCAACGTGCTACTACCAAGGAACTTGCTTGGGCCCTTTTACCATTCGAACGCCCGCTGAATACCATCCGACCCTCAGATATCAGCCATGCAAATCCAGGTTTCCAAGCAAAAATCTTATACATAATCTTCAGCTTGACTGACTCGGAACCACACTCACTTCATGTTGAAATCATTCCACAGATCAAAAGCATACACGATAAGGTTTACTAAACTCTATGCAAATGGCATTTGTAACATCAAATATTATCAAAAATTATTTTCTAATGTGAGATCAATTCCGGACTAGACTACCTTGATCTTCCATCTAAGTTCTGCTTTTTCTATACCATGCTGCACACAAGAGATGGCAAGAAACAGAACGTAGAAGATGGATGACACCAGAAAAACGCACGCAAAAAAAGACAAAGAGGAAGCCCCGTGGAATCATAGCTGAAACGAGATTCCTAGCCATAAGAAGACGTAAGAGCTTAAATCATCATACATTTACCACCCTTGCGCCTCTCATTGATGTGGACCGCTGAAGACACAAGAATAAGTTTGAGAGATGCACCAATGACCAATTTGGAGGAGCGGTGGAGATATGAACGTTTTGATTGGTTTTGTAGTATCTTGCAAACACAATCGTGGTATAAAGGTTGAGGATCGATGTTGTACTTAGTTGTGACCAGTCTTGCGGAGAGTCGTTGCGAGCCATTCCAATCCCTCGTAAAGACCATCTCCAGATGTAGCGCAAGTAGATTGAATGTACTAAAAAGATATTAGCGGTAGATCCATTGTAGCTACTCAATATACATACCCAGGCGCGTTGTCTCAAGCTATGGAGACCCAATTTATCTGTGATTTCTGCGGCGTTCATGGCGTTCTAAAGACATAGATTAGTCATCGTTTCCAAATGTCGAATCTCAATATACTGACTGGCAAATCTTGTTTGTTGGCAAAGACCAAAAGAATGGCATCTCTGAGCTCGTCCTCGTTCAACATTCTCTGCAATTCCTCACGAGCCTCGACCACACGATCACGATCGTTGCTGTCTACAACGAAAATGATACCCTGGGTGTTTTGAAAGTAATGTCTCCACAGAGGTCTGATCTTATCTTGTCCACCAACATCCCACACGGTAAATTGAATATTCTTGTACTCGACAGTCTCGACGTTGAAACCTGTAAGATAAAAGTTAATGATGATCTCTCAGTTTGCTGATAAGAGAATCGATGAAGGGATACATACCGATGGTTGGGATAGTTGTGACGATTTCACCAAGCTTGAGCTTATACAGAATTGTAGTTTTACCAGCAGCATCCAAACCGACCATCAAGATTCTCATCTCCTTCTTTCCCCAGAGACGATCAAATAACTTCGAGAATGTCAAACCCATGATTGCGGCTTAACAATTGTGTATGAGGGTGGATATGGATTTGGTGTTTTGCTTGGAAAATGATTCTAATCGGGAAGCACAGATATTAGCGACTGCGCGATAGATGCAACTTGTTTATATGACCATGAATTAAAAGGACAGTTTCTTGGTGGAGCCACTTGTCGGTGTGTGATCCTTGATCGAATATAGAATAGGCTGCCGTTCTGGACAAAGGACACCTGCGTTTCTGGCATCTTTCTGGAAGGAAGTTCTTTTTGGGATTGGATTGTATCGGTGAATGGGCACGCGCTGCGCCGCCGTTGAAGAAGACTTGCCACACTTTCAAGGGGCTACCAAGAAGGCTATCTGGATAGATGAAGATATAAATGGAATAGAATAACATCGTACTTACAAATTTCCCTTTGATCAATGAGATCAATAGAATGACCAAGTGGAGATGGAATTGAAGTTATTAGCGAGATGGTTTTTGGATTGAACAAAAAGATGGGGTGGGTGTGCTTGGGAAGGTGTAAGTGAGACTGTGAGAACTTAGAAGGACAGCGCGGGCGGTGATTCTCTGTTCTTTCGGAAATTTGACGCTAAAGTGATTACTCTAGCCTATCAGAGTCCCAAATATGTTTATTGTTCCAGATTTTTAAGGCTGCGGTGCTTTTTATCGATTGAACGATCTGGCAATAATTTGATTTGGGTTATCTGAGAAAAGGGAGCTGGTGATATTGATATCAATTGACGGTTTACTTGTGAATGAGGGAGAATAATACGGAGCAATCAATCAATCAATCTCACGACTTTTTGATTGTGAATCAATTACATTACATTACTTTATTAGTACAACAAGATCTGGTGAATTAGTTGTACCGTACTCTTTTTCTCTCTCGTCAAGCAGTTACTCGAGACTCATCTCACTGTTTACACCACGAATCTTCTTCCAACTTCAATAAATCACCTTATTTAATCACACAATTAACATGCGATTCTCAACTCCCGCGGCCCTTTTGACAATTGGCAGTCTCTTTGGAGCTGCTGTTGCTCACAACATTCAACTCGCAGCTCATGGCAGAGAGTGCTTTCACGAACAACTTCACAAAGATGATAAAATGACGGTTACATTCCAAGTTGGAGATAGGGAGTTTGGCAGTGCTGGCAATTTGGATATCGACTTTTGGGTGAGTAAGGCTGTAGTCATGTTGGAACATATTGGCGTATTTCTGAGAAGGCTCTGGGACTAACTGGATTTGAAATGTAGATCCAAAACCCCGCCAACGGATATGAGGCACACGAAAGAGCTGTATCTAATGGAGATCACTCATTTACTGCCAACCATGACGGCAAATACCTATACTGCTTCAGCAACGAGCATTGGTCGGCATCTAGCAAGGATGTATCTTTCAATGTTCACGGCATCGTCTATGTACCAGAGGCAGAAGCTCCATCGGATCCCTTAGAGGCAGAAGGTAGCTGAACGTACTTTCCTCTCCAAACATTTGAAGCTTACAATAGATATAGTTCGACAATTGTCTGACCTCCTTGCTCAAGTGAAGGACGAACAATCATACATTGTTTTGCGCGAGAGAACCCATCGTAATACAGCAGAGAGCACAAACGGCAGGGTCAAGTGGTGGAGCATTTTCCAGATGGGAGTCTTGGTTGGCGAAGGTATCTTCCAAGTTTGGTGGTTGAAACGATTCTTCGAGGTAAAGAGCCACAGTACCGAACGCTACGGCGTTTTGAGCCGGTAGCTGATTGACTTGCGTAGGTCAAACGCGTTGTTTAAGAGTGCGCATCAAGCATGTTTCGTTCAACCGGTTCGGCATAACTTCTGCAATCGATGGAGCGTAGTTTTGGGACATTGGAACAGCTATGTATTAACAGTATTCGATTCGAATTTCCGACTGAAGCTTTCTATATCTTTTGCGCGTTATTATGAGATACTGGGTAGCATACCCCTTTACTGACATTCAACTCTTCTTCATATCGAGACAATCTCATAGGGCAGGAAATGGAAACTCTTTTACCCAAGATATCACACATCGAAATCACCCATAATATCAGATGATCCATTGCTGAATTTCATGGAATATCAACTAATGTTTATCCCAAATCAAAGCCCTACCGGCTAAATTGTAAAGCTATTTGTCCCTGGTATCATTCGTGCAGATTTTGACCCAGAACGTATTCGGATTCGTACTCGTATGTTCTACTTGCCCACGCCGCAACCCTTCCCCATGATTTTGTATCTTACAACGCGACGCCAAGCAATTGGGTAATGCTTCGGCAGCGTCTTTGTGTATGGTTTCAGTCTCAGTGCCGATATTTTCCATTGTACAAAGACACGAAGCACAACATTATCTCATATCGATGTTCGGTAACCATGCCATGCATTCAAAATTGTATTCCAGAAGGAATCTTTGACGACAGATATCTTGCATATAAGGAGGGCTTGCTCCTTTTTGAGTCCTTATGGAGGGAACTCCCCCCCTTGAGCTGAAGTAACAGAGCCATCATCCATCGTTCGATCGCAATGGCCAGAATGTGTGTATGCACTGGTGCACTATAAGGGATGGTCGAGAATAACTTGAGATTCATTCAAAATATGTATATCATTGGTTGTATATAACCGACCCTGTCAGCTCTTATCCCAAAAGGCTTCTTTTCTCCGGAAAGCTAATGAGCCGATGAGAATCCTGGACAGGAATTGGATCAATTGACATGGGGAGTGTAGGTTATCAAATCAAGCGGAAGATATATATTTTCCCTATACTTTGGTGAATTTCCTTTTAATATTTTCATATCTCGTTCGTAAGATTCGATACTTGATAAATCGCCACCAACCCTCCTCTTCTTCACGATCATTTTTGTATCACTTTTGTACCATTTCTGGAAGCTTTTTGGAAATCAATCTAATGTCAAATGTCAAATCAAGCATCTTGACAAGATCCATAATAAAATCGACTGTCGAATAGAATTCAAAGTCGCAAACGATTTCTGGGGTAAACACGAGGTCTAGGGTCCACATCCCCCAATCATGCCGGACAAACAGACGGAACAACCCGCTCAGCCTGCTGCGCCAACACTGGAAACTACCAACCATTCAAATAAGCATGGTGAACATAAATCAACATCTCCATTACCTGACGTAGCACCTACTATTGGTGGTGTTGGCGTGGTATATGAGGACAGTGAGAAGCCAGATGCAGCTGCTACATCTTTTAAACATCGTCCAAGTGAACTCCCAGACCCGGAGAAAGACTTTCATGGAGATGCGTCCCTGGGAATCGGTGCACCCATAAAGCACGATGGGGAGAAAGGGGGAGTTGTAGAAGGAACAGAAGAATCAAACGGAGAAGAATATGACGAGAACCATTATATATCTGGTGTGCCACTGGCACTCTTAACTTTTGGTCTTTGCATGGCTACGTTTACTGTGGCGCTGGATAATACTAGTAAGCTTTCAAATTTGATATGTTCATCTTGATGTGGGACATCGACCCTTTGGCATCAACACTGTTCGATACTCAGTTGTTTCCTTTAACGGAACACCTGCTCTATTTTCCCTCGGCTTTATCGGCATGAACTGTCTACTCATTTGCTTCATTAAAAGGATGGCTCAAGTACCATACTAACCATCTCTAGTCATCGCCACTGCTATTCCCAAAATAACCTCAGTCTTCAACTCTCTGGACGATGTTGGATGGTATGGATCCTCCTACTTGCTTACAACAACCGCCCTCCAACCATCATTTGGACGCATCTATACCTACTTTGACGTTAAATGGACTTATCTCTTCGCGCTTGTCCTTTTCGAGACTGGATCTATCATCTGTGCCGCTGCAAGAAATTCAGTCATGCTTATTATAGGGAGAGCGGTTGCCGGTGCAGGAGCTTCAGCACTATTTTCTGGCGGCATGACAATAGTAAGCTATCTTTACTTTTGATAAGCGTCTATTGTTTATCTTTTTCGTGGAAGGTACATCTCAACTAACTCTGTCTAGATTGGGTTCACTGTGCCTTTGATTAAGAGACCATTGTATATTGCTATGTTATCATCGATGTTTGGCATTTCTAGTGTCGTTGGTCCCCTTCTTGGTGGTGCTTTGACTGACAAAGCTTCATGGCGATGGTAAGCATATCCAGCTCCTTGTTTTCGCACTCTTTGATTCCAGACTTCAGTTTTCAGTCTCGGCTTTTGCTTCGTCCATGCTGTCTTGAACAACTTTTACTACTCATGTCTTCTTAAAGCCTTTTTGTAGAAGTAAATACTGACTCGTCAATTTGTGCAGGTGTTTTTGGATAAATCTTCCATGTAAGTGTGTTCGGTTATTTAAATTCGGACCCTCACTGTTATACTTCTGGTCCCCTATCCACAACGCCACGACGCCTGTCCTCCAGGTTTCCAATAGTCCCGGCTGGAATTCTGAATCTGTTCTCAATTTCTGGGAGTAGCACAGTATTGAGAGCGAATTCAGTACTTCAATCTGTTATATTCAATTACTTGAATTCATGAATCGAAAACTTTAACCGTTGGACTGCAGTCGGACTACTGGGGACCCTAATTCTCTTTACTTTCCAAAAAGATGGAACTCCTTGATTACAACCAAAAACTGATTTGTGTTGAAAAATAACTGACCTCGACATTTTAGTTGGCGGAATTGCTATTGGTGCCGTAGCATTATTCTTCAAACCTCCCCCAAGAAAAATATCCGGCATGACTGTCAAGCAAAGAATTCTGGAAATCGATCTCGTTGGAGCTACTTTCCTCATGGGGGCGATCATCAGTCTGTTGTTAGCCTTACAATGGGGTGGGTCAAAATACCCTTGGAGCAATTCGAAAGTCTGGGGCTGCCTACTCGGATTCGGTCTTTTGATCATTGTATTCATTGCCCAACAATTTCGTCGCGGTGAACGAGCTACCATTCCTCCCAGAATTTTCAGCCAGCGAACTGTTCTTAGTGCCTGTCTATTCTCTTGTTTTATGTCAATGGGTCTTTACACACATATCTATTACCTTCCCTTCTACTTCCAAGCTGTCAAGGGCACCTCCGCAGAAGCTTCCGGTATTCGTACGATTCCATACCTCGGCTCCGTTATCGTCTCATCTATTTTTGCGGGCGCTGGTATCACTGTCCTTGGCTTCTACAAACCTTTCATGATTTTTGCCGGCGCAGTCTTCACGGTCGGCGCCGGACTCATGTACACGCTTCAAGTAGGCTCCAGTGTTGGGAAATGGGTAGGCTACCAATTAATCTGCGGGATCGGCGCAGGCATGGGAGTACAAATCCCATTCATCGCTGTTCAAGTTGTTCTCAACGCAAAAGATATGCCCAGTGGAAACGCCATTGCCATTTTCTTCAATTCCCTCGGCGGAGCCATCTCCATTTCCATTGCGCAAAATGTGTTTAGCAACGGACTCGTCAAATATGTACCTCAATACGCCCCTGAAGTTGATCCAGCCGTCATCTACGCTGCTGGTGCAACACATCTTCGCGAGGTCATTAGTCCTGCTGATTTGGTGGGTGTATTATTTGCATATTGTAAAGCTTTGGATGAATCATTTGTTTTGGCAATTGCGGTTGGTGCTATTGCGACGTTTTGTGCATGTTTTGTGGAATGGAAGAGTGTCAAAGGCAAGAAGATTGAGCATGGAGCAGGTGCAGCTTAGTGGTTGGAAAATGAGGTAATACTACTTTTTAATTAATAAATAGCGCTGTGGCGTTTCTTATAGGGAGAGGGGTTCTTTCAGATATACGGTTGGGTTGAGTGGTTGAATTGTAGATGCATGATGGTTGGGAGAGGAGGTCGTTACATATGAGGTATGGATGAAATGAGAATCAAAGGGAGAATAAGGATATGAACATAACGGACACTCCATCTAAATTTACACACAAACGTACGAAGACCTTCTTCACAAGTACTGATAAAAACCATTTTTACAAGAAAGGGAATAATATATATTTTATAATTTCGAAAGGATGATCCAAGATACAAACAGAACTACGCAGAGTGACATTTGATTTATGTGTTGGCTATGTAGAGCGTAGTGAGCACCTCCACCCAGACTTAACAGCCCCCTGAGCCCGGTGCACAATCTTTGGAACGTAGACTATACTCAGTGTCTTCAATAGTTTTATTGTTCCCAACCTAAAAGATTTGATGTTCTCAAAAGATTTTATTACTCCAAATCCTTGAATTAATATCAAGGCCCATCAAATACTCGTAGTTCCGCCATACCATGAACTGCACATCACAAATCGAGAAATTCATAGTACAGTAGCATCCCCTCGTCCTCAGTCTGAATGCATACCCCAAATCTAGTATTTAATGACCCTATACACACCATTCGAACAGTCTGTGTACATTATCAAAAATCGGTTCCCGACCACCAATATCTGACCTACCCAACACCCATTTCACATAACCCAATCTCATCAATACCCACCCCTCACCCGCCTACCTACACACCACCCCCCGAAAGCAAAAGCGTGAAGAAACGCACACAATATATACATACACAACCATCAAAGCCAACTCCACACCCCCAGGTCCACACGCCCCCACCCCAAATTCCAAAATGCCCAAAAATCCCCCCTTTCCCCTCCAAAAAAAAATCCAAAAATATCAATGAAGGGAATTGAGCCCAACGGGGGGGTCGAACCCCCAACCTTGTGATTGACCATCACATCTCACGATGAATAAGAGTCACACGCTCTACCGATTGAGCTAGCCGGGCAGGCTGTTGCTTTTATTGTTGAAGACTACTTTTTAATTTACAAATATATTACTGTACGTGGGCTGAGAAAATTCTTTACAGAGTTTTGAGGTTAAGCGAGGGGGTGGTGGGTTCGTTATGGATGTGCAAGGAAGGTAGTTTCCGAGACTGTGTGTCTAATGGGTATAAACCATAGCGGGCTTTGCGGATATTAAATAATTGTTTTAATTCCGAGTATTTGGTTAGATGTAAAGATACAAGTTGCAATTCATCTGAATGTAGTTGTTCTACTCTATGAAGTTTTGTATGTGGGTTTCCTCATGCTATTTATTCATCCCCATGAGCTATAAGGTATTTATACTATCCTCTACTTTGATTCAAACCACTACATCTCTCATCGTCCAATTACCAATCCGTATCCTGATTTGACAACCATCCATCGCTTGGACCCCACATTCCTCTCAGAGAAAGATTAAATCCTAGCATCTATCGTCTCGAAGAAAAAAATCAATGATGCAAATCGTTTTCGCTCATAAAATCATACTCATGTCGCTCAAACGCCACGCATACCAGCAATGCCTTTATCCCAAGCAAGCAATCGCAGAAAAGAAGAATAAAAGAATAGAATCAAAAAGGTATTCGAGAGTTTCTCAAGGGAACATTATAGAGCAAGATGAAAGTTTTGTACTCCTATGTGTGACAATATGTTCAAATCAAGCCGTCGGGTCACTTTCTGGCAACTCTTCCTCATTTAGACGAGGTAGTCCTTCCACCGGTATTTCTACACCCTTCACGGGATGTAATAACATAGGCGGTAAGCACATTCGGCCTTCCCCGCCCCTCATGTCATTGACATGTTGCCCATTTCTGCCCTCATTAACAGTCGTTTCGAATTCTTCACCTCCCTCATTGTCAACCTTGAAGCCAAGCCACCTTCGCCACAGATTGGGTGCGAATCCAGTGTTATAGAACCAAGTCATTCCTCGGAGGTTATGTTCACGGTCACCAAACACAGATGTTCTTGCCCCACCAGTTGCACCATTCCTCCCGCCGTTCATAATGCTTGCAAGGTATTCAGTTGGCCATTCACGATCGACAAACAGTGGATGAGGGACAGAGACTGCTTTGTAACCGTGGTGCAACGCTGTCGTTGGAGCCCACATTTCCGTAAAAGCATGATGCTTCATGAATGTGGTTTCACGATGCATAGTATTGAGGAGTTTGCGAGACATCCTAGATGCTGCAATGATAGTCGCCCGGCGAGGTGGCAAACCTCCAGTAAGGTTGTAGCCTGTGACATCCTCTGCAAGAAGCCAGGTAGTTCCATCTGGATCAAAAAGCGGATTGAAAACAATAAGGTCGGCATCCTCACCAACACCCCAAGTATACTTGTCCTTGTCGTAGCTAGTTGGAGGAACAGGATCGTTCTCAGTTTCAAACCAATCGTCCATGTTTGAAGGTCTTTCAGGTCCCCAGATTGGCTTCTCGCCTTTACGTACTGGTCCGCTTTTTTGACCTTTTTGACCGTTTATGCCAGCCCACATATTGTTCGGGCTTTCAGTTCCAATCTCGGTTTGTACACGGACCATTTGTTTGAAATCTTCCCATGTACCATGAACTTCCGGAACATAAAATCTACTATTGCGCTCCCACAGTCCTTTTCGGGGTTGCTCCTTTGTCCAGGAATCAATTTTTGATAGGAAGTCATACCAATGTCCGGTGTATCGAATATCAACCTCCCATTCCCAAAAAAAATCATACTCTTGATGGTTGTGAGCAAACCATTGCATTGCCATCTGAAGTCCCCGGTAAGATCCATGAACCGGTAGGCCTCGAGCGAAGGTGTCAAATAAGCCTTGGTAAAGCATAAGCATTTGGGTTTCGCCCCAAAATGTGGCGATTCCGACGAATTCTGCGGGTAAACAATCTTTCAAATGCTGTTGATATGTTTCTTCATCAGCGAAGACAGGATGTACAGCGGGATCCTTGACTTGAACCAAGAGATGAACATCGTATTGGCCACCTGAACCAATGGAAATCTCGGCTATCAATGCTCTCAACGCCATGATGTCCTCTTCTCGCCACTGATATTCGTCCCAGAGTCGAATGACAAACGCAGTTCGCGGAAGGTATTTTTTGGGTGGCGTTGCAACTACTTTCGAGGTGGTATCAACTGCACTGGAAGTAGTATTGAGGACGGGATCGACTGATTCATCCCTGGTGAGTAAATGGCTATCTTGCTGCCCAGTAACGGTTGAAAAGGTAGTGGGCTTTTTAATGACTGGTTCAATTGGTTGAAAGCGTGCCGCATTTCTTTGATGGCATCTCCTCTGAGCATCAGCCCAATCAACCTTTCGGTAGTCAACCTGACCAGAATGCATCTTCTCAGCGTTTGAGTTGTCTGCCCAGACGGCATCAGAGCCTTCCATCTCTCCATGTTGACCTGTTCCAGTACCCCCATATCGCAAGCCATATCCATAACCATAAGGTCCTAATCTGCCATATCGTTCGAAACAAATATCTTCTGGTAAACCAAGAACTTCATAAGAGCCCATAATATGATCCGGGAATCCGCTTGGTCTGCCTTCGTAATATTGTAGTCTTGGCGCACGCACAGTATTCTCGCGATTGAGGAAACACTCCTGGACAGGTGCATAATCGTCATTGAAAACACCGGATGTAATATTGGTATATGGCTGAAATGGTTTACTGGCCGGAAGACTGCGCACGGGTGTGGCCATTTTCTCAGTCGAGGTCTGATTTTGCAGAGGTAACTCATCCTCTTCGCGAGGATACTCTGGTTTGTTTTCAGAAAGCGGTACCAACGTTCTTATTCCACCGTAATATCGCGATAAAAATGGAAACGACTCCCAAATTGGAGGCGGTGGTACTAATACATGGCCATCTTGAACCTTTTGGGTTGACAGATGGCTCATCCGAATTAAACTCAACATAAATATGACTATTGTAGATATCATGGCTAAACATAGATATCTCATGACTTTGGGAGGTAGTCTTCGAGGGCCTGGTCGTTGGGTAGCTGTGTTTGCTCTTTTTCGTAATATCGGAGCATTGGAGTGGTATGAATTCGATGTCTCTCTCGAGGAGGAGGGTGATGATGGATAGGAGGAATAGTCCGAATCTTCGTCGTCGGAATCTTCATGGTGCCCATACTTCTCACTATCATACTCTTGAGGCGGCTCCTCTTGGGCAGATATACCTGAATATTGTGTGTGTCGTTTAGTAGCCTTGAGAGGGTTTAAGGAATTAAAATCCACCATGTTGGCTCAGGCCAATATGGCCAATATGTACAATTGAAGGATGAATCAATAGAACGTGTCTAATCCGTTGTCGCGAAATCAAAGATGGCGTCTATAGGGTGGCTATCGAGCAGTATAATTGATCAGTGGCATTCTAAGCTGGGAAGCTTGGAAAAAGACATTCACTCACGCATTGAAGATTGATTAGCTCATGCGACGATTGTGACTGTGATGGTGATTATGATAGGATGAGATATAATTTTCAGGAATTGGAGAATATAGAATAGATGATAGGTAGGTAGGTGTGTGGTTTAGTTGACTTTGAGGGGTGAGTTGAAGTTGTATTATGTATAGTGTATTGTGTTGATTGTTCTTGTGTATGAGATTATGAGCTTCGAATAAGTATAATGCAGCATAAGTTCGAGGTCCCACCTATACAGACAGCAGTACCTATGATTATCCGAAGATAGCCAAAACTATGGTAACAAAACTCTCCAAAAGTTCGTTGCACGCGGCAACCCCGATTATCCTTACTAGTACATGAAGGTTTAGCCAGACTGAGAGAGTGTGAAAAATGATTGGACTATATTCACCCAATGATTATTAATTTCAAAGTTCATGCCTCAGTCTTGCATTAACCTCATGCCTTAGGTAATACGTACCTAGTAGTGAGTAGTGCATCCCGTTGTTATTCATACTCACATACATCTTCAGACAATTCCCTACTTTACACCTTAGGCTTTCAATTGAGGCTAAGTTCACACAGCATCTAACTATCAAAACAGAGAGTCTTTCTGTAAAAACCCAGGAGAGCTCTACTCGAGTAATATAAGACCAGTTTCTGAATAATTAAAGGCAGCGAAGATCATAATGTTTTGTATAATGACAATGATTCCTTTTTTTGTTCAGCAGTGAGTGAAACAGTCGGCCTCACCAGTTGATGATGTTTATATATTATGTATAGTGAATATTGAATATTGGGCTTGATCGATCAAACTTTTGACCTTCATCATAGATGCTGTTCGGCCCAAAGGTCTGGAACTCTTCAGTCTCGACGGGTTATAATTGGACAATGCTAGTTGTTAGTGTAGTATTGGAAGCCGACACATTCGCTGCTTTTGCGGGTACAAATAAGCATGGGGCCCGATAGTGATTTATTAGTCTCGGGAGCTTTCTTCCTTTTGCCGAGCCTGTCTCGGCCGTCTTTCTATACTCCAAATAGCTGCGAGAAGGCGATAGCATCCAGAAGTAAGTATGCCGACAGGCTCGTACGATTAACTACCATTATCGAATGTAAAGCGAACAATGACTCTGACGTGTTCGTTTGTGAGAAGAATATACTTTTCTGTATTTTGGATACCCAAGGAGTTGAATGTTGTGCAACGGACAATTTCATGTAACCCATAAATTGCGCTGTGATATCTTGAGAAATACCGCAGCGAACATATATGCTTGCAGCTTTTGGTGGTGATATTGAAACTGAAGCAGAGAAATGACATGAAAGAGCCCTTTTTTTCTCAAAAGTCGCTTTCCCACATAAGCCGATACTACATTGAAAGGGGAAAATGCATGTGAGGTCCTCCTCGCTACCCCTATTGATCCAACCTCACTACCGGTAATATCTCATCGATTATCTTTACGTATAAAGATTCTTTGTTCATGAGCTAAGAGCCTAGTTCTTCCCACATACAAATCACTAACACCTAGCCATCGCATCGGTCCCAAGTTCCCAATTATATCAACGCATTTCACTATACCGACGTCTTTTCGCGGGAGATAATAGGAAGCGGATATACTTCTTGTATCCAGGATCTGGACCCCAACCAATTTCAACAACCAGTACTACCGGGAAGTTGATGCCGTTACTTCACACTAGCCATACAAACACCAAACCTTCATTGTTCCTGACGAGCCAACACCGACTCATGCAAGCCGTGCATAAGCGAGTTTATATCTTGGGGATTTGCTCAGCTGATTAACCAAAACGGAGCTACGGAAGTTGTTTACAGTATATCCCAAGATACTAAAAGCCACAAATATCTGGGGTACATCTGATTCATGGAACGCCAATTCAAGAAGACTCAGAATACAAAAGTCGAAGAGAAGTATGAAACAAACGGCATAATTCTAACATTATACGATTCAGCGATTTCTTCAAGAGAAGCCCTTAAGGTAAGCTGTGGCGAATGTTTCTCAATGCGCACAAGTAGAAGCAACCATTCAGAGAGTGCATAAAGTAAGGGAAAGCTCCGTTCCACGTCAACTGATATGAAGATCTTGGTGTTCCAATAAAATCAAGTCTGTGTCACAAGCTCCACCGCTCGTGACAAGCATGACGGTCAATACCAATATTCTTTTTGATGCGGAAACAACACTTTTCTCTGACTTCATCTGAATTGGTATTTGTGGGGGTTCCATCTATCGATTGCATCAATAACAAACAATTGTATGTTGAGTGATCTCATCTTGATTATGACTTCGTGGCAAAATCCATAGAAGTACTAGGTAGGCAAGTATCAATAATTTACTCCGTACAATCGATCAAGATATATCAGTTGACAGTTGACCGATGCATCCAAGCCAATCTGTTTGAGGGGTTCCTCTAGACAATGTGGGCCCAAAGTCAATTCTCAACGTCAGCTCTTCTTGGAAGCCACTACTTTACACATTCCGCTGCACCTGCACCTTTCAATAATTATGTACCTACCCTTTCAAATTTTAAATCAAACTCTCTTTAGTGGGAAGCCATTATTCATGCTCTCTCAATGGCAAAACTTTAATAAACTCCTCCTTATTCTTTCACACAATTCATCTGTTGTTCTTCTCTAAACCCCAATCAAGTTGATTTATTGCTATTATTGACTCCAAAATAACGCTTTAGGATTTAAATCCCACGATATACTCACCAGGCCAGGGCTGAGTCTAGGAGACCAATGCAATGTTAATGCGAGTTTGACGCTGATTGCCTGGCTATTTAAGAGACCTTGCAATTAACAAACAGAGCATTCTGAACTATAAATCAAAACCATATCATCACTCCAAGATCATCAAATAATAGAGTCCATTTCTTCTTCAACAATCCTTCAGCAACTCAAACAACCACATTCTCTTCATCAGTAGGCTGACTCCGTTGAGCCCTATCACATTTCTCTTCATATCTTCGAGAAGAACCTTTCTGAACTCCTTTTCTTTGAATCTCCCATCGATATTCAATAAGGACCTGTACATCGTTGAGTTCTTCTTATCTGTGGTATGAGCAAAATACTGCCTTCATCCTCACTTTCAATTCGGAATTCCTCAGATACTTCCTCGCAATTCCTCTCACTTCAGTAACACCATCTTCACTTCTGCTGTTCCGCACGTGATTATTAGATCAAATCTTCTCGAATTGCAGCTACTGCCATTGAACCACTATCACATTAAAAACTTAGAACTCATTCCATGGTCAGTCCTTCCCTCGTGATTACTATGTGTCTACTAACCGTCGTCAGACCATGAGTGTCTCCGCAACAACCACTGCTGTGGCGATCCAAGAACGTCACCCTACAAACGACATCACCCTAGAAGTACCAATGGGTCTTAAGCAACAAGACATCATTCAGATCACTCTTACCGGGCCAGGTCTCGTCCTCACCATCCTAGGTATCATTATCTGCATCAACCTTTTCCAGCCATCCCTAACCTGCACTATTATCGCCTTGGCACCAATACCATGGATCGTGTATAACGACTATCATAATTTCATATCTTTAGGCCCAGGAGGAACTCCCTCCACTCTACTTGGATATGTCAAAATCACTTATCTTCGCATCTTTGCTCTTTCCGATCCGTACAGCCCACCAAAAGTCTCCGAAGATATAAATCCTGCATTTGGATACATACAAAGCGCCCGCCAAACCCTTCCTATTCGCAGTGGTCCACGTCCTAAAGTTGCCGGTATTGCTCCCCAGAGACAAATAAGCCAGTATGGTTCTCGAGCCATGTATGAACTTCTCCGCACTAGCCTCAATAACCTCGCACACCGACACTCGGACAAGCTTAAGACGGAGGTATCCTGTTTCGAGAAGAAAGGGCTTGCGCTCTTCTCTCTCAATCCCATCAACACTACCTGCAATGGAGAAATCTGCCATGTGCACCATAGCGACAATAGTTACCATATGAACCTTCATCCGGATGATGCAAAGATTATTCTGGAAAAGGGTTGGGGTGAAAGACATCCAATGGCTGGCGCTTCTGCACCGCAAGCTGTTGCCGATTTCTTATCCTACCTTCCAATATCTCTGTCTGCGTGGTTTTCGCCAAGAGTTGTACCTGAACAATTCGTCCTGATTTATGCACCGAGGAATAAAGATGAGCTCCAAGTTGTATGTCACATCATCGAGGCAGCTGCATTCTGGGTCAGTGGCGAGCAATTGACACTTTCTATCGAGAGCGTTCCACTGACCGAAGAATCTGTTACTGCTTAACGCACATCGCTTGAGAATTGGTTGGAGGTTGAGAACTACGATCATGGATGGAGTAACGGGATGGAGAAACGGGGTAGGGGATAGATAAAATTGAAACGGCAATGTGGTAAGAAGTAGAATGATGGTTGAAATGGATACACGAAAGGGGATTGGTAAACTGATGCAGGAGTATTGAGTCAAAGTTGGTTTTGCATACATGGAGATATACCCTTGATTGCATTCCATCGCGTTGATATTTAGCTTATTCTTATTGCTACCAATGCATGGTGCTAGCTGTTGGCTCATTAAAAAAAAAAGACACTTATGAACATTGCGTGATAATCTTGATTTCAAATTGGTATGTTAAATTCTGGCATTGCCTAATGGTAGTATATGGTAGGAAAAAACAATAAAGAAACCAACCCCGATCCTATGCTAGGAGAGTGAGTGTAAATAATCATTCAAATTGGCTCAACCCATGCTCCCAGAAACATCTACAAAAATCCATGATTCAAATTGACAAAAGAAAAGAAGGCATGTATGCTATCAGTGGACGAGTAAACATCCAAATTTATGGCCTTCTTGCATCACACTCCTCAAGGAACTTATATATTCCCTCCAGGCCCTCATATTCGTCTGATTCAGATAGATGTTCGCTGACCTTTGTAAAATATGCAGAGCCACTTTCGCTGATATCTTCTTCCGATGTTTCGTAACCTTCGACCCAAGGATTTTCCGAAAATTCTTCAATAATATCATCATATTCACCTTGGTCAGGAGAGGACAAGGTAGTTTGTAGACAAAGAGATAATAGATGTGAGTGTGGTTCTGATTCGGCAGTAGGAGCGAAAGGGAATAGGAGAGCCATTTGCGTTCCTACAGCGGCGTCAAATCCGGCATCTTGATATACAATTCCTCGCTGCACGCCGACTTCATCGCAGAGACGCTCTACAGATTCAGCATCGCAGCCCGGGAATCGAACACGTAGGATGTGATTGTTCTCGAGTGTTATGGGGAGATCGCCCAGAGAAGACAGTTTTTTGAGATCGTTCATTGTTACTGCGAGGTCTTTGAGAGCGCGTGAGAAGTCGACAGACAGAATATCAAGGAAACCGGAAGTGTTGAGAGATGGGGCGGCTTGAGACATCTTTTGGGCACCGAATGGGAGTGCTCCAGCGAGAGGAGACAGAGCGGTAACGGTGGGATTGACAGCGAAATCAATGTACGAGCCTGGGGTGAATTTGGAAACGGATTGAATCTTGCGAGTGGTTTCCTCTTGGAGAGAAGAGACAGCTCTGTAGCGTTTCTCGCCCATAGGAGTCATACCATCGAATTGAGCCTTTTGTCCAGAAAGGAAGAATGCTCGGACAGCTTGTGAAACATTGTTAACCACTTGTGCCGGAGCAGCAGGTGTATGGGAGAAGTATCGAGCACCTGCTCTTCCACCTCCTAAGCTATAGCCTCCTGCTGTTCTAGGGAGTGCTCCACCACTCAAGTTTGGTCGGAGGGTTGAGGCAAATGGAGCTCGGCTTGTGAGACGAGATACAGCGGCTGCTGTGTTTGATTTTGGGAACGAAGCACGATCATGCTTAACGGCTTGTCCACTGGTGCTCATAAAACGACGGACAGCAGCATTGACAGCACTTTGGGTGGTATACCATCGTCCCTTGTTTTGACGGAGGAGGGCCGCCGGATGAATAGGATGGCGAGGTGTACTTCTCACAAAAATTGGTTGCAGTTCCGCGGTGACAGGCTTGCTCGTAACATCTTTGATGCGTAATTTAATGAGTTCCGTAGTTCGTTGAACTACGTTCCTATGAAATATGTTAGAATACTGTCTTGAATGGTTGCAATGAGGGCATTGGAGTTTCTCATAGAGTTTGATAGATTGTAGGAACAACTTACTTTAGCATTCTCACGGCTACAGGCGCCCAGATGCCTCCAGACGACGCCATGATGAATACTGATTTATGAAGTTATCAAGACTCTTTGATTGTTGTAAATGGTTTCGTACCTCGACGTCAGGACGGATCTTATCGGGGAATGTTATCGCCACTGCTCAGCCACATCACATGCCTAGACGTGGCTTAGAGACTAATGCTTTTCTAGCTTTAGCGTCATCTCCGCGCTAGTGGTTAGCGCGAAAATAATTTTTGAACTTGAGCTTTAAAAGTTTTCCTCCTCTGCTTTCTTGTCTCTATAACCAACCAACATCTTCAACAACAACAATAATAAGCATCATACCTTTTCTTTGTGTGAGGAGGTTTTCTATTTTCATTATGATTTAGTTTTCTTTACTTGGTAAGCATTCACTCCTCCCTGCTTGCTTCAATTGCCTCAATGATGAACACAAACACATATTGAACAATCCAACTCTTACACCGCAATGGAGATTTGTATTTTAATCTGAGCAATCTTGATTTACATCATGAATTTGAACCTCATACAGTTAAGCACACAGCTAACATTTCGTCTCAGACAGCTTCATTTGCTATTATATTCTACAAGCTGCCACAAACTTTCAATTCAAAAGGTTCGTACATTACATATTTATTCCTTATTCTTTGCGCACCGTTGGGGGTGATGATGAATACTCATTGGAAAGGCATTCCTCAATCCGAATTATACTGTCGAATCTTTGCATTTAAGTTTCAGCCTTGTCTGACCCATCGTTCATCTATTGCATATTATTGAAACATATCTTCTGTGCCAAAGCTAACCATACATGGCAATAGGTACATACACTTCCCCATCAACAATTTCCTCGCATTACATGACGAACTTTGAACGAACGGGCGGACAGACTGCGCACTCCTGCTCCTATCTCCTATCAAAGCGAGGCGTACAAACCTTGTGGGAGGTAGACAGTTAGGAAGTGCTTGTTGAGAACTCGTCAGCTGATCTAATGCTCAATTGCTCTTGGATCATTTCGATACGCCGTTTGACCAAGAACATCGATGCTAACCTATCTTTCTTTAGGTAATAACTACAATTTTTTCTTCTGCTGCCACACAGGACCATTGCATTGAAATGATGAAACTTATTCACACTGTTTGAAGTGGACTATGTCCGCTACTGAACGCACTATAAAAATCTGATTTAATGAGGTATGTTTTATTCTTACATAGGATGAAGAACCAGTGCTAACGATTCTCCAGCCTGACATTTGCTTATGGTTCCTTGCATTTTTGATGCCATCAAAAACTTGTTCGAGTACATTCGACAATTGCTGACAATTTCGTCTCATACACAGGCACACTTCACAACTACGTCGCAGGTGTTTCCCTATAAAATGTAAGCTACTTCTTCACCTCCCCTCCTCCCCTCCTTTGCTCTGATGAACCCAAATATTCGCTGTGTTCTTTCCGAGTCAACCTTTGACGAAACACATATTTCACCTTGGAGAACTGAGATAGTACTCTTGTTACTCATTCCCAACCGTATATTAACAAAGCTTGGGATTTGAAGCTAACCTGCATAGACATAATGATAATTTAAGCTGGAACTTAATCTGGAGTAAAGGGAAGAGATGTTACTAGATACCCAAAATATAAAATTTCTGTTCTATTATTTATTGGCCTCTCCTGTTATGTGACTGTTCCGTAACTATTTCGAACGTCGTGAATGACTCTTATAATCTGCGTGACCGATCAGGTGTGACACGATACAATGTTGGATTCGGTCAACAATCAGAAAGACGTCAACAAAAAAATAAGCTTTCTTCCATGGACGACTTCGCGATTGGCGACATATCGTCGAACGCAAAACCTGCATGGCAGACATGATTCATGCGTAGGGTACTGGGCTGAAAGACCCGTCTACTATTGGAATGAGGGCATGTGTTTCTTCAATGGAAAGTAAGGATAAGAAAGGTCACTGGCGATTGAAGTGATGTGAGAGCGGAAATAGAGTAGTAATTAACCAGATCAATACCGAAGCCGGACTCAACCTACACCTTCAACCCTCCATCGCTCAATTCCCGCCAATACTCCTTTCTCGGAGCAACTACCAAATTCGGACCATCATGATCCGCAACCGCAAGATCTAATAATTGATACTCATCTACCCTATCTCTCCCATTCAGATTCCCTGGCTGTCCTTCACCGAGCTTGCCAGCTTCGCCTGATGCTTTTTTCAAAATCAAAATACCATAGAGTTTTCGCGATTGCGAGACTGGTCTCATGGTAAGCCATTGCTTTGCCGAGACAGCCGGTGTCTCCTAGGGCAAATGGGGCAAATGCTGCGCGCATGGAGGCGAGGTTTTGCTCTTCTTTTGGGGTGCTGTTGAGAAGGTGGGAAGTTAATTGTTGTCTATAGAAGGGGGGTTAGAGGGGAAATGGGGTAGAATGAGGAGGGTGGAAGTAATGAAGACGCAAAAGAGAAAGAAAAAGGATGGGACTGAAATAAGAATTCACATCAAAGAATCGAATAAACCTACCTAAAACTTCCTTCCTCAGATGCCAACCACCTCTCCGGTCGAAACGCAAATGGCTCTGGAAAATACTCCTCATTATGCATCACACAATACGGATTGACTCCAACCATTGTACCATGCGGTATTACATGTCCATCGACCACAAAAGGTTCTGTATGATCCGAATAAGGTTCGCGCCAAAATGTGGCTAGAAATGGTGGTGACATTCGCAATGTTTCGTCAATACAGGCTCGAAGGTATTTGCATGAGGAGAGTTGGGCTCCGCTTTTTATGTCAAGGCCGGAGGAGAAGGTATCGCGGATTTCGGTAGCGAGAAGAGTGTTGGCGGTGGGGTGGCGGGAGAGATAGAAGAAGAGGGAGCTGAGAGCTGCGGAGAGGGTTGTGCCGCCTGGGAGGATATATTTGGTGTTAATGATGCCCATCATGGATAGTATGGGTCTGAAAAGACGCTCCTATTGAGCATAGGAAGGGCCGTCGAAAAAGCCAACTTTGAGGGAATCCAATAGGTTCAAGAGAAGGGACTCAGGAAATCGACATAACTTACCCGCAGGAATAAAAAATACAGCTTCAGCCCATAATTCGCTACGCCCAAGACTCTCTATACCTTCACCAACTTCCCCTCCTGCAATAGAATAGAAATCATGCTTTGCGTCCTGAGGAAGGGCTACGCGTTTCTGTATTATACTCTGGATTGACTTGGAAAATGCCACGCCGTTCTTCTGATTAAGTCGTCTGAGAAGTGGCCATGTTTTGGACATTATTGGCCAGGCCACTGTGGGGTAAATGTTTAGTTGGTTTCTTGAAGCAGAAAACGACAGTCGTTGGAGAGAAGGACTAGTACGTCATGACTAGCTCTGAATTTTGCAACAGATTTCCAGACGAAGAAACTACGATCTACTCACTGAAAATACTAACAAGCCCATTCATAGAAATCATTGCCCTCGGAAACGCCCTATTCCTCTCCTCCGTTTGCGTATCAAGCGGCTGTCCAAAAGCCAACTGCCCAGCCACATCTGTCGTAAGTCGTTCACACAACGGCGACATATTAACAACTTCATTCTTGGTATCCAACAATAGCTTCAAGAACACGTCAATCTCGCTACTCATGGTAGGCTCAAAAGAACGTAATGAACGTTCGGAAAGAACTTTTCCATATATCTTACGTTTTTGGCGATGCCGTTTTCGTTCCAGTGTCCCGAAAATGTTGATTTGGGGGTTGAATTGGGTGTGGGTGTAGATATGGGTTTTTGTTTATGGAGGGGTGGAGGTAAATTGCTGGGTGGGTCAATACTCAACGTTTTAAGTGGAGAGGGAGAAATGGGGATGAATTACCTCGTGAAGCGCTGGAGGTGTTGAATACTAGACGGTTGGGAGCTTGTCTATATACGGGGCCTATTTGATGGTAGTTAGTGTTGATTATCTTCGAAACAAGAGCATGTTCTGGATAAAGCACTACTGAATAGACATACCATATTTCAAGTGGTCGAAATATGTAGCGAGGTGGAGACGCTTTTTAACGGCATGATAGCCACCATAACCATCTGTGAATTTGGCAATGAACGGGCCGGGATAGTTCTTCAATGGGTGGAGTACAAGTTGGTAGCTAAGAGCAAAAAGGATCTAGTAAAGTCAAGCGATAGATTTTAGTTGGATTCATTGCGGATGGGATACTGAGAGGTTTCCTTACCAATGTCACTATGATACCGAGAGCATAAACTGCCACTTCGGATAATCTGCCCATTATATCCATGGTAGAGAATAGAGAGAACATGAAAGGGTTTTCACATTCAGGATTCGCGTTTGTTTGAAGGTTTGAAGTGAGTTTGAAGATTCTTGAAAATTCTCAGCACTTCAACTTTTGTTCACATCCACCTAATAGAGTTGGAAAGAAGAAACCGAAGTGTGGTTCATTCAGATTGACGAAAAGGTGTCGATTGATCGAGGGATGCGCAGCCTCATCTACTACCCGGAAGCTTAGGAAGAGACTCTAGGTGAATTGACCCGTGGAATAAAGGCGGGGGAGGCGTAGACTTGTTGCTGACTGCAGCTATCGGTCAGTGGTGTTGTGCTACCTCATCAGGCAACGTTGAATATGACATGCAGTAAGGCTTGTGAATCATTCGTGATTAACTATTTGCGAATTCATGAATGATATGATATTGCCAAATTGGCATTAGCGTATTTGGGAATCTTGATTTGTTTGGCAGAGTGCCAATGAATGGTACTGTGGGATTATGATATTAGATGTTTAGTTGGGGGATCGGCTCTCGTAGGTACGGCACGGTAGTTGCGGTCAATGCCAATGTCATGGTAGCAATACAATTGCCTGGGTAAGCCTTTCTATTGGTCGTGAAGGCACATATTGATGACTCCATAGGTACTGTTATGAAACAATATACGATATACTGTCGGTGAATATACTGAATGAATGGAAAGATTGACAGAGAACTTTGCCAAAAGTATTAGATGAGAATACCGCACAGTTTATTTTTGCTCTATTATCTAGGTAATCCTGTCGTTTGTTGCATGCATGTGAGAAATGTGAGGTATATTTCAGGCTCAAATGAACCAAACTTTTAATCTCACCACAAGGCCGATTGTGGGCGTTCAATCTTTGATCATTTTCTACTGATTTCGTGGAATTTCAACTTCTCGTATTGTATAACATTACCGGCATGGTTTCTTGCCAACATTCGACTTCCATTCGGGCGTGGGAGATTCATGCTGGCAAAAAGGAATGTAAGACGGAGAAAACGACATGACCGACGCCGCCGCGATTCTTTTATAATTCGTTTGAATATTAACGTGTCTGAATAGATGGGAGACAGTAACGCACGCAGTGTAGTATTATTATTCCTTGGTTGAATGATAACCATAGTTTTCGACCTCCGAAATGCTAAATCAACGGAGAACTGGATATCTAGCATTCATTCCTTAACACTCGTAGATATATATCTAGGTATTTAGATCTAATCAGCATTCGACGAGACTTTAGGTACTACTTGGATCTAGCTAATTCAACGTTAACCTCTACTTAAGCTTTTTAGACTAATTTAATCTCCTAGTCTCGAATTCCTCCCCGCCTCCTTTTCCAAAGTGGGTCGTGGTCGTGTAGTCCCCCCCAGTGACAATTAAAATTATTTTTAGTTTTTTCATTACACGACCTATGATGGCAGCACTGTGCATGCAGCCTTTTCCACCATGTAGGATAGGCATTTCTTCAGGTTGTTTAATATGTGGTACAGTGTTTTGATGCGTCATTAAGGAGGTGGGTGTTTGCAAAGGGCAGATTGCGACATACAGCCATTACTCACTCTTGCAGAACACAATTTGGGCGTGCCTCAACTGAGGTATAAATTTCAGAGTCGCACAAGATACTAAAATTTTATTGATTGAGACTGATGAAAAGATTCTAAACATTCATTTTATGTTATCACGAAAAATAGATGCGGAATCGACCCCTCTGTCTCCCAGTGATTTGTAGCCATCAACCCGATAAAACCCCCTTCACGATTATAAATCATCCTTCCCAGTATTCCACAGAGTTGAGCATTCTAATGAGCGTTTCATTTCCCTTAGTTATGCCCTTCCTCTATAGTCGTGGCTCGAGGCTTCAGATATCCTCGCCCTCGTTGCTTTTTTAGACATTAATGGGAGGTATTCATCCGTGGGTGCTGACACTCAACCAAGTTGTCGCTCGAGGACTTCGAAGAAGAACAATCTCGTTGTTCAACCTCGGTGGACCTAACAATTATCCCATATAAAGGTTGATGAGGTTTTGGTAGCGGCATCAATGATGGGCCGTTCAATATTTGTTGCTACACGGCTGCGGGTAGATTGGGAAGATTCAGAATTAAGTTTGCCATTATTGCTCGAGTTTACACTTTGTTGGCACGGTGTTGTTTAAGTAAATACCACGAAAAATCGAATGAAAGCAAGAGGAGAGTCAAGGAAAGTGATGATGATAAAAGCATGATGATGTTAGGAATTCTGATCTAAAGACGTCCATTTAAATCTTATCACATCTACCTCTGTTCAACCCGCCGTTTGGTACCCCAGTCTCACCTACCAAGCACTTCAACCTCAATCTAATTGGATATTTCGCGTGTAACAGCGCCTAATTCTTACCAGAAAGCCTTTTCTCCATGCCATTCACTCGCATTGTGGGAGTTGAGTTGAACAACCATTACCTAGGCATATGAGGGTAGCAATATGACTGCATATATGCCCGTTTATGTGCAACAAACCCTTCGGAACTTATTCCATTATTTGGGAATAAAAAACCTTCATTTTGAAACTCCAAACGCACAACATTTGAATTTTTTTTGCCCGGGAGTAGACATTTTAGCCGGGCTCGTGCTAATCCGTTTTCGGAGTACAGAAGCCATTACAGGGACATAGAGATAACACGATATATGAGGTGAATAAACGGTTTTGTGTCTGCACAAGGTCTAGCCAAATCATCCACGTTTACATCTGGTTTTGTTTTGACTCACAAAAGCCAAATGAGTCTTTTGTAAGTTCATTGAGTATAATTTCAACCAAATTTATCTAGTTCACCGTCCTTACCCCTCACCATCACTGTCTGGCGGCGCCAGCAGTCCGAGCGCTGACTAAAGAGCCTATTATTTCCTTCGTCTTTACAGAACGAGGGGCACAATATGTTGACATGGGGCTGGAACTTTTACGATACTCAGTTTTCGAGGAAAGTTTACGAAAATCTGATAGCATTCTGGCCAGTCAAGGAAGTGGCTGGTCGATATTCGGTAAGTCTCGCTTAATCTGAAAGCTCGTTTCCTTGTCTAGGCAGATTTTAGATCGTGTTAAGTTTGCTGACACAACATCCCACCACGTTCAGATGAGCTTCGTAATGAACAAAACATCAACCGTCCGGAGTTCAGCCAGCCGCTTTGTACCGTGCTGCAGATTGCCCTAGTCGACTTCCTTTCTAATTTTGGTGTAACGTCCACTGCTGTGGTTGGACATTCGAGCGGAGAAATTGCCGCTGCGTACACTACCGGCGCCATATCTCACAAATCTGCATGCAAAGTGGCATATTTTCGTGGAAAAGTAACCGAAAAGCTTCGAACTATGACTGAAATTACGGGTGCCATGATTGCAGCTAATATTCCTGAACACGAAGTTCTTGCATTTCTGGCAGAGTTAGATTTGGGATCTTGGAAAGACACAGTTCGCGTTGCATGCGTAAACAGCCCTACCAATGTCACACTCTCTGGCCCTTCAGAAGCTATTGATATCCTTAAAGTTGATCTTGATCAGCGTGGTATCTTTGCTCAGAAGTTGAATACTGGTGTTGCATACCATTCTCCGGCCATGTTGGCCGTTGCTGACGAATATACCTCGCTGATGGACTCTCTCGAATTGGACGCAGTAAGAAGCCAGACCAGCCCGATTCAAATGATTAGTTCCGTCACTGGTCATGTTGTTTCTTCAGAACTATTATCAACTGCTCAGTACTGGGTTGACAACATGGTTTCGCCTGTGCGATTTGCAGATGCCATAAAACTGTTAGAGAAAAAGACTGCAGAGTCAGTTACAGGAGGACCAGAAATCATCACTGATATAGTTGAGATTGGTTCTCACCCAGCCCTAAGGAGGCCAATAAAAGATTCACTTTCATCGCCTGTACGATATCACTCTGCTTTGGAGCGTAAAAAGTCGTCACTACACACCATTTTAACCGTTTTGGGAACATTGTGGTGCCACAAATATCCTGTTTCTATATTGGCCGGAAACGTTCAAGCAGAGGGTAAATTTCCCTTCCTCGTTGATTGTCCCCCATATCCATTTGATCATAGCCGACGCTACTGGGCTGAGTCAAGGTTGAGCAAAGACTTCAGACTGAGGCCAAGCTCGCCTGGATATATTCTTGGAAGACGTAATCATGACTGGAATACACTGAGACCACAGTGGAGAAATTGGCTAAGCACCGAAGCAATGCCTTGGCTTGGGGATCATATAGTAAGTTTCCAATCATCTTTTTTCTTCTCCACCTTCCTTCCTCGTAGTCCCTTATCACTTAAATGGCATGTAGATTTCCAACAAAATCATTTGCCCTGGGACAGGAATGGTAGTCATGGCCATCGAGGCTGTGAGACAAGAGATATCTGCAAGCCACCGTATAGTTTCAGAGTTTCTCTTGAAGAAAACTCAGTTCCTTGCTCAATCACGGTCGGCAAGACTGTACAGGCTGCTACTGAGACAGTCCTTCATTTGCATCCCATACAGAACACGTACGAAAAAGAAAAAACATGCTATGAAGTCAATATCTTTACCTACCGCGATGAACGATGGACACAATGTTCCCGCACCGATGTCTAAGTACAGCATGAAGAAGCCAACAAGACCCAAGTGGACGGCGGCCTGGAGAACCAAACTTGGCAAGAGCAGTTCCAACAGCGCTTTCAGGAAGCAGCCGAGCCTTGCAACGAGACTGTGGATAGAAGCGCCTTCTACCGGTATTGCGATGAGCATGGCATCTATTCTGGCGAGACATTTCAGCTTCTACGAGATATTGAATGGGACGGTAGTCAAAAACCAACTGAACGAATCAACCTAAAGGCATTTAACAAACAGCACGAGATGATTGAGAGCCCTGCCCATCCAATTGTTCTAGACGCAGGCATTCGTCTCCTTTTAGTACAAATTTCGAAAGGTCTTGGTGAAGATGGTGCAACAGTTGTTCTGCAACGGATAGCAAACCTATGGATTTCGGCCAAAACGTGGGGCGGTTCAACGTCATCGTTGCGTCTGAATTCGATTCTGCAGTCAGAACCCGACAGCCCTGGCAGTCTCAAAGGCTTGTATGGGCATTGGCTGATGATTATTCACCGCTTTGTTCCGTAGAGGATGTGATTTTGACGGAAGTTTCGCAACCTAAACAGTCCGAAGATTCAGATGACCAAGTGATGATTTACAACATTGCTTGGAAACCGCAGCTGAGCTATCTGACTGGTAAGGAGTCGCTCAAATTGTGCGATGATACTACCCTAGTCCACGATGAGACCTTCAAAAACGAATGGGTGCTGAAGGTAGAGTCCATCATGATATTAGCTACGCGAAAGGCTTTGCAGGACTTGAAAGAATTAGATCTCGATCGTGCTCCAAGCTACATGCGACGGTATCTAAAATCCCTCGAGCACCTCTACGCCACACCATCAGCTGGTGAAACCAAAGATATTAGCGACTCGGAACTTGATCTCCTTCTAAAAGAGTGCGAACTAACAAATCCAGACTGCGAGGTCTTTCTGAACATAGGACGTATGTTGCCATACATTCTGCGGGGCGAAAAAGACCCTCTGGAGCTGATGTTCGCAACCAAGAGTGCTGAAAAGCTCTACACCTACCTCGCCAACCAGCAAATGCGTGATGGCCGCTTTGCAAAATTCCTCGACATAGCATCACACGAGAAGCCCACTCTTAAAATTCTCGAGATTGGTGCAGGAACTGGAAGTATGTCTCGTCATATCCTCGGCTCTCTCAACCGCTTCGAGCAAGAAACAGGTCAATATCATTTTGCCAGCTATACATACACCGATATTTCACCGATGTTTTTCGAAGCTACACAAGAGGAATTCGGAGACTTCCATGGAAGACTGCTGTATAAGACGCTTGATTTGGAACGTGACCCCATGAAACAAGGTTTTGAGCTTGAGAGTTATGATTTAGTCATTGCAGGTCTCGTTCTTCATGCTACATCTAATCTAGAGGCAACTCTGGGGCGTGTAAGACAGCTGCTCAAACCTGAAGCTCACATCGTTATTCAGGAAGTAGTCGCTACGAACAGTGTTCGTGCTAATGTCACCTTCGGCTCGCTTCCGGGATGGTGGCTTAGTACTGAAGAATGGCGCGAATATACACCTCTCTTGACAACAGATCGTTGGGGAGAGCTATTACTCGAGACGGGATTCTCTGGGGCAGACATAGTCCTCAGGAATCATAAAAGCGACATTTGTCACTTATGCAGTATGATCATTTCGAAAAAGGTTGATACTGTAGATTCAGAAACGATCGAGCTTCAATGTTGAATGGCGATTCGGAGCCTAAGCAGAATCGGATCCAGCTTTTTATCGATGGGAACTCTGATTCTCAACGTGCCCTAGCGGCAGAGCTCCACAATCAGAACCCAAATACACAAATCTTGGAATTGGAACATCTCATGAAAGGATTATGGTGGCCTTCGTCCAAAGACACCAATGTTTCTCTAGTGGAGTTCGACATGGCACGACTAAGTTCTTTGTCTGAGCAAGAATTCCGGTCATTGAAGGAGCTTGTACAAGGCGTAGAAGCTATTTTGTGGGTTTGTTCTCTGCCATTAGCTGATGGCAAAATGATCAATCCATTTCCCGCCGTTGCGACAGGTTTTCTGCGCAGTATCCAGTCTGAGGAACCTGAGAAGCATATTGTAACTCCTACTATTCCTTTCATGGGTGTTCAATACCTCCAAAACCCCTCTTCAGATTTCCCGAATCTCTCTTTTCAGTTCTTGTTGGTTATGAGACACGAGCTTACACGAAGTTAGGACTCGGTATTTGAAAACATGACACATGCGCAATGGACTAAAACGATACAGTCCAAGGTCAATACAAGCTGGAATCTTCACAAACTATTGCCTAAAGATATGGATTTCTTCATCCTCCTCTCATCCATCGCAGGCATTTGTGGATCCCCGGACAAAGTAACTACGCAGCTGGCTGTACCTTTCAAGACGCTTTAGCAAGATCCCGATCCGCTGCTGGATATCGAGGCTCAGTTGCAATAAACCTCGGCTGGATGCGTACCATCGGTATTATTGCCGAGACAAAGGATTATCAACGTAACCGCCAAAATGTCGGTGATATGTCCCAAGTTGAGGAGGCTGATTTCTTCGCTCTGCTTGAGCATTATTGTAATCCGCTGCTGCCCTGTCTTAGCACCCAGGATAGCCAAGTTCTAATTGGTGTAATTACGCAAGCACACGTTCATGCTCGGGGCGAGACACTGATCGATGTTTTAAAACGAGCTCTCTTTGCTGGCTTCAGCCGCTCCGCAGCTTTATGATGTGAATAAGCACAAATCTACCGTCTCAACTCAGGAAGACCCGGCTGTCCTTTTCTGGCAAGCGGCAACCCCCAAGACTGCAGCGTGGTAGTTGTTTCGGCCCTTAAAGCGAAGCTGGCGCGGGCATTGGATGTCTCAGTGGATGATGTAGATTCTCATCGCAACTTATCAGACTACGGGACAGACTCTTTGATGGCTGTGGAGCTGCGTAATTGGATTTCGAAGAGACTTCGGGTTCTCTGTTGCTATTTTTGATCTCCTTGGTGGTGCCGATATTGCGACATTGGGGGATTTGATCGCGAAGAAGTGATGACACAACTCAGAGTGAATGGATATATACAAACTACTGGCTTTGTATTTTAGATTTAGCCAAATGAAATTCTTTTCCAATACTGGACAAGCTTTAAGCCCCTTTCAGTCATCTCAAGCCGCACTATCAACTCTGTCGCTCCACGATTCATTTCAGCCGCGGTGGTGAGTTCGGCGCCTTCATCTATTGCAGGTCCATCTAATCCATACCAATTCATATTAATCCATACCAATCCATACCAATCCATACCAATCCATACCAATCCATACCAATCCATACCAATCCATACCAATCCAAAACAGTCTGAGATAATTTACAGACTTTGATACAATCTTGACCCATTTTGAGCTATGAGTGCGAGAAGAGAAAGAAGAACCCCTAGAAGTATCCAATAGTCTGGAATGCAGATTTACTTTATATAAAAATTAAATATTTTTATTTTTATTCTATATAATAAATAAAGCTAGCATATGAGATTTTTATTTTTATTAAATAAAATAAATAATTAGGAAATTACTATTCGAGAGTAGTATATTTAATTTTATCTATCAATTCAATATTTTTGAGATCAAGATGCTAATTGATAGAAGTGCTATGACTAATGAGATGATTTTGAATATCCAATGCTAAAATATCAATTCACATCCTAACTTATTGTATCAGTATTATCACTTTACATATCACAATGGATGTCATTGAATACTATCAAAAACTGTTAATATCTTCCGCGCCCAATATACTGTGTTCATGCAGTCAATTCTTTGATCTATGTTGACAAACATGACACCTTCCTCCTCACTCTCATGCCATTCGAATAGCCATCTTTGCATCTTTCCCATCATTCGCAGATCATCCAGAAAATCAAGGTCAATATGGCACAAAATAGCATCAATACATACAGTTGTGCTGTCGGATATTTGAAGTTTGGATCTTCCACACATTCTATATATACTATAGGTTAGAGATTCGATTCAGCGAGTTTTCAGGTGTTTATGAGGGTACGAGACAATGGCTCAAAGTGTTGAGCATGAAGAATGAAATACTACAGTATATTCTTGAATGGTTGAGAGCATATTCTCGTCTCGCGATCAATGTCGCAAGCGCACTGATGATCAGCTTTATTTTATCCAGTCCACATAGAATACCCTATGTAATGCTTCAACACTATAGGCAGATGCAAGCACTGGAAGCTCCTCAATTCTGCTAAATGTTCAATTTCGAGATGATTTGAACTTGTCAATTGTAAGGTGTCCTAGAGCGTCAACTCATTTCGCCCCTTCATCTCTTCAGGTTTCGTGTGATCGCACAACTCGCGGCGCATGCCCCTGTACAAGGCAGCTTACTGTATGAATTATAGCCCCTGTGATATGTCAATAAGCAATACGACTTTGTCGATGAGGCACAATGAGCATTTTTATACACCAGCATTTCCCAGTCGTATCATAATCTTAATTCATCGCTATCTGAAAGTTATTTCTCACCATGAAGAAGAGAAATCTCTCATATATTTTTTCTTGGCCTTTCTCTCGCTTTAAACTCATTTCTACTCTAATTGAAAATCGGAATCAACAAGCTGAGAGACCAAAGCAAGCGATTCAATCCGGAAGATGGAAAGCGTCGTGTGGTGTGGGCATACACATAGCTATTCTCTTCGAGGTATCACTAGACGGCTCGCTTCATCCATTCTCCTCTTACATATTTTCCTCGCATTGGCGCATACGGTGATTATCACACGCATGGGATGGACTAATAAAATACTGAAATCTCTATGCGAAGTTCTTGTTCTTGCCATCAACTCGTCGCCATCTGCGGTACTGGACAACACATGTGCAGGTATCGAGCGGCTAGATACATACAAGCAGATAGTAAAAGTTGGGGAAACCTCATCCAAACACTTAGGTTTAGCGATGAATGGAGATGAGGATAAGTATACCGAGAAGGTGGTGATAGACAAGGAGTATGGAAGTCTGGACGGGAAGGAAACCTTTCATTGTAAAGTAGATTGATTGCAAAGATAGATGACACTGGGAATCCAATTCTTTAATCGAAAAGAAAAGAGATATAATGAAGATTATCAACTAGCAAAAGCCCATAGTGAGGGCCAATAGAATACGAATTATAAAGTATATAATCACCCAGTATGGTTGATCCATTCTCAAGTTCGGCAATACATGCACGGCATGAATGATTACATCCCTCTCTCACAAACAGCGACTACCTGCAAATGTCCATCATTCCCCAACTCCAATACGCAATAACATCAATAGCGAAATCATATCATATCACACCAACTCCCCACCCCCCATTCAGTATTTCCCAAACCATAGCATACAAAGTTACAAACACTACAATACATAATCCATGCCACCTCACAACCCAGATAACTCTCGCCATCCATTCATTGACCAGAACAATGGCCAACCAGTATGGACGAAGATGGATCTTACCTACTACCTAGGTATGTACGCATATGTACCTACTTCACCTACACAACGCAATACAAACTCCCCATCAGGAATCTCACTCTCACTCCTCCTCCCACTCCCCATACAAACTCTCCAACCCCACAAGTCCAAGTCAAGATCCCCCTTTCCCCTCCCCCCTCTTCATCCCTATCCTCCCCCTCCATCTTATTCGCCCACACAGCTGAGATTTCCATTATCGGGCCTTCTGATATTTTACTGCATTTCCTTGGCTTTGTATGCGTACCTACCTACCTACTAGTAATCTACCATCTACCAACACAGCACACGACAAAAACGAAACCCACTGCACACAAACTTCAATCCCCAATCCCCAATTAAAAGCATGTGACAGGGCAAAGGATAAAAGGATAAAAGAATATAGCCTCATGCAGGAACGAACCTTCGCGAGAGCGAAATACTCACAGAGCGTGCAGAATCATCTGCAGAGGGTCGGCCCGATCAATGATGCGATGGATGAACTGTATCGATGTTATTACTGCTGTGGAACACTGCATGCATAGGCACATAAAGTATAAAGATCATAACAGAATAGCGATTAAATACCTTTGTTACAGATTCACAATACGAATATCTAATGTCACATTGAAGAGAAGAAGGAAAAAAGCACATCACAAAGGAACAATAGTAATTAAAAAGTGCTCCTCATTTATTCGGCCAGTGACTGAAATCTTTTTAAAGAAGAAATGCACGGTTGTAGAATCAAGGCCTTCAGCTGAGCCGCATAACACAATAAAGCTTTCTACCCCCCCTTTCCGCTCTTGTCCTTACATGCTTTGCATGTCCACTATTTCGATCATTCCATAGATTTGGATTGTAACGCACATGTAGCACATCCCTCACCCAGCCACATCTAACCATCAACTCTTCCCAGCTCAAATTAATATCTTATTATCCTACTCGTAATGCAATGATCCCATTGAATGTTGAGAGATATCAGGAAGTCAATTAAAGAGGAAGGAGAAGAGAAAGTCGTATGAAATAAAGGAAATACATTCTTGCAAAGTCCATCCCAGATTTACCATTTGTTCCTAAGATTACATGCATGCATGGAGATGACCAAGCAGTTGCTCGAGTACTTCATGTGTAGTAAACGATAGTTTTGAAAACTCTCCCCCCAAACCCTTGCTAGCTGTTTTGTTTTTGAATACCACAATCTTCAAAATGTGTTGCCAACCTGTCGAGAAAAGAAAAAGAAAAGGCTGCCGTCAAAAGACTTGCAAGAGATTGCAAGAACCCGTCCATCCATTCTTTAATGCATTTGGTATTGATTGCAAAGTAACATCAATGCTTCTGAGACGCCGGAGAAAGTAGATTCGTTGAAAAGGAATTGTGTGAAGATGTGCTGAATTATTTGGGGACAGGTACAAGAGGTGCTGGAGTAGTCCATGTGCGTGTAGCAAGCTCACACAATCTTCGGATAACATTTGTGGTACCGGAACCACTTGCTTCATCCTGAACAAACTTCTTTGCCACAAGAAGCTTACTGCGGTTGTCACTTTCATCGAAATGAAGTGGAGTGTCGCTAGGTGTATACTCAGAAACACGTTGTCCCATGGCTCGAATAATGGCAATTGAGTACAAGACATCGCGATTCTCTCGGCCATCCAAGAGATTTCTTAGGGTACCAAGAGTTTCATCAACGTCCTTGACACAATTGGGATCATCTTCTCGAAGACATACAAAGTTTGCCAAAGTGTACCAGAATTCCAGTTCCCTCAATCTGTGGTGATCTCCACTTCCTTGGACAGGAGCAGTGAGCTGGTTACTTTCAGCAACTTTACCCGTCAAAAGACATTCAAAGACTGTCAATCGATGATCCGCCTCAATTGGATCGTCCTGGGCAGGGAGCGCACTCTTAGCCTCAACCTTGGCCTCCTTTGCATCCTCTGCACCAAGCTTGACCATACAGGCCAAAGCCCAGACAACCTTTGCCTCAACACTGGCGGTGTGTGCAATTGCGATAGGATCAGACACAATGGTTTTTGAGAATTGGAGGAGTAGTGTTCCAAACTTTTCGAGTAGTGGTTTGTCGCTCATGAGTTTGGAAGCACCTTTGGCACTGAACCATTTTGATTCGAGGAAACTCTCTAGACCAGGAGAATAGATACTGTAGTAGAGATGCTTTGCTTCATCGAGTGATTGTGGATTCTGCGAAACATCTTGCACCGTTTGATCGGCAGGTGCGGGGGGGTTGCCATACGATAGCAAATCGTCGATAGATCGTTGAGCTGGAAGAAAAGTCGTGTCAGCTGCTTCGTCTGCTAAAGATGTAACTGGAGGGGGGAAGGGGGAACCAGCACCACCTCTGAGGTGGGTAGCATCGGATACTTGGAAGGGGTACGGAATTGCACTTGGCATGTTTTTTTGGTGAAGTCGGAAGTTGGGCATACCTGGAGGAGCATTGTGAAATGTGCTGATAACTGGAATTGGAGCAGCGGCTTCCAAATTTGGATCGATTGCAGATGAATAGTCATAATGTTGACCAGCACTGGGTGCGGTCAGAGCAGGATCATATGCCATTGAAGCTGGAACACCGTAACCACTCTGTAGCATCTGCGGTTGGTTTCCGTAAGGATTCGCGGTCGCGATCGATGAAGATTGCGAAGGTGCAGAGCTAGGTGCTGGTTGTATGGCAGCAGGACCTGGTTGTTGTTTGAAGATGGGATCGTAACCTAAACATTCACGTTTTGATTTTTGACAGTTTCGGCAGGCAGGATGTTGTTCGTCGCACTGATGAAATAGGTTAGCAGAATTTTCAAATAGATATGAAGACGACGATGATCGCGACAACGAGTGAATTTATTGATCTGCCAACGAAGACAAATTGGAAAATTGATAATCTCGCTCTACTCGTGGGTCTGGGTATCAAGGTCGCTCGTCTCGCTCGCTCATGTGCCTTCGCCTACTTAGGTGATTCGCTTGCATATAGACGAAAAGATTCCCATCGCGAAGAAACTCAACCTCAACTTCAATTCATTCTTTCGATAATGCGACGAAATTAAAACATCGAGAACTGACCTTAATTCTTCTCTTTCTGCACGTCAAACAACCCGTCTTGGTCCTACGCTTGATCTCCTGATGGAAAAATAATATGTTAGCACGATGCGATACCTCAAATGACGCGATGACACGATGACAACGATGATTTACGAATCCTACATACCTTTTTGTGTCGACCTCCGCTCATGACTCGAGAATCTACTGGAAGCGCGTATCGCATATTTGGATCAGATGTAACATTTGGATATTGGTGCTGATGGGATGGATGAGGGAGTTGATTTTGGTAGTACGGGCCGCCCATTTGCGCAACTGGTGGGGGTAAAGGTGATCCCATGTGCTGATGTTGTGCGGCTTGCTGCTGTTGTTGCTGCTGCTGCTGAAGAGGATCCAAGGAACGCATACTTGGAAGAGAAAGGGAACCGTTGCTTCCGGTCGGACTCGCACGATATGGCTCGTTTTGGTTACCTGGTGGCGGATAATTATATTGTGAGGTTGACAAAGAAGGCGACGGGTAGGAAGTTGGACTTGGGTAATTAACTGGTTGTCGTTGAGAACCTTGTTGAGAGCCAGACATTGATGGAGAAGAAGGCGCCGAACCGTTTTGTTGCAGATGATTTAAGTGCGGACTATTCCTATTATTGTGTTGCTGTGCCATATTAGGATTGATTATGACACGGTCGCGCTGCGTTGATTATTTTGATGTTCTTTTTTTTTTTTGAAACCTTATCTAACCACCGCCTTGAAATGAACAGGAAATATTAATTGAATAGAAATTACTCAAGTCCTTTGAATTAAATCGATCTAGAATTATTTGATTCGATAAATTCCCTCGGCTTGCTGTACTTAGGAGTTCGTAGCGAAACTCGTTTACGGGACGAAAGCGAGCTGTAGCGGTAAGTAGGTAGGTAGGTAGGTATGGAAACGAGTTTAATCTTTCGAAGAGATATGAAGTGTTGAGAGGTAAAGTACGAGTAAAGAGTTTAGAAAAAGGTGGTAAGGTTTTGTTGTGGAGAAAAGGAATCGGAAATGGATTCTGAAAGGGAGCCAGAGAGGCAGAATTAATTTGGATTGATTTGATTTGGTAGATTTGATTTGTACCTGGGAAGGAAGGCTGGTATGGTATGGTATGGTGTGGTATAGTATAGTGGGCTGGAAGATACAATGAAATTCTTTGGGAGGGTTTTAAGGAAAAGTTGGGTTAGAGAGAGTTTAAGGTAAAAGGTTAAATGGTAAGGTAGGGTAGTCTCAAGGTAGAGAATATGTCATGTCATGTAAAATGTAAAATGTAAAATGTAAGGTAAGGTAGGTAGGTAGGTAGGTAGGTAGGTAGGTAAAGTAAAGTAAAGTAGAAAGGTAGATCAGTCGGAATAAGAAGTTGCGGCTGCAAGCTGGTTTTCTAAAGCTTTTTGGATTGAAGGGAACCTTGGAGTAAATTTTATCATTTAATCATTTAATCATTTTATTATTTTATCATTTTATCTGCCCGAATTTCAAGGTATCCAGTTCAATGTTCAATTATGAATTCACTCCGTCATTCGAATTTCTCTCTCGACCTTCATTCAATCTAGACAATCTAGCTTGAGCCTAGTACTTATAATTGAACAGATACTAATAACAATAATGTATTTCTTCATTTCTTCACTGATTTGAAGATTACTTACATACTTACATACCTAGGTACCTAGTAGATAGGTACATGTTATACAATTGTTTATTATCTGATTATCCATCAAGTTGGAGCTAGCAATCATTATAGAATTATAGAATTATATTACAACTGCATAGGTACTGGCTGGTCCTATCAAAAATTTATGGCTCAGTGTTCTCTCCAAACCCATCCATCTTTCTCCTGATACTTGTTACTTTACATAGTACCTAGCTATAGTAACTACCTACCTAGGTAATAAGAATAACTTTGAACAACTTTACTGTGTACTTGAGTAGGTATTGATTGAGTAGTAGGTATTAATTGATAAATTCCACAACTGACTCGAAATGGATATAGTGAATTTGAATCTATCCATCTCCTTTTCCTAATCCGATTACTCAAGGCCCATTTCTCCTTTTCAATTTTATTCGTAAAACTCGAACCATCAATACCTTCTCAAAAACCTCAATCTACTATCATACAATCATTTATGACGCACCTTACTTTTCCTTACTTCGTGACTGTACTACTTTACATAGGTAGCTCGCCTTTTTCCCCTTCATGCACGACACAACACTTACGGAACCCCTGTCGAAAGAATAGCCACTTGAATGACACCTTCAACTCGGATGATTACCGTTTAATTCATCTAGCTGCGGTACGGCTTGACTAAAAACAAGCGATGGAAGAATTATAGAATCTTCGATGCATGTCAAGACCTTTGCGAGCTTCGCTACGAACCGATGGGGAGCGAAAAGAGAGTAGCACGCGCGAAGACGAAGATCGTTTCTCTAATCTCTTCATGCTGACTAGGTAGAGCGTTCCCAAATGGGCAATACATCCTTTTCAACTTATGAAATATGGTTGCACTCGTAAGCACTCTTATTACTCTGTCTCTCGCATGCCTCTCAGAATACATATTGAGAGTAGAATGAAGATGTCGAGCTTAATTGACCGATTACACATTCTTCTGAATCTTTTCCTATGACCTTATTTAGGTCAGACATATCTTCAGAAATTATGCATATCAGAATGCTTGCTAAGCTAATAATGAAGGATTTCCATTCTATTTACGAAGGAAGAATACCCCTGGTCCTTATTCCTAGACATAGCTAATTGGATAGCCTGAATACATAAGCCGCTGCAACGTCGAAACAAACTACCTTGGAAGTTGGACCGGCTGAGAAGCGCATAAAGGAAAGGATAATATGCACAGGATATTCTCTCGTTACCACTTGCAGTCTTTCGACCTACTCCGTACATGACCAAGCTTGACGCGACCCGTTTTTCAATTTCGTCTCCGCATTATCCTCCTCCCATCCAAACTCTAATCTTAAACCCTCGTACCCGGCATTTGAGCAAAAAAGGAGGTTTAGCGCACAACAAGCGTACAATCAATGCATGCCATCTCCCGCAACCCCTCAGCCTCGTGGTTCACTATAACGCAGGATGAAATTCATTCGTGATCTAACGATTGTGTATGAGATCTTCAGTTCTCTTCTCTACGGTGACATCCTATCTCGGAGCCAAGCTTTTGTTATCTATCAAAGAAGAACTCTGAAAGTATTCACATCTATACAAGGATCCTCTGACAATCTGTTTCAGCAAATATTCGAAACGGGTTATATGGGTACCTGCACCTGCACCTGCCTTACCTACATCGAAGCATGATGGTTTTCATGCTAGCTTGCTTGCTCGCTTGCTTGCCTGCTTGAATTGCTTGCTTCGCTTCTACCTTTCTTTTAACCGGGTACGACCGAGGATGGTTCATTGGGAGAAGAAAGGCTGAAATGAAGAAATGCCTCGTGAAAGTTCAATTCTGCGGTCTGTGATGCGGATAAGATGTTAGGATGAAATACATCCATCACATACTTTTCACTACAATACTTCAATCATCCTCTGCAAGTTAGATACCCAATGGATAGAAAGAATGCCCGAAAACAATGCCAATCCGTTCGAATTTGGCGCTCTACTCTATTCTCGGAAGCATCGCCAAAGAATAGGACGGAGTACGAAAAGCGTCACAATCATGCTGTATCTAGGTATTTAAGTATCCAAGTATACCATACACACCCAAACCGCGAGAAAAACATGGGGACGGCGTACCAAACCCGTCAAAACCCATGCAGTACTTCTCCTGCACATCTTTCACATCTTCCATAAACAGGACGTAGGTACATATACACACCTCAGCAATCTATCCTTCTAGAATCCTTCTACGCATCGGTAGGATATCTGCATCAATCTTGTGCGATTGCCTCCCCTGCTCGTGTTACACCCATCCATAAAATGATCTATATCTACGTATATCCAACATATGCACCGATATCGCGTGCATTGTCGCATAGAGGAGGTACCTATGTATCACTGCAAGTATCTCATCACTGGCAAACAGTATGCCATGATACCAAGTACCATCCATTGATCCACTTTCTTCCTCTAGCACAAAAACGTTGTTCATTTTCTTTCGGGCTCTAAAATAGATGTACATGCACCTCGGGGAGACAGGCAATCTTGTGTTCGTGTATTTTGTTTAACATAGCATAGGTAGCTAGGTACCTCCGTACAATAACGCCGACCCAAACCGAGATAGAAAGATACATTTGCCTATCTACAATTTACAACCAATTGATAAATGTGATCAACTAAACTTACCTCGGATAACTTGGTCAATAACCAGTCACAGTCAATCTACCTACTTCCAACTATTGAATTCTTGGTGCCCGAAAAGCAAGAAAGGCCGAAAGAGATACGAGTACCGGTAGAGTGAAGAGGAGACAGTTATTGTACGTATGTACATACATAATAAAAGAGACTGTATTGTATGTAACATATTGTGCTTTCTTGACATGTTAATCACGTATAGAACAGACGAGCAAAACGAGCTGGAAGCCGGAAGGCGGGCCGCGGTTCCAGAAGATGATTTGGCCCAATCCGGCGCGGTGTGACCTGATAGGGATCAGATTGTTATGTGTTGTATGTAGGTACGTATTTTGTATCTTTGATAGTACTTCAGATGGGTATTGTACAATTAGGATTATGATGTGATATGATATAATATGATTATGATACGTGTGCAAGTATATTCAATTTTGTGTGCACTCACTCATCCGTAAGCACCCTAGTCCAATCAAATTTCTTCCAACGATTTCTGAAGCCCTCCAATCTTTTATCCCCTCCTCGACTCCACCGGCCCTGTCGTTTAATAACATCAGGCTCAATACCCAGCATGCCGCCGATAATTTCCCTCGCGAAGAGATCCCCCCTAGGCCAACGATTAGCGTCTTCAACTATATGTCCCAAGCCACCATCTAGGTCAAACCAAGCATGAAAATAGGGCATCTCCTTAGCGATCGATCGGCGGAAGGCTAATTTTCCAAGACCATCTCGTGCGCGTGCTGCAGTGTCGATGAGCTTCTTATGTTGTGTCCACTCTTCATCCGAAGATAGGATGGCTTCTTTGAAAAAGGCTGGCGCGGTTTCTCCTAGGCTATAGGGCAGTGGTACTGCGTGCATGGCTGCGTGCATCTTTCGGTGTGGTGTTGCGGCATTTTCGTAAAATACTACATCTCGTCCTTGATCATGATACATGCGTGTTAGACATTTCATGAAGTTTCTAATTTCCTCCCACTCATCGTCGTCGCATTCAAGGAGGTTTGTCCGGTGCTGAATGGGTACAATGACGGCTCCACCATCACTCAATTCCGGCTCTGTCGGGAGTGTTAAATATACTCGTGTAGCTAGAGATACGAGTGGCGCAACGGGAGGTTGATTTTTGTCTTCATGATGACACAATTGGCAGGAGTCCAGAATGCGATTCATCTTTTGGAAATCTCCTATGGCAGTATTCCTCAAATTAATTTCGGACTTTTCCACGCGCTTCGCAAGCTTGTTTGCATTATCGTCCATGTAGTCGAGGTCATTATCGAATTTAGCATCCTTCGCGATGCGTTCAGCGGCGCGCATACCATCACCGCCAGCTTGTCCTTTTGTCCGTCGTTCTTCACGCACCATATCTTCAATAGTCATATCTTCATTCTCTTCCACCAAACCTCTCTCGCGGCCCCTCTTATTGTCAATCGACTTCACTTCTCCACGAGTTCCCACTAACATTCTGCTGTCCATCTTCCCTAATACTACCATACCGGGTTCTGAAGTAGTTGCTAATCCGGCGGAAGCTGCAGCATTGTATTCAGCCTCGAGTCTCGCAGCGTCAGGCGATTTCTTGAGCTTTGCTTTCATCATTTGAGCCTTCAATCGATTCAGGGCCGTGGCATCGAGCTGAACAGAAGGTGCGTTTGTTTCTTCCATAATCTCCCCTTGCGGTAGATTTGCTGGCTCATCACGGTGTGGTATCGAACCTCTTCTAATGCCCAAATCTAACTTTCTCTCCTGAAACAACTCTCCGCTGGGCTTCTCTTTTCCAACATAGCCTTCCCCATATAGTCTTCGGCGATCAAGCTCAATTTGTTCTTCTCGCGCATCATCAAATTCCCGTAGACCTCCAAATCGCGCAATAGCTATCTCATCGATGGGCTTTCCACTCTGTTCCGCCTGTGTATATACTGCCTTCAACTTCGTCATGCGCCATTGAGCTCCTGAATCTCCAAATGTATAATCGACGTCATGTCCAGCTTCGATGTCGTCCAACTTTTTGACTCCTTCATTTAGATCTTGTAAATGCTGATTGAGTTCATTTTTATGAATCTTCAAATCGTAATCAGGTCTGGGTGCAACTTTTGGCTCTGTAGGCTTTTTGGATCCCTTTTGTGTATAATCGAATTCGAAAGCTGTAGGGTCCGTCATCCAAGAATCGCGAGTAGCTTTCAGTCGAACTTCTGCTTCCTCCTCATCTGGAATTGGTAAATCTGCCTTGGGATCTGATAATTCTTCGTGCTTGCGCTTCCTTTTGTCATCATCTTCTTCCTCGTGTCTGGAATGTCTCGATCGCTTATGTCGGTGGTCGTCTCTATCTTCATCGTCATCCTCTCTGGACCTGTGGTGCCCTGATCTATGATGATGTCGATGCTTCCGATCCTTATCTTTGCGCGAGCTTCTTTCACTTTTCTCCCTCTCTAACTTTTCCGCTGCTAAGCTTTTCTCAAATTCGTCCAAGCCGTCCATTGTTGTAAAGTTTATTGATATAATGAAAGTTGATGTTTTTAATGATGGTTGCCCGGTAGCGAGAAGCATTACGGGAGCGCTACTTTAGCTAGGTACGAAATTTATTTGAAGGGCCATGCATCCCACTTCGCACCCCGCCAAATTCCTCTACTTACATCTCACAAACACAAGTCGATTTTTCTTTAACAACCGAATAAAACATCTACGATATGGCGGATTCTAAGAAACCAGAGGCTTCCAAGCCTGTTTCTATTGTGTGTGTAGGCATGGCCGGTGAGTTTATATTCATTTGTATTTGATGAATGCGCCCGCTAATTCTCCTCCGACAGGTTCTGGTAAAACCACCTTTATGCAACGAATAAACTCTCATTTACACGGCAAGAAAGAGCCTCCGTATGTTCTCAACCTGGATCCCGCCGTACGAAATGTTCCATTCGAGAGTAACATCGATATCCGCGACTCTGTCAACTATCAAGAAGTGATGAAAAGTTACAACCTTGGACCAAACGGAGGAATTCTCACATCGCTCAACCTCTTTGCCACAAAGATTGATCAGATATTGACCGTACTCGAAAAGCGCACTACTCCTGATCCCGAGAAGCCAGATGCGACTCCTATCAAACATATTTTGGTCGATACGCCAGGTCAAATTGAGGTTTTCGTTTGGAGTGCTTCAGGAAGCATCTTATTGGATTCTTTGGCTTCGACTTTCCCGACGGTTATTGCATACATCATTGATACACCAAGAACGTCATCTACGAGTACTTTTATGAGTAACATGCTGTATGCATGCAGCATTCTATACAAGACAAAACTACCAATGATTTTGGTCTTCAACAAAACGGATGTTAAGGATGCTGAATTTGCCAAGGAATGGATGACAGACTTCGAGTCTTTCCAGGCTGCTCTGAGAGAAGAGGAGGAGGCAGGAAGTTTCGGTGGCCTAGAAGGAGGTGCTGGTGGTTTAGGCGGTGGCAGTGGATATATGGGATCATTGCTCAATAGCATGAGTTTGATGTTGGAAGAGTTTTACAGTCATCTAAGTGTGGTGGGCGTCAGTTCGATGACTGGTGCGGGTATTGATGAGTTTTTTGAAGCCGTGTCAGAGAAGGCTGAGGAATTTGAAAGAGATTATAAGCCAGAATTGGAACGCCGAAGAAAACAGAGGGATGCAGAGAAGGAGGAAAATCGAGGAAAGGAATTGGACAAATTGATGAAAGATATGGCCGTTTCGGGAGAGCCTTCATCTTCTAAAGCCAAAGGTCCACCAAACGCCAAACCCTCCACCGATATGGATACACTAAGTGATATGGAGGACTCTGATGACGATCTAGCGGCCGGTGGAGATGACGATGAGGACGGTGGGGATAACATTGAAGGATTAAGTTCAAGATACAAGGCAGCTTTGGCAGATGGAGGAGGCCCATCTAATGCAGACGACCACAGCTTCACTCGATACATTAGAGCCAGCCAAATGAATAATATGCAATAGGCGTGGAGTAGGGGCAAGATTGGCGAAATGGGCAAGGGAGTTCTAGGCTTAGGGGTTTTAGCATTTAATGGCGCATATTGATACCAAAATATAGCTTTGGGTAGAAAAAAATGTAATTCAATGTACACAATATGATTGTCCTAGTCCTCTATCGAACATACGCCGGCCATCGAGTAGTGACAATCTTTTTATACCCATGCACCTCGAGATATGTCTCGTACCTTGACCATTACCACTCCATCAAAATTGTATCAACCATTTCCCAGGCCCCTCCCAAATTTCTTCATTTTCCAATCCTCTCGCATATCTCTCTATCCTCCTCACATGTTCCATCACATAACCTCGTTTGCTCCCAATTTGCCCATCCATTCCGCACACTGTCCCTAATCATCTTGCCTCGAATTGAACCATTCTATCACCAAAGTAAGTTTCTCTTCCGCAAAATTTGTCACCCCGCTCTTCTCGAAACAAATCCACATACCTAGAAGTTCTCTCCTTGTACAAAACACGATGACCGCACTCTTTGCATCTAATCGGATCACCTCTCTTCAACATAACACTCGCATTACAATCGCCGCACAGATATTTGATCGCAGGTCCGTCGCCCAAAACTCCGGATGCGCCATATGGATTGGGGGCTTGGGTGGGGTTTGTCGCTGGGACGGAGGTAGGTACTTGGTAATCGTCCGACATATTGAATGCTTTATTTTTGGTAATAGGAGGTTTATGTTTGTGGGAGTGGTGGAATATGGTTGTGGTGAAAGGTGTAGCGGGAAGATTTTCTTACAAAGAGAGATGGATTATTATTGAGCGGAAGGCTGAGAAATTATTGTGGGGTACGGCGGCGAGAGAATGGGCTAGATTACTTTTGGGTTAGATAGGTACCTATGTATATCAAAACGCTAGTCTCAAGCTTCACTCAAAATATTTTTTTACTTCCAGGTTGGTCTTGATAGGATTCCCAAAGTAGATATAAAAGTGTTCAGAGACCAGTTCAGTTGTGGCAGAATCATGAGATTCCTGCATGAAATGCCTCTGGTACTTATAAGAGATATGTGGTCCTGCTGTACTGCTGATGCGTTGTAATGGATTGGGTACTTGAGGCTTTAAACCATTTACCCATTAGATAACCTTACCTATGCGCCTTCATAATATCTATTCACAGTATGGTATGGCTAACAATCTTCCATAATCTATTGATATATCTGGCTGTACCTATCCTAATGATCAATACCGGTACTCTATACTGAAATCCAGCTCCCAGCTCGAATACCTACGATGTATACCATTCTACCTACTCGAGTACCTACCTAGCTACATACAAATTTGCCATTTTGCCATTAATAATTAAGCTTTCTATTATTGCACGGACTCACTGATCCTTCACTTAAACCAATCATCCTCTTATACAAAATCTATATCCTTGTCGTTCCGCATCTAGCCCTTGCCTGAATCTACAGAGTAACAAACTCCTTCAACTTTCTCCTTCAACCTCAACTGCTTGTTTTTTGTTTTTTGCTTGTGCTCGTGCTTGTGCTCTCTCATCCCACCAGCCTCATGCAAGCACCAACAATTTATTATATGCAATCATATCGACAAATTTGGTAGTACTCAACCACGCAACGATGGAATAATCCAAACTTTCTCTTTTTCTATCTCTTATACATTTTGTATCCGCATTCGTTCATACTCATCAGTAATATCCTCTCTTCTATAAACCATCAGGTTGTGGCGATCTCATTGTAGCCCATCTTTTTTTGGAATACCCTCAAACTTTTGATACGCCTTCTTTATAATCTTCATAATCTCCATACATAGATCTATAAAATCTAATTCAATAATACGTGCGTGCACGTTAATACTGGATTCGCATATGATGCATCATGGTATGTTCTCTCTTTACAATCCATTCAAATATATCTTTCGTATTTCCCAGTAGGACTTTGTTGCACCAACTTCCAATGTCTGAAATGTTTTGAATGGTTTGCAATATTCAAATCGAATTCAGGAGTCAAATTTGTCCAACTACTGAAGATGATTGTATCAAATATCCAAATCAGGTCTAGAAGTTAAACGCTGACATAAATTTTTCAATCAGGGTTGTTGTTTTTCCAGACCCCGCACTGAATACTCTGCCGGAGCTGGTGCTTCCTCTTCTCAAGCAATCGCATCATCCTCGCGACCTCAATCCCGATCAGGTCAAGCTAGACCATCGACCAATGCCTCCTCTAGTAGCAATCCTCCTCCCCGGAACCACCACCGCATTCCCCTTGATGAACATCTAAACAAACCTCTTAAGCCCCACGTATGGATGAGTGGAAGTAAGTTATGGACACGACGAGAAATAGATCGAGCACGAATAGAATTTTTCGACACTCGCGTTACAGGCAGACCTGAAATATGGCAAGCTATAAGAGCTTCGTTGGAAGTAATGTGGAAAGGTGGAGAGCCTGGTGAGGATGATGGAGGTCTAGCAACTGCGCAAATGATATTGAATGCGGCAGAAATTACGCTACCGGATGGAGATATGGCAATCAGGGGATGTTATGACAGTACAGGTGCATTATATCGTGTACCCGAACATGTTGTTTCTGATCCAGCGAATATCTTAGACGATACTACGGTAGAAGCAACAGGGAAGAGTGATGATGAGGGAGACCTGGCGGTGGAAAGTGAGGAGGTCGATGAGGAAATATTAAGGAGGAGAGAAACGAAAGGGAAAGCCAAGGCGAAAGAATTGATATCAGTGAAAGCGAGGTTCCAACACGGTATTAATGGAGATATTGTGTTCAAAATTGGGAAGAACGATCCGGTGCGCTCACTTATCAAAATAATTACGCAGAGGCTTGAGGTCTGTATCTCTCAAAAAATTTCTCCAACTTCCAAAGCTAATCATGTGAACTAGATTTCTCCACCCAAACATGTGAAAATCAATTATATGGGCAAACTCCTCAAAGAAAGCGCATCATTGTCAGCACAAGGATGGCAGGAAGGTCACATTGTTAATGCTTGGGTACTTGAGTCAAGCAAAACAACGTCGAATCGAGAGTCGTAGTGAAGTTGTATATAATAACGGCCCTCGCTCAGCACTTCCTCTGCAAACGACATTACGAACTAACAACAGTTTTCTCGTTTTTCCTTTGGGTAATACCCCATCCATACTTGGCGTTATAGGATAGGCTTTAACGGGCGGGACGAATCTGGCTGGAATAACTTGGTTGGTTCTGCCTGCGTATTCATACATCTGATCTATCAGCGAGTTGTCATTTGAGATATTTTTTAAAGTTATACCCCTCCTCTTCATACAGACAATGCCATGCAATACGCACCTACATAATTAATAAACCTCATTACTAGAACTACCCATGGTATCTAATATTCCAGAATGGCAGAAGATATGTGAATGTTTGAGAATCCAATGTCCCAGATCAATTGAATGTTCTCGGCTGTTTAGATCTCACACTTGAAATGAATGTTTGAATGATTTGGAATCCAAAATAGGTTCAATATCTTATGCCTATGAATTGAACATTCTGAACAAATTCAATAAACCAAGAAGTTCATATTTTCGGCCAACAGTTCGCAGTATTGACTATCCTAACTATACCTACCAGTAGGGAGACGAGGGACTCATCGTCCAGTTACGTCCAAAGGTGTTAATAAGCAAACAATATATACCTATCTAGGTACCTTGAGATCTCGATAATCCAGGATTGGCCATTGACAAGCATATCTCGCTTTACACTCGAGATTTATATTTCTCCATATCTCACACTTAGCTACATATCACATAGCCAGTTTTTCTTGACTATTGAGCTCCTGTTTTCTTCCCCAGCTTAAATATCACTCACAGGCTTTTTCCTCCTCTTAAAATGATACCAAAAGATGGCTCTGCATATATACATCCAGCATGGAGCAAAAGTAGTTTGATTCAATATTTGAGTTTTTTTTTGAAATCACAAGATTAAAGAAGGATCTATAGGTGTGATATTTATATACTTTTGGAAGGGTCTCTAGACTCTGGCTTGAGTCGGTCTCTTGGGGGAGTTTTTCTGGTCCGCAGGAGAGTCGGTTGAGTGAAGGAGGGGCACGAGCGGGCACGAGCGGGATACAAGAGTCTTTTTTACTCAGAGCACTTTGGAGCGGAAAATTATCAGAGTATTTATTATTGAGAATTCAATGAAAATTCAATCTTCTGCAGCAATATTTTCCGAATTGATATATGTGATATGCGTAGTCACTTGAATTGATCTAGTTATTAATCCAAAGAAAACTTTTGTTTATTGAATACTTCCTTACAATGCAAGCTGGAGACTTTGGCTTTTAGTTTTTGGCTCTAGTTTTTGGGCGGGCTGTTCTGGTGGAACGGAGTGGGGTGAAGAGATAAGATTAAGATCGGAGCGGAGGGAGGGAAAAGCTTGTCTCGACAGGGACCCCTCCCTCCCTCTACTCCACCAGAAAAAAAAAACTCTTTTCTATTCTCCCTTCTCCACCTCTTTTCATCTCTCCTCTCATTTCTAACATTCTAAGTCTCCCAGTGCCCATTGGCAAAATTAACAATTTGCCGGAAAGAGCTGACACTTCATAAACGTAAAAAATCAAGCGTCTTCAATGAATGCTGGGAATTGAGCCCAACGGGGGGGTCGAACCCCCAACCTTGTGATTGACTAGAACATCTTGCGATGAATAAGAGTCACACGCTCTACCGATTGAGCTAGCCGGGCAGGCTTTGCTTGAGGTTTGTTGACGTATGACGTTCTATCCAAGAATCTGAACTATGCAATAAGAGCAAAAGAAAAATCTTTAAAGAGTTTGAATGTAAGCGAGGGAGGTTGGTATGGAACTACCCCGGAACTATAAGCATAGAAGCTTTCTTTGAACTTGACTAGGAGTAGCTCATGGATTATATGGAAAGGAACTGTCTCTTCATATAGTGGGTTGTATACTCAGCTCTGCTGTCTGGGGTGTATGCCATGTCATCACTCGATGATCTGATCCTAGAGCTAGAAGGACAGTATTGAAGCCTTCACACTTCTTCATCATGACCTCTAGGATTCTAGAAAGTCAGGTGCCAGTGGCTCGTAGGAGAGATGTACTATGACAGATGAACCAAATATAATATCCCACCAATGGCCTTGACATCTCTCAGACTCTAAGGAATAGCCAGTTTCACATCCATTGAGTTGACCTATATGAAGATAATCCTATGTTCATTTTCTTGAGAAACCCTTAAGATTCACACACGACTACTGTCTGGAATCAACGCTTCCCCAGAGTGTTTGGGTATGTGAGCTCTAACCGGCCTATTGCGTCTGTTGATCATGCTGCAAGGACGGCATATTGAGATGGATGAGCATGAAGCTGTAGTAGATGGCATTGCATGATGTCATATTCGGAAGATAAGATGAGATCGAAAAGAAGACTGAGGTTGGATCGATAAATCTTCTTTTTCGGACATAGGAAGAAATAAAATATATCTTATGTTGTCGAGTTTGAAGTAAGTTGGGCCGAATTTTCGAATGGATGCTCGAATGACAGATGAAATTAAACAAGTAAGTTCAAGGGACTGAATTGACATAGACGTGATAAAAAAAGGTTAGAGGAAACAAAGCGTGATAGCTTATAGGGACTTCAACTCGGAAGGCGCGAAGACAAAATCAGTTATTTGCAACTCATGTTCCAAGTCCAAAGATTCAAGAGCTTGAATCCTCTCATTTCTTCTCTCATTCATCACTGCATAATAGATCCGGAAAACCAACACATTGATTCACAATTCCTAACGTCCCACTTCCACAGAGTAACCTTTCTTCCACTTGTTAGATCTGAAGTTTTATGATTTGCCACATACGAAGAGAAAAATAACATATCACAGATCAATTCAATGATCATTCTATAATTCTATCACAAAGTTAAGATGATCACATGTTATGCATCTATCCTTACACACAGATTTTGTGATTGGAAAGCGTTTCCCATGGTTTGGACTGATATCTAACGATCATATGCTTTCAAAATGCGAGCGTAGTTCCGGTCAACATTCGAAAGACTTCAAGATTTCGATGTATACAAATGTTTCAATCAAATCAAAATTAGAAGGGCTTTGATGATTTCAATTCAATTGTATGCAGAAATTGGATGTCGAAATTGAAAGCGTTGCATTATTGGATGATAGACCCGTCTCTTAGTCTCTCCCAGCTATGTCCTATTGAACGCAACTCGAAATCTTATAAAAGTTCATTGACGGCTTCCGAAAGAGAAGGCGCAATGAGAGTTCTTTCCCATAATTACTAGTGCTATCCTTAGCGTCAATATAAGCCCCCTCCCCCCTCCTCTCCACAAACAAATCTTTCCACAACTTCCTTCTGCACTTTTACCATCAATACTAATTCTATCAATATTTCAGGAAGCATCAACATACATGTCTTCATAATTAAAATAATCATTATCTTATCTGAATGTTCCTCAAATAGCTTTTCCTTCAACACATCCGGCACTAGAGCCGAAGTCTGAACACATTTCCCATGTGTGTCTTAACACACTAACACTAGGTATCCCAACGCTAAATACAAAATTTAATTTGAATAATTAATGGCATCTTCTCATTAGTCCATCATCTCCAGATCTCATCAATACCCTACTTGGATTCCGTAACACTCTTCTTCTCCTTTCCTTTGAAGGCACTCTTGACCTTCCCGACCAACTTGCCTAATCCCCCAAATAAGGTGGCAAATCCAAAACTCCATCCTCGAATTCTCACCGTGTAGATGAAGAAGTAAACCAACGCCCAATTGCTGATGCAAAATGCCAAGAAAATACCAAAATATCTCCATTTATCCTTTGGAGTGACGTTCAAATTCCTCATGTATTCCTCTCCACTGGCGTATGGACAATATCCGCAATTTGTCGTCGCGTCCGGGTTTGTCAAATAACCTACTCCAGCAGAAGTAACAAAGTCACTAGCATAAGAGGAACAAGTTTGACCCGATGGAGGATTGAAATAAGCAGCTTCGTTGGAAGCACATTCGACAGTAACATTGGAGAGTGTGGCAGCGATAACACCGCCGATCCAATAAGTGGCTGGATTAACGTAATAAAGCCAGTAGCGCCAGAAAACGGAGATTTGAGAGTAAGGGCGCACAACACCGTTAAAGAGGCCGAACATGACAAAGAAGAAGGGCAGAACATTGGAGATTACGGTGAATGATGGGGCGAAAGCGCAAATCCATTGACCCCATGATGCTTGGAAAAGGAACTATAAAGTAATTAGTAAATTGTGGTGAGAAAGTGAACTAAGAAGGGAGGAACTTACGAATAGCATTGTCATGAGGAACACATAGCCAGAAGTGGAAGAGTCACTCGGGAGACCAGTGGGCCAATATCATAATGCCCAATAAATCACTGCCCCGACAATAGCAATTGGGATCTCGGCGACGATATTCGCAGTGCAAAAAGCAACCCAACCATAAATTCTCGAAGGGAGTTCTCGGGCTTCCCAAAGTGCGCGATTCTGATAAAACTTGGGCACAACAGCATTGACAATGGTGGGCGGGATTAGAATGATCAAGAACGATGTGAACATTCGGTTCTGCATATCAATGATACTGTAACCCAGTTGCCAAAATGTGAAGCCATTGAAGATACCAATGATGACAGATGTGAATAGCTTGCCGTAGAGATATGATGGATCACGCCAGTATTGAGTGAAGAGACGTTTCGTCAATTCAGTTGTTTGCAGTGTAACCGGAGAAGCAAATTCACGCTGGGAATTAGCTTCTGGAGCGGCAACTTGGCCACGCTCGGATTTGATGCGCTCAATCTCCTGCATGACGGTCTTGTTTTCGTTGGAATTAAGCCATTCCTCGTTCCAATTAATTTTCTTGCCATCACGACGTTTTCCACCTTTGGCAGCAGTTTCAAGGATGAATTCTGCGACGTTCTTTTGAGGTGGGCATTGTACTCCACGGTCAGCAAAATATTTTACCACCGCCGAACCGTTTTCGCCGACAGGCCCGAAGTAGAATGTATTACCACCGGGATTCAAGGCTAGGATCATGTCGAACTCTTGGATAAGGACCGAGGAGGGTTGATGGATTGTACAAACGATAGCTTGGCCAGCTGCAGAAAGCTTCTTCAGGAAACGAACGATGGAATAGGCGGATTGTGAGTCGAGACCAGAAGTGGGCTCATCCAAGAAGAGTAGAAGGTTAGGCTTTGCTGCTAGTTCAACACCAATGGTGACTCTCTTTCTCTGCTCTACGCCCAAAGATCTGACCAAAGCATCTTGCATATCTCCCAATTCGAGGAGATCAATGATTTTGTCTACGTATTCAATCTTCTCGGCTCTTGGAACCGTATGCTCTTGTCGAAGAATGGCTGAGAACTCAAGAGCTTCACGAATAGTAGCCGTGCCGTCATGAAGATCCATTTGCTCGCAAAATCCTGTACCTCTCTGAAATTCAGTGCCTAGTGGTCGTCCATCAACTAACATATCACCGGTGACTACACCTGTCTTTTGGCGTTGAGAAAGGGTATTCAGAAGTGTCGTTTTTCCAGCTCCACTAGCTCCCATCAATGCCACCATAAGGCCAGGTTTTGCATAACCATTGACTTTGTTGAGAAGTTTGCGCTCGCCACCAAGATATGGTACTGTATACTCGACGTTTTCCCATGTAAACACAGATTCAGAGCCAGTGATATCTTTGAGTGCTTCTTCTTTGGGTGGTTCAAGGGTGTTGCTGGAAGAGGCGCCGCTTGTAGGTATTGGACTGGTAGAAGCTGGTGAGTTTTCTTCATCAGGAGTAGCATTTTCCGCCTTGACCTTGTTCTTCGCGGCTTTGGAACGCTTGAATTCGAGTGCTCCACCACCACCAGAAGTAAAGTCAAATACTTCAGTGGCAATAGCAGTGACAATGATGTAGAGGACAGTCCAAGCAATCACTAAAACACATTAGATACCTAACTTCATACGGGAAATTACCAATACTAACCGACACCGAAATTCCTCCAGAGATGAGACCTCGAGTAGTTGAAACTTTGCTCAAGGTATCTGGCTCCTGACACACTCAAGCTTCCGACCTCAGCACCAGTCGTTGCACAACCCTGAAACTCAGGATTCGTATACCCTGGACCGCTGGGAACAATTTGATCCGGGGCACAAGGGATATTCTTATTATAGAATTCATCTGAAATGACGGCTTCGAAGGAATATGACAGAGGATTGATGTAGTAAAGCCATCCAAACCAGATATATTCAGACACTAATTGTGGTTTAGGAATCACGTAGCCAGTGTAGATACTATATATTGTCAATAGGGCAGTCATTCAAGATATGAGCGTAACTTACATCAGAAGATTGAGTCCAATACCCGAAAATCTAACAGCATCATCAATCGATGGCGAAAGTGCGGCAAACATACGATATAAAGAGGTGATGCAAATTGTCGTAAGATAAATGAACAACACGTAGATGAAGTACTTCCCAGCATCCACGTCAAGTCCGGTTATGAAATACTATGATTTGTTAGTATAATTGCCGCACAATCAGGATTAACAAAGTACGTACCACTACAATAGAGAAAGGAACAACCTGCAGCAACAAAAGCGGGAAATCCTGAACGACACGAGCAACTACAACGGCTGATGGACGGTAGAAAGCATAATCTTTGTGTCTGGAAATGATTGGTCTACCACCGACAGCTTTCATTAATTCAGATAACTGAAGCCATCCAAGGAACAGAATTGAGAAGAAGAGGGTACCACCCCGGGAGAAGTTTCCAAGTGTGTTGGACGATTGACCATGAAATAAGGAGCCAACGATCAAGCTGTTGGAAATTATAATGAAAAATTTTGTATATAAAGTTGTCTTGTCTCCAAGAGTCAATTCAACTTCACGCTTTGTGCAAGCAAGGACTTGACGAAAGAATGAGACTGTGTAAGGTGACCGGGGACCAACAGTCTTAGATTTCGTCTCTTCCACGGAAGCTTTAAATTGTCGTGCGTCTGCATGGTCGGTCTCGTGCAGCATCCTCTCATAAGACTCAACATCTTCCAGAAGTAATTTGTAATCTTCGCTTTCTCTGAAGGCTTTCTCAAGTTCAACGGGGCCTTTTGGAATCAGTCCTTGGAAATCCTTTTGAAACCGGCGTTCGGCAGGGTCCGTGCAAGCCGTCAGAAAGTCTGCGGTGGTCTGTCTTGGTGGGCAATAGTATCCTATTCTCTCGAAGTAGCTCTTGGCGTCACCTGCTGGTCCTGAATACACCATTCGTCCCTCATCAATGACTAATACTTTATCCATGAGCTCATATATTTGCTCTCCAGCTTGATACAGCGTGACTAGTGTCGTTCTGTTGCTGATATCGGTCATCACTCTGAGCGAGTTAGCGTAGTCTAATGCAGTGGATGCATCGAGTCCACGAGTCGAGTTGTCCCAAGAGACGACTGTGCTCTTAGTAGCGAGTGTTTCTGCAATAGAAACTCGCTTCCGCTCACCACCAGAAACACCTCGGACGAAAGCCTGCGAAAGTTGTCAGAATACATTTTTCAAAATCGCAATCAGGTAGAGAGATTGAAAACTCACATCTCCAACAAGGGTATGACGCGTATGAGAAATACCAAACATCTTCAGAAGCGCTGTAATTATTGTAGGAATATCTCCCTTTTCGTGCTTTTTTGTCTTATTTAGGAGCGAGAAATCCAAAGTTTGTTCAACTGTAAGACTTGGAAAGTGCTGATCATCTTCTTCGTTGTAGTTTACCTCTCCTCGATAGTGTTTTGCTTGCTCTTCAGCAGAAATACCTCCGTATGAGACTTCTCCAGTGACACCAGCAAAATCACCCCTCTTGTTGGAAATAGCTTTGAGGAATGTACTGCATCCAGAGCCAGGCCTTCCCAGAACTAAAAGCATTTCCCCATCTCTTACACAACCAGTAAAATCGTGAATTAAATCGCGTCTCAGGCCATTAGATCCAGGTTTAGGGAGTACAGGGATGAATCGCGTCAATAACTTGTACAAGTCGGGTCCGAAAGTCTACATTGTACAAATTAGATTGAGGTATTGTGTGAATTTAGAACAGAGAAATACTTACACCCATAATAGCAGATGGAAGAGTCTTGACATATGTTGACGTCGCACCAACCCCCTGCACAGTTAAATTTTTGTATATCACGCCGACCTTCTTAGCACTCCCTCTTGTGTTCCGTTTCTCAAAATGACCGTCTTTGAGAAAGTCACCCAGTACAAATTCATCCTCGTCCTCAGCCGCCACCTCTTCGAGCTTTTCCTCTTCTTCTTGTGCCTCTATGTCTTCACCAGCGGTCGCTCGTGAGCGGCGACTTGCGTTAGTTATAGTTCTCTTCATTGCCGATGTTTTTCGGGTAGTAGCCGCACTCTTTTGTGAACGAGTTCTCGACAAATGCGTGAGTTGATGGCGCAAGTCTTCGTAGTCGTGCATAGCAGCCGAGCAATTGACTGGCCCGCCTTGCTCATTTTCTCCCCATGTTCCATCATTGTTTATCTCGCTCTCTGAGGATGAGCCGTCCTGAGGCTGAACCAGCTCTCCACGATAGTTATCTGAATGGAGTGGAATCTGAGCGCCTTCTCGTCCCTCGATAGCTCTCTCTGCGTACATCCGCTCAGCATGTGTGTAAAACATTTTGACGGTGGTCGCACGTAAAGTGCCGTGAATGGGATAATAGAGTGTTTACAGAATAAAGTTCTAAAGCTAAACAGACCCTAGATATATATAAAAGCAAGGGAGGCTTAGTAAGATATATTGGAGGTATGCTAGAAACTAGTGCTAGCAAATTGATCAACTTAGCTCCAGATATTGAGAAGGATTACAAATCGACAAATCAAAAATATCAAAAGGGTAGTAATTTAGGGGGCTCATGCACGCTTAGTGTGCCCGTTTTAATACTTCCAGGGAGAACTGTAGAATACCGTGAAATATTATCAGCAAGATGGACCTAGTAGTATCAGATTGTGGATGTGGTGGGGTGCAGCATATTTTGCTTCTGATCTGTGCCCAGCTTATCAATCAAAGAAGAGAAACAATTTAACTGGAAATTGGCAAAAGATTGTGTGACTAAAATCGATGATTGCCATACCCATCAACTAGACGAATGGTATTTTATTCTAGAACAGGAAGCTAAAATAGTGGATTGGGTATAGAGTAATAAGTTTGTGAGTGTTAATGAGTCGAAGTAGTCGAGAAAATAATGATGACGAACGGTAAGCTACCAAGATACCATGGCAAAGTTGTAGCGTAGCGAATGACGAAAGAGGCCCGTTTCCTAGTGCGGTATATGGCAGCACCTTGCAACTAGAGCTAGTATCCAGGAAAAGGAGCTTCCCCCCGCTTGTTTGTTGGGAGATGAAAGCGGTAACGGTGACGGTGATAAGGGAGGTAAGACGGAACTAGGCAATAAGCGATCAAGCTCCAAGGGAAGATCCATCCATTGATTCCACTCACTTGGTTTACTATCGCGACTATCTATCACAAAATATATTATCTTTCTTTATTGCAACCTTGCCCTGAAGATCTTTCATGAGATTAGAAATCATGAATCCGCATTTCCTTTCTTCCACCGTATGATTGGATGAATAGATTGACCCATTTAGGTAGGTTCGAGGCAATGACTCTTGTAGCATTCAACAAAATCTTTTCTTTCTCGTCCTGGAACCGAAGATCGATTGCTTGAGTCAAAACCCAAAAGTAAGAAGCACGGAGATGTTCAACCGGAAACGTTAATCGTTTTTCGGTTCCTTCCAGAACCTAATTTCAAGAAAGTAATTCCGAATCGGCTTTTATTTTGAAGAAGAAAATGCATTCCAGGATTGACAGACAAGTTGGCCAATCAATTGTAATTGATGTGATTGATTACCCGGCTGTGAAAATACCAAGTCCGGCTAGACGGTTAGGTCTAATCGTATAATTGCACCCATGATCTTTTGAGTGGATATGAAAAATCTTATAATAACCTCAGGTTATTTGTTTCAAATGTCATTTTTTCCATTTTTAACAAACCTAATGGATCCTATATGTTTGGTTGTGCTTTATCATACTTCCGCATTCCACCGCGGAAGTTGCGGATATACAATTGATGAGAAATACAACATATCAATTACAACAATTCACCCATTCCTTCGTTCATCACGTATTCTTGTCAGCCCTAATACCTTGGGAGATACCGCTATCCATTACATTTCAGGAACTCGGGTCTAATCCCAGCGCACGTCAGCAAAAGGGATAGATATCAAATATACGTGCATTATGCATTCGACTGATTGATCTTCATGATCAAAGAAATTTCCAGAACTGTTTCCTTGGAGCAAATTTCGGCCGAAGCCATTTTTCTACCAAGGAGAGCTTTCCGTGTCTCTCATTGTCTCTTATTGTCAATTGGTACAATCTACTCAGAGGGATTGCATAGTCAGCGTCGTCGAGTGTAGTGACCATTTGACGAATCTTGCTAGCGAGTATCTTTCAGAATGCGAGTGTCTTAAATGGTCCACGCATTGATAAGATAGCAATCTGACCGGAGAAGACTCAACATCTCTCCAGCGTAAAGTTCAGCCTGATGTTATTATTAGGTTACTCTTCGGCATGTGGTCAGTCTTCTTTCTACGCTATGTAATTTGTTTCAGAATGAAATGCCCTTTTTCTTTCAGAGTTGAGGAATTTCCTCCTTCTTTTTCTGATCTGCGAGGTATAGAGAAAATAGAACGAATGTCAAATTTCAACGTAAATTATGGCAGTGTACTTTATTTTTTAACATTTTCCGATTGTTTCAAGCCTTGAGACAGCGTATTATCAGACTCAGTGTTTCAATCTTCTGAATGGTTTCAATATACATAAACTTTTGAACATTCAAAATGGCTCGGGTGACTGGAATGGATTAAGGTCTAGAATGAGCTCTGCATCTGGGACAGGTACGCTAATTGAACTCTATTTGGTGTTCAGAATTGAGTACAATATCCGCCATGACAATATGCCAGACGGATTTTGCAGCTGTTCTACTTATTGCAGGATACCTCCTACTTAAGAGACAACCTTCAATTATCATCTTTATCAAGCTTTCGACAAGTAATTTCAACTCACCAGGAGACCACGCTGTTCTTGGAAGGGATTGAATACAGAAAGAAAAGATAACCTCAAGCATCCTCAATTAGAATGTTCACCGGTGGCAGTAGTTTCTGCATGTGAAAGTTTCTATTTGCAGTCAAATAATACCAAATATTCGCGTTTGAAAAACGATCCCTTCAATCATATCTACATATAAAAAAATAGCCAGGTTTTATAATCCTCTGTTACATCAAAAATAAGAATGAGTGATTATTTCATCTGTCACCAGAGACCAGCTCGATCTATGAATGCCAAAGCCGCCCACCCGCTCAAAAGAATGCCCGATACGCCGCCTTATTTATATCAGGAAGATATGTACAAACCACTCAATCCAATTCCATCCAAGTCAACATATAACTCTGATTTTGAGCAATATCACACCACTAAAGAATCTAAGCTTCTTTGCATGAAAACAGCGAATGCAACGCCAAGGCCAGCAACTGCAGCCATTCCTCCATTATTAGATAGAGATGCGGCACCACCAGTGGAGATAGCTAATGCATCGAAGTTAGCAAGATAATTTCAAGAACTCTAAGATAGGGGAGAACGAACCTGGAGAAGTAGAAGTGGCAGAAGCGCCACCAGCCTCGGATGCCGATGCAGCCCCCGAAGCTGATGCTGCCCCTTTACCTGAAGCGGAAGCGGATCCCTTGCCAGTATTTTCACTTCCAGACCCGCTTGCCGAGCTCCCTCCAGTCGCCTTTGCAGAGCCAGCTCCTGCTGTCTTGGAAGCCTTTCCGCCAGATCCACTGCCCTTGGCTGAACCATTGCCATCGTTACCGGAGTTTGCTCCCCCAGTGGACTTAGCAGATCCTGCTCCTTGTACACCAGTTGCCTTTGCAGAGCCACCATCAGCTTTAGCTCCAGTTCCTTTGGCAGATCCTGACTCGTTGGAATCCTTACGGCGGTACGGACCGTGTATGACGCGGGGAGCCAAGCTGGGCTTTGCACCAGTTCCGCTGGGCTTAGCAGCTCCGAACCCGGTTGCCTTAGCAGCACCTACAGCGGTTCCGCTTCCAGAGAGACCCTAGGAATATATTAGATGAGATGAGGAGTCGATGTAAAGCCAGAAATAACTTACGGATGAAGCAGAGACAGTTGCGGCAGCAAGAGCCAAGAAGAGAGCGCTCGAGAATTGCATTGTGAAAGTTGGATATGGATACTGAACTTGGAAAAGATTTGGATATGATGATATATATTTGAACTACAAGACCTGCTTTTGAAAAGACCAGCTTTGTGTTAGGGATTGGGTGGATGAGTGGATGAATGTATGAATGATGAGGATAATGAATTAGGAAGCACGGTGATGACAGTCCGCCTTATAACTTGTCAAAGTCCTTGGCAACATCAACTCCAGTATCCAAAAAAGAAGCATAAACTTCAACTACCCGCTAATGATATCCCACATAATTTGCAACACAGAAGCATTGGTCAACTGAAGATCCAGTTGAACTCCAAGACAAATTTAAATGGGACTTCTCCGCCCCTCATACCCCTATGTTGAACGTTCTATTCTTAGAGGTCAACGCAACGAGCAGAAAGAAGCTGCAGGCGAAGAATTCATGCATGTTCACTCAACTTCCCTGTTAGCAACCAATTCAAAAAATGATAGACGCCAGTAACAACAGCTCTGTGGCGGCTAAAGTTATAGATGCCACTACTTGACATCTCGCACTGACGGTCTGATCGAGTTGCAGTGGGGAGGTCTTTTACCCTCAGACTTCACCATCAATACCTCCCAGCAACTCCTCTTTTCTCGGACGACGGGACTATCCGTTCACTAATCTAATCAGCAAATACTATATTCTCGTCGTCTTTTGCACATACACAACGATGAAATTGAATTTCTCAATTTCTCCAATCCTGCATGAATAAGTATTGTATTCGCGTTGCAGTCTCAACTATGTCCCATCGAAATGAAGAGACATGACTTCGTCTCTGCTGACATTGTTTGCAGGAATATGGACCATAATTCTGCTTCCTTAGCTGGTATCGCGTTCATGATCACCAAAATAAATGAATAAATACAGAGTATCACTGGCACATTAGCCCATTCTGAAACTAGACGAGTATCATAGACGGAAAAGATACTTGCTTCTTCGGTCCTGGCGGCTCACTAGCTTGTTTTAAGAATTTACAGTTGTATATTCTTGGTTAACAGACTTGATGTAATGTTTATTTGGACGGAAATGATCAAGGCATTGATGAATTTTTGCCTAGTATTCATCAAAGTGATTTAATGGTGAAGCCAAGTGCTTCATTTCAGCCCTATCAGTAGAGCATGTGGGCCCTGATAAGTTCCAAGAGATCCCCGCCATGTCTTACTCCATACATCTTCGAAATTTGAAAGACGAATCTTTCGCGTCTCGACATCAATCTGAAGGAAGTAGAATTATAATTCGCAATTATCAGACGAAAATTGTATCTGTTTGAGAGATCCTGCAACTTGGGTGATACTAGAGCGATCATTGCATATTTTATAAGCTATATTTAGAACGATCAACTTGATCAACATAATTTCGAACATTGGTGAGAAAGATCAACAGCGGTTCTACAAACCCGAATTCTCGAAACCTTGTTTCATGTCTTGCCCACTCTCGACATCCAGAATGTTTCGGAGAATACTTCGGACGTCGATGACGACATTATTACCACCTGACAGAGGAAAGTTTTGCTCCAGAAAGCGTCTCCCAATATTTTCTGCATCCTTTAAGTCTTGAGCATCCTTTTCCGAGGCATTTGCCGCAACAGCTTGCATGAGGTCCTCTCCCCGAGCTGCTAACAATATCAAATCCTCAGATCTTTCGATAATAGCAGGATCTATTCCATTCATTGCAGCACAAGAAGTACCAAAGCTGGAAGTACTTCTACCTAACACAAAATTGTATAGGTATGTAACTTGGTTGTCAGCTAGGTCAGATTGTTTGTTCACATGAACATCCATATGACCAAAAGCCAATTCCGGTCTTGGGGACAAATATCCGTTCTCGAATATTTCGTGAAAATGGGTTGCTCCGAGAACTTTTGGTCGACGCGATTCAAGCCCAAGAAAATATTCGAACACGCCACAAGCCAGGCCAGCGCCATCTGTTGAATTGGTACCTTTACCAAACTCATCAATAACCACAAGACTACGGTGGGTTGCAAGGGTTGTACAGAGAGCTATCTGTTGCAGGTCAATCATAAAGGCGCTCTGGTTTCGGGAAACACTTTCACGAGTAGTTATTCGAGTTAATATCTTATCCGTAAGACCCACAACCGCCTTGTCCGCCGGGACATAACTGCCAATATGGGCTAAATAAACAATCAGAGCGGTTTGCTTGAGATAAACACTCTTTCCAGAATAGTTTGGCCCAGTCATAAGGAGCATACTTGGGCCTTCGATGCCTTCAGAGTCCTGGTAAGTACTCGAGGAAGGTTCTTGATCAATTGGAATGGAGTGTCCTGATCCGCCCACAAGGTAACAGTCGTTTGGTACATATGCTGGTACTGTAAGCTCTTGAAGAGGATGTCGTCCGCCTCGTATGTCAATTACATTGGCTTGAGTGATAGTTGGTGAATTGAAACGATAATTAATAGCCCCGAGAGCCAGTGCAACGAGACTATCAAGTTCTCCGCATAGATCTGACACTGCGATAAGAAGATTCTCCTGTTCCAGTACACGCACAGTGAGGTGATGTATGATTTCGATCTCTCTGTCTAATGAATGACGCACAATCAGCATGTGCTGTGAAACGATGTCCGAGCAGCTCACCTGTAATCATACTATACATATCGCCAATATACTCGTCCATTTGTCTCATATGCCCGTTCTTGTAATATACTTTCTCGTCACTGACAAATGTTTGAGACCATTCATCTTCGTCTGTTCCCTCACCTTTATATTTTCCTTCGCCTGTATTAGGATCAAGTTGTACCACTGTCAGAAACCCGAGTTGTGGAAAATATATGCAATTTTCGACATATTGGCGAGCCCATTCAGGTATATCATCTGACATTTTCTGTTGGACTTCGGTAAGAAGGCTTTCCATTCCATCATATGTTCTTTTCATCCCGTCTAGCTCCGGGTCTACACCTTGTCTGACAGTGACACGATGTTGTTCAGCCGATCTCTCAAAGTCTATCGTCTTAGTAATTGCTTGACCAATACCAAGAAGGTCATTGGGGCGAGTTTCACCGAGGAGCTAGTATAACGGATCAGCTTACGTAGTTTGAGCGATGTAGGCATTCTCACCTTGCCAGCAATGATAGTCTTATCGCCTGTCAGCCCTCGCAATGCTTCTAGTATCTTGAGCGAATGGTAGGTAAATGAGAGGATGCTTCCCCAAACGCCACTTTTGACTGCTGTTGCCTTTGTAGAGCCTCCACTAACACCTTTCTGAAGATGTATTACCACAGTTCTGATATCCTTCACACTCTTCAGGCTCCTCTGAACTTCCTGTAATATAGGTCCATTCCCTGGAATTAAAAAAACACCTATTGTGAAGAGTCTTTCCTTGATTACCTGAATATCTATGCTTGGTCTCATGAACATCTTCCGAAGCTTCTGCCTACCCTGTGGTGTGCTAGCCAAATGATAGAACAGACCAAAGACAGATAGGCTCTCTTTTGATCCTGAAGTAGACTTATTTGGACCTTGCATATGAGAGTTCGGATGAGACTCGGACTGGATAATTTGGAGTGATGATAATGTGTCTGCATTTACGAACATCATATCCGTTAATGAAGACATTCCAATGGTGCGGACCCTGAATGCAATCAATGCGGCCTCGTCATTAGGTAGATAGTCCACACTTCGTCGTCGTCCGAGGTAATTAAGCACCGCACCGGCACAGCCAACCTATAAGCACGTTTATTAGTAAAGCCACGTGGTGCTTGTTGTTCTCACTTCAAAACTCATTATAGGTCAACTGCATCTACTTGATTGAAATTGAGACACAATGCCATTTGGATGAAGAAAGCAAGGTGCATGACCTACCGAGATTCTACTCTCCAAATCAATCCAGCCTGCGAGTCTCATGAATCTTCCTTGACGACCCTTACCACTTAAGTCTGCCTGATCATGAGTGTGATTTCCAGCTAGTTCATCACCAGGTGTAGCAAGCATCATTCCAGCGCCCCTTGGGCCTTCAATGCCCAAGCTAGCCAATTTGTTCTTTGCGGTCTCATAATAAAATTCCGAGGCCGGTCGGGAATCAAGAATATATGAGCCGAATATATCGTCTATAAGGTCAGCTTAGCATCAATTGGCGCCTTTCACCAAAAACCTACTGGCATCTCCTCGGTCGATACCCTTGGCACCTTTCTGAAGATGATCTTCAAGTGCCTCCTCGCAACGGGTGCTTATTAGGATTACTTTGATATCGTTAATACAAATAATAGTCAAAGACTTTCAAAAGACCATACCAGTAGGATCCACGTGAACTTTTAGAGTGTCGATTATGTCAAGTCCAGCCATATTGATATCTGCCATCATGCATAATTTTTCTTCTCTCGCGAGATAATACGCGCACCCTACTGTACCACGCCCTTTCAATTCTACAGCCATGACAACTTCATTCATGGAATCGCAATCTTCGCGTTCTTGAATATCAGCCTCGTTCTCTCCCGCTTCGAAAATGTTGACCTCATCTTGCACTGATGGTGGTGAAGCGACATGTGCCGATTTTGAGTTTATCGATATTCTATTACAGGGAGGAGAAAGGTGCATTGAAGACGAATTATATCCATCCCGTGGTATGGAACTAGCTGTTAATGAGCTTGACCCAATTCTTGACGATTGTCCTCGGGAGGATGACTGATGGTCAGAACCCGCACCGGAAGTAACTCGCCGACGCTTAAACGGTGGCATACTGATGCTTCTCCTAAGATTTCAAACACTGCAATAAAATAAGGGGAGTGAGAGGGAATAATCAAGAAGGCGAATAAGTTTTGAAATAAGTCAAGATGAGATTCGAAATGTGAAAGGTGAGAGCACTACGGAAGTGAATTTGCCAAGCGAAAATCATTCCTCCCTCTTTTGTACAACTTTACTACTTGTATGTGCATGGCCAAAGGCGCTCGAGATGTTCAGGCCAGTAAATGTAATAAAATGTTTCAATACTACCTAGGTAGTAGATACAGGCTCAAAATTGGGTTGTCTGAACAGTACATGAATTTTTGTGCCACTTCATGATATTTGTTTGCAGCCCAAAATATCACTTCTTCAACTATGTGCAACGTAGTCCCCCAGCCAAGACCATTTATATCACAGCGTCCACAGAATCAATATCATACACCACCCCCGATATTCGCTCCCTCAATCTATGACTCTTTTGCTGGAATTTGTTCCCCTCCCTCCCTGATCCACTCCGCAAACTCGTGTCTTTGCCTTCTGATGTCTATGAAGCTTGGTCGACTCTCAAGAACTCTGAAGGGGTTTCCAACAAAATCCTTATCCACCTCGCCATCCGCGTTCATAAAACCTTTCGCTCCCTCTCGCTCAATTTTACCTGCCCAAACCCGCCATTGTATAGGTCGTAATTCTGGTGTGCCTAATACTAAGCCAAGGCAAACAATAAAAATCGACACTATGGTCTCGATAGATATGTCGATTGGTAGAGAGGCAGTAGTTGTAGCGTGAGAGGAGATAGAGGATAGATGGGCAGTTCCTGTAGATTGTAGGGCCGAGTGTTCGTGGGCAGAATAGCAGCTGAAGGAATAACATCTGTCAGTGATTGCAGGATCGTTTAGATTTTGGTATACATACGCGTGCGTGAGAAACAGCAAGCCGAGGCCCGTAATTGATTTGGAGATCCAAGTCATGTTGGAGAATGTAGTGTTTTGTTAAAGATTGTGGGTTGTCCAAGGTTCCAGCTTGTCCTCGTTAGTAAGGTGCGGCTCCTTGGGAACCGTAAGCGCGATAGTGGGCAATCAGGTTGTCTTTTACAGATATGCGAGTGAAATATTACAGAAACATTAATTTAGCACAAATGAATCACACAAAAGTAATCTGCATGTAAAATTTATGTACTTGTTATGGCTTTTTTTGCATTTCAATTCTATCCCAGTCCATGATTATCATCATTTCGTAAAACTTATTTTTTATCATAATAATTTATTGACTGGTCAGAGTCAGAACCTCCATAGGTAACGTGGAATCATTTCAGGAACAGGAACGAAGCGGAAGTCGAAGGTAAAACCTAGACGTAATGATGCTTTATAGCTTTTGCATGGCAGCCTGTTCTTATTAGCCGTTGTCAATGGGATCAGAAGGGGCATAGCATACAATATCGGAAGATTGGACATAGTCCTCGAACTCAGCAATCTCCTCTTGCAAATCATCAAGACCAACCTTGTCATCCTCAATGATCAAGTTGATCTGCAACTTCTTAATACCGAAACCAACAGCAACAAGTTTAGAAGCACCCCAAACGAGACCATCCTTCTCGACGCTACGAACAGCAGCCTCCAATGCCACCATGTCGGTCTCATCATCTATAAATCGATCAGTATTGTTATCAGCATCAAATCAAAAACCCGACTCACCCCATGGCTTAACATCCATTGTGACGACAGACTTGGCAGCAGGCTTGGTCTTGCCCTCCTTCTTCTTCTTGTACTCGGCCAAACGCTCCTCCTTGATTCTGAGAGCCTCCGCATCTTCTTCCTCGTCATCACTTCCGAAAAGATCGACCTCATCATCATCCTCTTCCTCGGCAGCTGGGGCCTTTGCTGGGTTCAAGGTAGCCTCGGTCTTATCTGGGCCATATGAAGTGTATTCCTTGGAAGCATCACCTGGGAGGGTACCGAATTCCTCGGTCCAAGAGTTGATGTGCTTGTACCATCTAGCAGCGTGGGGGAATTTTGCGGCATCTGGGGCGGATTGCTGAGCCTTGAAGACGGCTACATCAGCTTGGCTTGGGGAGTATCTATAATTTCTAGTTAATATTTTCTTCGACCATTTTCTTGGTAAATTTTTACAATGAAAGTAGAGAAATCAGAGATGCAAAAAAGCTTGGTATATCGCCATAACGCGGTTCTTGAGGCCGCTCAGTAACACGGACCAATGTTGCTCATCATATTAGGAATTGTTCGAGGAGGGGTACTGATGCGCAAATAGACACATCGTGGATGCTGCCTCGCAGGTAGAAATGAAAACAGACAGATATCCAGATAATAAATCAAACACATACCCAACGATGTATGAACGAGTCTCCAACCAGTTGTTGAGCACTAAGTCAAGTCAATTTCTGCGCTTTTCAAAATTCTTCGACTCGAGATTATCTATCTCTATCGTGGCGGGGAAAAGCTTACTGGTAAGACCAGCATCGTTGACAAAGTCTGTGAATCCCATTGTGAAAAATTTAAGATATCTTCTTTCTTGATATTACAGGTGAAGAATTTTTATCTTTTAAGAAAGTAGGAAAACAAACAAAATTGGTGATGTTGATTGTGATGAGGAGTGGTGGGGTGAGTCAAATTTTGGGAAGAAGATGGAACTTCAAAAATGGTGCTTTCGGCTGCTTTCCACAGTGTGAAAATTTGATTGGCTCAGGCATTGTCTACAATCGCTTAAAGCGAAATTAAATTAGATACAATCGAGAGATACCTAGTGGCGGGGCGGGATCAGGCTTGATTCTCTATGCCCAATGGTTGCCGTTGAAAATAAGGCATAAAAAGATACTGCTTATATAAGCCACGGTAGAGATACAGCTAGTGGGGGGAGATCGCGGGAAGCTTCCACGTTTCGTTCAGAATGCTCGAGACTATTCTAGATAGAATTTATAAATTCACGTACATATATATATACTTTGTCCTTCACTCAAGATATGTTCATTGATATTATTCTTTCTCCTTTTTTTTCCTTTCCATTTCTTTTTTTTAAACTGAAGATATTCGACTTCGTGATAATGAGAAATATCAAAGTATTACGACAAATTGAGAGCTCTTCTCGTCTTTTCAGAGGAGCTCCTCTACAAGTTCGAGTCGGACGACCATTGACCAAATTCCCATTACATAGCAGTCATGCATTTACTTATAGAAATATCGCACCTCTTACTGCGCTTCGCACATACGCAAATGGACGTCCACACCCTCCAGGCGGTACGCACCGCATGGATATGGGTGGTGGAGAACAAAAGTCTGCCCTAGAACAATATGGTGTCGATTTGACTGCGCGAGCAAAGGAGGGAAAACTAGATCCGGTCATTGGTAGAGATTCGGAAATTAATAGAACTATACAAGTACTATCGCGGCGAACGAAAAACAATCCGGTATTGATCGGAAGTGCAGGAACAGGAAAGACAGCTATATTGGAGGGCTTAGCACAACGGATAGTCAGAGGCGATGTGCCAGAGAGTGTGAAAGACAAGAAAGTGATATCACTGGATCTCGGACAACTCATTGCTGGGGCGAAGTTTCGTGGTGATTTTGAGGAACGATTGAAGTCGGTCTTGAAAGAGGTGGGTATTCATTTCCATCGCGGTGGTAGCTTGCCAGTAGATATAGTCGTTTTGTTATGTTTTTCAAGTACGCACGACCAAGTGGTACACATGAGACACATACAAGCTGTCGATATAGGCCTCATAGTTAGACCTGCTCACAATGCTATATCTCGCAATACAAAACTGCACACTGTGCAAGACGTACCATCTCTTGCTTGAAATTTGTAAATGTTTGAAATTGTTCTAACAACTCCTAGGTCCAAGAAGCTCATGGCGGCGTAATTCTATTTGTGGATGAGTTGCACACGTTATTAGGATTAGGGAAGGCTGAAGGAAGTATTGATGCAAGTAATCTGTTGAAACCTGCACTATCTCGGGGTGAATTGCAATGTTGCGGGGCAACCACACTCAACGAGTATCGACTAATCGAGAAGGACGTCGCTTTGGCAAGACGCTTTCAGCCTATTCAAGTCAACGAGCCGACGATTCAGGACACAATCAGCATTCTGAGAGGCATCAAGGAAAAGTATGAAGTGCACCATGGAGTTCGCATTACAGATGGGGCTCTGGTTGCTGCTGCTACCTACAGCAATCGTTACATCACAGATCGCTTCTTACCCGACAAAGCAATTGACCTCATGGATGAAGCTGCAAGTGGTCTGAGGTTACAGCAAGAGAGCAAGCCGGACGATATCATGCAGCTTGACCAAAAGATCATGACGCTACAGATAGAGCTCGAGAGTCTTAGAAAGGAGACAGATATTGCCAGCAAAGAACGACGCGAAAAGCTCGAAAATGATCTGAAAGAGTGTCAAGAGGAAGCGAAATCGTTGACAGAGAAATGGGAGGCAGAGAGGTCTGAAATTGATGCCATCAAGAAGACGAAAGAGGACCTCGAGAAAGCTCGCGTTGAGCTCGATCAGGCACAGCGCGAAAACAATTATGGCCGCGCTGGAGAGCTAAGATATTCCATAATCCCATCATTAGAAGCAAAGTTACCCAAAGATGGAGAGACAGGCCCTTCATCCGGAGGTACTTTGATCCACGATGCTGTGACTGCTGACGACATTGCGGCCGTTGTATCACGTGTCACAGGTATTCCTATTACAAAGTTAACTTCGGGGCATGCTGAGAAGCTTATTCATATGGAAGATACTTTGAGACAGTCCGTTCGTGGTCAAGATGAGGCTCTCATATCGGTTGCAAATGCAGTTCGAATGCAACGAGCAGGCTTGAACGGCGAAAATAGACCACTTGCATCGTTTTTCTTTCTCGGTCCGACAGGCGTGGGAAAAACTGAGCTTTGCAAAAAGATGGCAAATTTTTTGTTCTCGACTGAATCAGCTGTTGTTCGTTTTGATATGAGTGAATTTCAGGAAAAGCCCACAATCTTTCGATTGATTGGTAGTCCCGCCGGATATGTTGGATATGATGATGCTGGACAACTCACTGAAGCTGTCAGAAGAAAACCTTATGCAGTTCTTCTATTCGACGAATTTGAAAAAGCCCATCGAGATATCTCTGCTCTCCTTTTGCAAGTATTGGACGAAGGGTTTTTGACGGATAGTCAAGGCCACAAAGTTGATTTCCGCAACACTTTAATCGTCTTCACCTCCAATTTGGGCGCAGATATCCTCGTTGGCCTCAACCCCTCACATCCATATAAAGAAGAGACAAATGGCGATATTGCACCTTCTGTCCGCAACGCTGTAATGGATGTTGTGCAACATAATTGTAAGTTTACCTAGCCTCCTATGCGATCTCTTTTTCTTCACTCATAACTAACAACAATCACAGATGCCCCCGAATTTCTCAACCGCATCGACGAGTTTATAATATTCAAACGTCTTTCTAACGAGGCTCTCCGAGATATTGTCGATATCCGACTCTTAGAACTCCAGAAGAGGCTAGACGATCGACGAATCACACTTGAAGTAGATCAAGAGGTGCGACAATGGCTTGCTGATAGAGGATATGATCCTAAGTTTGGAGCTCGCCCGCTTAACCGACTCATATCCAAGGAGATCGGCAATGGACTGGCCGATAAGATCATCAGGGGAGAATTGAAGACTGGGGAAAATGCGGTGGTAAAGATTAATGCTGAAAAGAATGGTTTAGCTATTGAGAGCACTGGAGCCGTGGAAGTGTAAGATATTGGGTAAAAATGGATGGTACATGCATGACGTGTTATGAAAAATGGTTTTAGCGGCATGGTATGGCGGATCTCTGCTCTTGTTTCAGGTATATGGGCGTTCGAGGATGCATGGATATGATACCAGTAGAAGTATAATCTCAAATTTACATACTTTCTAATTGAACCTAATCTCTTTGTAATATGATATCAATGAAATCTACAAAACTATATGATTGTATGAAATCATTACAAAATCATTACAATATATGGGAGTTGAGTGGGAAGTAACAACTTCGAGCTACTTAGATGAGTCAAAGTATATTGTAGTTATATTATATTCAATGCCTACCAGCTACTTGGGAATTCTACAGTCATCCAGACCTTGCAGGTATTTGTATGGAAGAAGACAAGAATGCTCGACTTAATATCGTATGCTCGATTCGTAACTTCTAGCCTGGTGTTGTCATGAGTATGACGGCCGTGTCTCCATTCGGCACCTCTTTCATGGCCACAAAACCACACCTTTCATATAATCGCCGAGCTCCAGAATTTTCTGACTCTACCACAACACTGCATACAAACGCTTTGCCCTGCACCGCTGCTTCACCTCCTGCATATTGCAAGGCTGCTTCAATAAGCGCTTTCCCGACTCCTTGCCCATGAACATCTGGTAGAGTAAATACTCCGTTCATTCGATAATGGCCCATTGCTTGTTCGTTGGATGTCTTATCACCAATCGCTTGCCATGGATTTCCAAGGACCGTCATGTCTTCTGGGCCATAAACCAATGGGCCAAGCATTGAAACAGTACCGATGATTTTAAATTTTTCAAGCGCGAAATATGTAGCTGCGTGTGGATTTGCAAGACGTTCGTACCATACGTCGTCTAAGAACGCGGCTTCCGTAGAGTAATTGGATGCGAAAGCTTCAGGTGCGACTTGCAGAGATAGAAGCCTAAACTCTTTGTACTTTCCGACATAGGACCGCGCGAGATCTTCACTGGATACATGTATGATTTCGTAGGTCATTTTGACGTTTTAAGTTGTGAAGTAATAAGCTTTACTATCCAACGGTTGATAGATAGGAAGAACGTTGCACTGAAATAGTGGTACACTGACACCACCAAATATCAACAAAAAGCGTTTCTCTCCTCGGAACCACTCTCTGGGTAACCTATTATATGATGCCAATTGGGAAAACAGTTTTGAAGAGAAACACCAACAAGAAATTATGTTATGGCGAATTTTCCCCTGCTGATGTCCTCGCGTGACTGGTCAAAAGCCTCGAGGTAAATGCTGAGAACTGATAGTAAATAGATAAGCGCCAACAGGGGGAAGAACACCAAAACCTGTATCGCTAAACGATAGCCAGTCATTCAGCCAGAAAACATCAGAATACTACCACGGACAGGTTCCCCTCATGTTTCACAGCTCCAAAATCAGCCTTGTGCGCCTCTCGACGGCAGCATTCACGGCACAGCACAGCACAGCCTACACATATAAACTCATGAAGTTTGCCCACCATGATTTCAATCTTCATTTTTCTGCATAGTATGCATGCGAAGCCTATACAACATGGAGAAAGACGGAATATTCGCAGACTTCGACCAACAAGTTGTTTATGAAGACAGCCTCGATCGAGCGGGAGATGAAAATACCCGCAACTTTGTTGTCGAGTTTGGCAAACTCGAGGCTCGAATTGCCTTTGATCTGGACGCAGGCCAAGTGAAAAGGCTCCTAGATGAACCTTCCACGCAAGCCGAACGCGATCGACCTCCTGTACGATGGGTGTAAGTGGATGGTATCAAATCTGCAAGAGTGTTTGCTAATATGCGACAGCAATATCTGGGGTCCAAACCGACAGACTGATATAATAGATGTTCTTGCACATCGGTATGGATTTTCTCCAAGGCTTCTGGCTATTATAAAAACTCTGCCACCGATTAATCCGACCAGTAAGGATCATCGAGTCAGTTACAAAGAGAAATTGTTCGAAAAGGATGATATCGAAACGGGCAGAGCGAGTATGAATATGCCCAGAACACATACAACTCATCGTGCGCCCCCGGCAACCACGAGCCATTATACCATTGCACAACAAATGATCAACTACCAGTCCGTTGACGTAGGGGCACGTTTCATGTGCATTGGCGCGAATTGGATGCATGATATCGATCCACCGATGAAGGAAAAAGATAATCCAAAAGTTCAAAATCTATTCATAGACAGATTCCAGTGTAGGCTCTGGTCTTGGCTTATACTTTGCGACGACAATACAGTTATAGCTGTACATGAAGATACAGGACCAGTCAAGCCGACGAAGAAGGATCTCAAATCACTGCGCGGCAATACTCTGAGCGTTTTAGGCCAACTTTCTAAGTCCGGTCATGAGACAGCGGATCCAATATCCATGCAGTCTGTCCGACAAGTTCTGGATTTGAATACAGCGCACGCGAATAGCGGAACCGAAGGAGCAAGTAACCTTTTTTACTATCTATTTGATGACTGGCGAGCTGTCTACAAAACAGTGGCTTTTTTCAGGGGAAGTTTAAAAGAGTTGGAGACCTCTATATTCGAAGACATGACAAGAAAGTCCAACAAAGGTCCTGACATAAGAATCATCCCCCATCTTCACTTCCTTAGCAAGAGAATTCGTCGGATGCAGCATTTGTACAACGGTTACCATAACCTCATAACCAGGATTCTGGAACCCAAGAACTCTAGTACGTGGGAAGCTTGCATACCTGACGGCTCATTCATGACTCAAAATGGGAGAAGCGGAGTTAAGTTAGCTGCTTCTGCGAGTCAAAGATTCGAGAGACTCGGCGATCGCTTAAAATTGTTAATTCTGAGCGAAACTGGTGAATTTCTAGCCGAGAAAGATGCACTCAGTACTACTGTGAGAATTCCCTTCACTGTTGTTAATTGACTGCGAGTAAGCTAACACATCTCAAGTATTTCAGCATTAATTCCCAAAAAGACTCTCAAGCTACTGCCCGCCTCAATCGCTCGGCTACTCTGCTCGCCAAACTATCGGTGCTTTTCCTTCCCGTATCACTTATGACCTCTTATTTCTCAACCCAGCTTAGTGATATTGAAGGCAAGTATTCGCTGTATGATTACTGGGTTGGGTTTGCGGTAGTGGTATCGGCGTCATTCGTCTGCTTGTTCTTCTTCAGCAAGTTATTGATGTGGGTAACAGAGACCCTGGATATATGGGCCAAGGCCTTAGGAAAGAAATCTAGGCATATCTTTGTCAGTCTTCTGAGGGGCTTTGAGAGGAAAAAAATTAAGGCTAAGGGGGAAGGAACAATTAGTGCTAAAGATGATGATGATATGGATGATGAGTAATGAGAATTTGATTTACGGACTAACTTGGGTATATGAGGTTATTTGGGGGCAAACTTTGGGACGGGAATAAAGAGATTTATATGGGTTGTATTACAAAGGTTGGGTCAAACGAAAGCTAGGTGTGGCTCTTTTCCCGAAAGTTTCAGTTATGCGATGGAATAATATCCAGCACACTGCATGTATCATTGATTTTCGCCATAATCGATATATATTTACAAGAGACGAATAACTTCTATCGCTTCCAAACTTTCAGTAAGGCACAACTTCTGGAAAATCATATGTGAGCGTGTGGCTTCGACAGAGCACAAATTGTTTGTGGAATTAGTAGCCGCGATGCTACATGACCTCTTCAAATTTCCAAGTTACGCAGTGCTATTTCTACGCCAGTTATTGGAGACTCGATGAAAGAACTTGCTTCTCATCTAGTTCGGAGCATCTTATTCTAACCAGACAGACTTTGGGTACAGATATACATACCAATTTCAAAATGCAATACCAATGCGATGCGTTACTTTTGTCGACGTGCTTGACATCCGCGTTCATTGCCGAGAGATCAATCATGTAAGCACGGCGCCGAGAAAGCAAAGCAGGCACCGATGCCCATCACGATCAAGATGTTCCAAATCCGGCTTGTCGTCTAGATTTGAGAATATCCGATGTTCCACAGGTTTCATCATGTGAATCCTTGACGGTAGTTTGTTTGTCCGCTTCTAAAGCTTGAATGCTGGAAAGAATTTGATGCTTAGTATATTATCATCTGTGAAGACAAATTCGATCTTTGAAGTAGATTCAATCTATGAAACCAATTCAATCTACGAAATCGATTCAACCAACCTGTGCAGTAAAGTCAACCACTCAAAAATCGCACATTTTCAGTCTGCAATTTGTACGATTGAAGCCTCTAATACCAATAGACAAACCAGACAACTGTAGACTTAACCTCCCAATTCTTGTGAAAGAAATCCGGTACCATATTAGATGAGAACTACCGATAGAAAGTACTCTATTCCCAACCCACCTTACTCCAGATGTAAACACTGCAAACCTGAAAATAAAAGATAGAAAAACAGAAAACATCGACGAATCGATAGGATAAAGCTCAAGTCGATAGAACAGAAATATCCTGCGCCGCATTTCTCGGCTGCAGCTTCTCCTCCACATACATACATACCTACGTATTCATCTCACCTCAGATATATATTGAGAACTTTCTCGTCTGCATGTGCTCCCGCGATTGTCCCTTAATTTCTTCTTCCTGGTGATACTCCTGGCTTGCATCTCCTGGAACACCTAGGAGGGTAATACAGATACACCAGGTACCTATGCATCTCAATATCTATTCGGATATTCATCTAACAACGGAGTTAAGATCCTGATATCCGTCTGTTGTTTCACTTGATCACGGAGGTAGAATATCTCCATTTCTCACTGTATTCTCATGCTTGCACAACAGATGTCATATCTTACCTACGAAATGTGTTTTTTGGGTAGGTAGGAAGAGCACACCAGGAATAGAATCTAGAGTTTAACCGCCCACCGCTATTCTGATGTCGGGTCTGCCAAGGTTCCCTCACATCCACTTATAGTTCCATTTCACATTAAGACTTTTTGATACATCGAGCGCGCTCCAGAAGAAACCAACGTCAGCACACATCTTGCATCTTCCAACTCGTCTCTATTCAGCGGGTATTATCTGCGAAATATGCAGCCGCGCATCGCAAAAACAACCATGCTTAACGCTTATTCTTTTACGTTCAAATCTCACTCGTCATTCTTAGCACTTCCCCGTATCCGATCCAGCTCGTACGATTTGTATCTACCATATGTGCTAACTATAGCAGCTTGTTGCTGAAAGCTATCTAAAAAATACTCATGCACTTCGTAAAAAGGCACCAATCACATCGCCATCCTCTCACAGCCGATCTTCAGATTCAGCCTTGTAGTTATTAGCTATCATTGTCTTTTCTCTCTTCATGCAACGGACCCGGCACAACGCTCCGCTCCGCACACATCGACCTGGCCAGTTCTTTGGTGTGATGTTAGTATCCCAAAAGCAGAAAATTAGACTTCAAAGTCGTATCCCGTCGAATTAGATAAAGGGTTATGCTTGACGCACAAGAGATAAGCGAATTCCCGGTTTGCGTTTGCATATGGCAAATGCTGGAAATACCCATCTCGTGATAATAAATTTTCAGGTCTAGCAGCCGAATCTGGAATAAAAAGTCGTCGATCCCTCAGAATTTTTCTAAACAGTCGATGGTGCTAGCAATAGCATCGCTGATGTGAGCACGACATACAGCGCCCCGAACTTCCTCTTCGGGACTTACCTCGCCTCCCCCCCGCATGCATCCTCATCCTCGCCATTTGTCTTGTTCTCGAACAAAAAGCTTCCCTGAAATGTCAAATAATACCATGTCGGCTTATGATCCTTCAGTAAGAGATTGAGTGTTTGGGGGCTCATCTCACTCACACAACGTGGCTGCTGCATGCCAACACGCCAACCTGTCCGCTGTTGTCAGATCTTTTTCTTCCTTGTGCTGATCCGCAACGCTGTAGGTGGCTGACGCTGATCCGGGAGTTTCATTAAGGTTATTTTTTTCTTAGGAATCTTTGAATGCTTGGTACTAAGATGGATTGCCGCTGTATCTGACCAAGTGCTAGAGAGCATTGGTAGCAGACATTTTTTCTCTTCGCATGCATTAGTTCAATGAACAGGTCGATTCTGTCAAACTACGGATGAAAGATGGGCCATAATAGGCCAGCAAGAAACATAAGAAGCGACCGCAAAGCTGAATAGGGGTTGGTAAAGAAAGATCTTTACTCGTTTGAATATTCACACCATGATTTTATTCACGGTATACTGAAAATGGTTAGGAAAGAAAAAGAACGCCAAGACTTGGACGAGATCAAAGTCAAAGGTCTCGACCCGTACCAATATTTTTTAATCAATCGTAGGCTACAAGATACCAAAGTAATTAAACGGTTCATACCCATAAAATACAGGCTTCTAAGCCTTCATCTCCACATGAGATCAGAACGTTTTAGCGGGTCCTACAAAAACCCACCCGAGCAGGCCAATTAGATAGGGAGAATTTTCAGAGAAAAAGGTTGCCTGATAAGTATTCTGGACTGTAGAGTGTGTGGAGTGCTCCATAAACTCCATAGAGTCTCCATATAAGGAGGCTTTTTCAAACCGTCAATCTTTTCCCAGACATTAATCCCTACTTGTTAGTGCCAGCGGGAAGAGGCTTTTGAGAGGCTCCTGCTCCGTACACTACTGAGACCTTAAATGAACAGGGATTCAACAAAAGATTCCATACCCCAGGATATATAATAACAGTGGTGGCTTCCGGTAAGGCTTTCTTGACCATTATACCTAGTCTCAAGATCCCCCTGCTGGCCTGTCCTGAAATTTTTGATTTGTAACCATGCTCGCCATGCTCGCTATGGAAGCGAACCAAGATGGGTTCCACAGGATGTAACCTTAAAACCGACAACGTGTAATCTAAAATCCTTGTATTGGGTAGCCGCGGGGAAAGAGATGTTGCAGTGCATATGCCTACCCACACCCCTGGCCCAGAGAGATGAGTAAGAAAATCTTCACTATTCTGCTTATCAATCGTAACGACTTAGCCAGTAAGGGAAAGGGGAAGATACACCAGGTATGGAAAGTACCGGCTATCTTATGAAATGAGTGATTTTATGACTTGATCTGACATTATCATTACCTCCATCACTTTTAGACACTGACTCGAAGTCGAAGAGCGCGGCTTGAACAAAACTCGAAAGACGAATTTTGAAATTTTGAAATCGGCAAGTATCGTTCCAACTTCCATCTAGATCAGTAAATGAACATGGTTAAGCCGCCTTAATCTTACCCACTCAGTTACCGTTATTTACCGTTGCCCATCGGAATTCCGACTCCGTGGTTCTTCCCCCCGCCTTCCCCCCGTGCTAGCCGCTCTGACCAGATGTTCCAAGTCAAGACAATATTTACTCACGCGCGAATACTTGAGTAAATTCGTCTGTATCTAGTATAGTTCTTAATTCTTCGTGAGCTTGATCTTCTGACTGGATATTCAACACGAATAGCGTACTAAGTAAATAGACTTATGGTACAGATGTCACTCCGGAACCACCTGAATGTGAGTGCAACGTAACTTAGCCCTGTCGATGCTTTTAAGTTCAACTTGAGCCGTCTCGCCACTGTAAACCTACCGACACTAAGTTAAAGGTGGTCTGATATTTTATAAATCAATGAACGATAGCCGCGAATACCCAATATCAACGAGCACTTAGCTTGTTGAGATCTTAGGTCTCAATACAACCATACGTACATGGCGGGGTAGCTCAATAGCTCCCAATTGATGGCCAGATCTAATAATTAAGTCTACCTCTTCGTTGAAACCTGTCGATGAACAATATTCGAAACTTGCCACTCGCACCTCACTTCGGAGAACTCCTTGTGCTAAGGCATTATTGACAGCTTTGACGTGCTTGGGAGGTGTAGTGGTATTGTAGATGTACTACGAGTCTCATGTATACATTCGATGCTCGGAGTGAAGCTCCCGGACCACACTAAAGATTATCATGTGTTGAAAATGAGTTGGTTTAAATATCTGGCTAGAGCTTATTGCCATTAGATCTTCTTGGAGTCAGTCGATTGTTCGATAATCTATTGGAAAATAGGAACGACATGAAATTTCTTGGTGTACCCCTCAAACCAAAGTTCACTAATTGATCGCGTGTAAGTTGCAACATGGTAGTACAGTACCAACAACTCGGCTCTCGGACCCTTGGTTATACCTCCCCTATGGTTTTCATCACATGCATAGATAGGTAATTCAAGCTTCAACACCATTTTCAAGAGTAGGTTGGTAAAAAAATAAAAAATTGGTATCTAATTGTAGAAATCCAGACCTGGTCTTCGTCTCATGTTTATCGGACCCAAAATGGTCTCTACACATAAGACTTCTAACCCAATAAAAAATAACACCATTTCAAAATGCTGAACGCCATTCGCTATGCTGTGGTATATTGTGATGCCCAATTTCACTCCGTATTTCGTACTTCGTTGAAGTCCGTTTCAAACCAAATCCCACTCATTCAAGCGGCACTCCGAAAACTCCTTCTTTACCAATCAGGTAGAGGGGGGGCACCTCGTTGTGCCCTCCATGCATTGCTCCTGTCCACAAAATCCCGGCCGAGTAGCCAGCCCCATCGCTCTAATAAAGGTTGCGAAACTTCCCATGATATCTCGTTGTAAGGATCGTCTCCCCATATGATGATTTGCCCCGTGTCATCTGCCTCTCCAATGCAACTCCCAAAGTCCCGAATAAAGCTTAGCGCTACATCTCCAGCTAAAGTCATCAGTCGTTCTCGCAATGAAGGAGAAGCGATCATATCAATAGCGTAATAGTGAGCTTTTTCGAGTTGTGACTTGTTGGGCTTGAGGGTTGGAGGAAGCATGTCAGTCATGGAGCGAAGAAGGGCGAGATGACGGTCTGGAGAGGAGCCATCTACAATAGAAGGGTCGGAAAGGAGTGGACGGAAAATTTCTCGAATTTCAATGCAACCTTTTTTGCGATCGTAAGGCACCGTAGCCATCAATACACTTCAGACCGTTAATACCAGCCATAAGCTGCGTCGTCCATAGGAGCTACTAACTTTTGTCTTGAAGAAGATGCCCTAGGTTGTTGGTCGGTAGCGTTGCCACTGCCGCTGGCTCGAGGGACGCTTAGAGAGGGGTGTTGAAAATTTGAAGGCCCCATTGCAGATCGAGCATTCCGTGTGTATCCTGATGTATCAGGTGAGCTTTGTGAGTTATGTGGACGGAGCCCGGATTGATGTACCATATATGGCTGAGAAGATAAAGCAGCCGAATCGGCATATGCATATGTGGATGGTGAAATCATCGTAGATGTCATTGGTATTGAGCCCATCGACATCATCTCTGAGCTTAAAGAAGCAGGGGGACTACCGGCATTTGAAATAGAAGCGCCAGAAATAGATGGGGATAAAGAGTATTGTCGATGATCGGAAGGAATTTGTCCTACTGGTTGAAGTAGGAGACTTTGTGTCGTTGAACCGTATAGTTGCGCCCGAAGAGTTTCGTTCTCTCTTCTGAGTTCGTCATTTTGATATCTCAAGCGCTCAATCTCTTCAGACTGCTCCGAGCTCTGTTCTTTTTGGGCTTGCTCGAGGTTCTTGAGGTGTTCCTTTCTTCTTCGGCCTGGTAAACTCATGATTAGTTTTTAGTTACTCGTAATGTAGACCTTAGAGTGCATACGGAATTCTCTTTGTGCAAGACGATTGTACTATAACTTTTTATTAGTCTCTGTATAGTAGTTGCCTGTAGGAGAGCAATATACCTCGCGCTTGCGTTCTTCTTTATCCGCTGAAGAATCCATTGCTGTTGAATAAAAATATTGCCTAGAGTCGTGGATGGTTGACGTGAAAGTGGTGGCCATGGTTGTGTTGGGTGATGCCTAGATGATATATAACAAAAACGGTTTGGATGGAGAAGGAAAGTGAGTTATATCAGTCGTTCCTTCTGGTCCGCAGTCAGTGAGATCATTTTATCCTTGAGCACTAGCATTTACATCCTACAAACTATGCCTCCTAGGCGCATGGATCCATACCTCTCCAATTCAGGAATGGGTATCGTGCTAATATTCAGCCTTGAATCGCTAGGACTTATCCCTGATCTTGATCAGAGGTGGGGGAAGCCACCGCTTTTAACAACAAACTCCACCCGTTATAGTCTTCAGGGATGGGCGTGTTATATTCCCATGCGCTTGAGATTTGACTTGACTAGGATTAGTTTCGACATAAGCGAGAAAGTTAGAAACTCAATTCTTGATGATTCGTTGAAGGAATCAAGCGAATGCGAGCTCTAGCTATTGGCTCTAGCTTTATGGAGTATGTACTCTGTAGAATGCCAAATACAAAGTTTATACATGCTTACACAAAGTAATAAATCATGATCTCTTGAATGATGGCAGAAGCCGCGCACTAATACTTTGCTCTTCTTGTTTGCTTACTTTGGCTTTTCAATGTTATCTTTAGGTTTGTTCTCAGAGGTTTTTTTGTCAAACTATCATTACTATCCCAGTATTGTCGTACAAACAGACTAACTTTCAGAGTATTCTTGTGATCTATCGACTGTTGAATCATGAGAACTGCATCTATATGATTAGCCGTGCTATTTTCGCACCGTGACGATGATCCTAGGCTGTATAACTGATGTGTTAACCTCTGTAAGGCTAAAATTATGATGATCCTTCGAGGTGATTTGTCTAGAGGACCTCAGCTCCATGAAAGCTTTGAAGGTTTTCCAAAACCCGATGGAGCCAATCAAAGCATTGCTTAACACACCAATCAGCAGCATCAAGCTAAATTGAGCTAAATTAATCCAATCCAGAGATTCACAAATGGGAAAATTCTTGATTTGACAGCCTACTGATTATGGTAAAGAGCTAGGATTGGATTGGCATCATCACCTTGGGGTCAGATCAACAAATAGACATCAAGTTTTATGGAACAATGTCAGATTCTGGAGACAATGAACAGCATGTGCCATGTATATCCGGGCCTATATTTTTACAAGGGCGTACATCCGGTGTATGTACTCGGGTGTCCCAGGCCCATTAATAATATCTGATTCAATTATTCTTACTGATTGTGAATTGTGACATTGACGTCGAATTAACGTTGTTGCCACACGAAATCGTAACCCAGCAAATAGGAATTTATATGTTGCATCGGGTATTTTTAGAAGATATTTCGTTAGATTGTCCCTGGTTCCTGGAACTGGACCCAAACCTGAATTTGCCTCATCTAAATGGTGTTCCCAGGAGTCGCTGCACCAATCCTATTCGTGCATACAACAACCTTTGATTTCAATCTCTAATGATAAAAAATGAGGATGTAGTTCGCTCTGAGTCAAGTCAGTAATGCAAGACATTTTGTCGCACAAAGGCACCGAAAATATCTAAGACAGGCTCAAGAGGCGCAATAGCTATCAGCCTTGCCTTTGCTCTAGTAGGATAGTGTGATATCGAAGATATGAGGTAACGGTCTATAATTGATGGTGTCAAATTAGTCGCGTGTGAGATTGTGGTACAGACTGAAGAGGTTTATGTGGTTAGATCGTCACCACCGCCCATGATAGATTCCAAGTGCTGATATACCTAAGGTAAGCATGCAGATTACACGTCACATATAAGATATAAGATCCAACAACAGTGTTGTAATCTATAGAAGGTCGCACAATCATGATACAGTGCATAGTCGTAAATGTTTGAAACGCACTCTGAGGTCAGAACCCAAAATAGGACATCAATCTATTTTATTTTCTCTCTCTTTTTCTTCGGGCTGAAAACCCAACGGCTTGCCCCTCAAATGTTACTTTCTTACTGGTGTTTAGTACTGTACTTGAGAACCGCTTAGTTGTGGCATTGACTGGTTTGTATTGCTTGGCAATCCTTCAACATCTTGATGGCCCATTCCACGATTCAGTACAGATTTTAAATAAGCTTGACAGAATCGGGATTGGTTGCCATGAAATAGTCTAGCAGTTCCTTATTATAATTCAACAATGGTAAGAATCGGCGTAACGCCCTGGAGCGCTACCTATACTCGAGTAAGTACACGGCCCAGAATGCGGTAGTAAATCAAAGTTTGGATTTAGGAAGTCTGGCTGGCGCTAATCGCAAAGGAGTAAGTACGGTACGAAAACTACTACTGGCTGCTCTCCACTTGATATCCACTCGATCTTGAGCCTCTAAACAATTTAATCCCATTGAGGCATGAGTTGCATACTTTCTGGCCGCATGAGTACACGTCTGGATTTTCTATCAGTACTGCTAGTTCTATGATTCCCTCTCAACACACTGTCAATCTTTTCACTATCTAGAGATTCGCTACCGTTATCCGAATTGGGTAATTCGAGCTAAGGGATAGACTGGGTGATTGTTTGAGTATCTGGCAAATACCGGTCACTGCCATGGCCACCACACAGATTGACAATTCAGACTGCAGATTTTCGGGGTTCCGTAATTATCACAATGGGGTAGTTGCCACGCGAAGGTTAGCCGCCAAATATAGATCATTTTGGCTGTTACAATTTAGAATCTAGCGAATCTCCGGTTCTGTTCCTCTGTTGACAACCATAGCTGATAGCCCCGGCAATGCAGGAAACATAGGTATGTATGATGCTACTTACAAACCTTAGAAGAGGATGTGGCCGTGCATCTCACTGGGTGATGGTGCTAAATGAATGTATGAATATAGATCTCTAGAATCATGGGCCGTGTGGCACAAGCACGGAGCAATCATGGCGGCATCCTTCTCCATGGATCCAACGGATAGGCCGTAATGATACCACACGCGGGAACAATAGAGAGGCGTAAGCCGAACCTTCATTTCCATCAATACAAAGGGAGGCGAAACATCCATAACTCGATCCATATAGTACAGAATCTTGTCTGATCTTGTCTCATCTTGTAAGGCTGACTCGGTATTGAATATATAAGATGAATTTCTTAGGATCAAACGAGGTAGTTACCGATGAAACATCCATACTACCTCTTCTAATAAGTCCTTTCCTCAATTGATCTTCGTTTGCGTACAATACTACATTTGGAGCTTGAGCCTAGGTACTGGCCGATCCCGAATGTCACCTTAGCATCGGGCTTATCCCATGATACCCAGCCATCAATTTAAGCTTGTTTTACTATGTTGCTTTTGACATTTCCTCTCAGTCTTTTCAGTAAACCTTAATGTGAAAAGGATGCGGCGGCAGCACGATATTTACTTGAAAGTGTCTATATTGCAAATCATCAACCTTTCTTTGATGGTGAAAATCAAGCTATGTAATTTTGAAACTTTTTAACTTCATTAGGTATCTCAAAAATTTGTCGTTGAAGACTCCAGTGTTCCTACCGGGCAACGCTGCTAGGCGTTGAAGCCTCACAAATATGCAAGTCGATCTAAACAAGTTCTAAATGCATGCTATGCATCAATTTTTGGGGGATAGTTATGCGTCCTGCGCCCATCTTCGCTCTCTCAAGGACATTTCCTTGCCAGAAGCCGCTCGACTACCATCATTCTCTCCCCTCCAGGCCCAGTATTCTCCCAGTCTGATTTCTGCGTATGCAGCATAGTCAAAATCAATTTGAGATATCGTGGCCTGGATCAATGCCCAAATTCCCCAATAGAACCCTGGAACCGCCCTAAATATATCCACTTCGGTAAACATTTTCTGAACCTCTGCTTCTTCGTCGCAAGTTTGCTTCAATTGAGCAAAATAGTTTCGAATATATTCCCGAATGAAATCGAGTCTTTCTGCGCGCGTGGGCATGTATTGATGTTCGCAATCAAACCCTCCCCACTCCGCGAAATGATTGGCAATATCAAAAGCTGCTGGAGAAGGAGTGGCATATTCGTAATCGATGAAACTGACTGTTTCTACTGCAGCGGGGGTAGTAGTGCCAGTGGGTTGGGGTTGCACAATAACATTACCACTTAGAAGGTCGCAGTGGGCAAATACGAGCTGGAAAATGTCAGCACGGTTCTCGGCGGCAGGATGTTATAGCGGGAGTTGCATCGTTATGGTAGCACTACTTTGCGTCCAGAGACAATTATGATCGCATCGGGTTTCACGAAGGTCACTCACACTATTTTCACCAAGACCAGGTCGATTGCTGAGCTCAGCAACCAGGCGAGTCAGTTCCTTTTGCAAAGTTGCCTGTCGAGTCTTTTCTACCTCTGATCCCACTGGAAGTGCATATATCCATTTTTGCATCACCGTCCAGACATTAGGGGCTGGTTTTCCAGGAGCGGTATTGTCAATAGCAGATTGGAGAGCAGGCTCCACCTTGCTTAATGCAGCTGGAAAAGCAAATTGTTCACTACCATTTATTTCTGTGGGTTGGACCTCATGATTCGTCGCCAGACAAGGAACAACCGCATGCCACTCTGCCAATCGTCTAGCTACTCCACGCCAAATTCTTTGCTGTCTGAGGTCTGCTGGACTAGTGACCGCTCCTCTAATGAATCGATATAGCATTCCATTCTTAAATCGGGCAAGTAATGCTGGTGCTAAATTGTATTGCGTTAGTAACTCGTGATTCTGAGTCTCACGTTCTCGGTCGATAATTAAATCGGTTCCTTGGCCATATGCCCGCAGCAGAACTGCCTCATTATCAATCTCTTCCGTGGTGAGCCCAGGTCTCTTGTTGATAACCTTCAATAATGTGTTTGTTATGCCATCCGTAAATCGTATGAACTCGATTTTCCCATCAGTTTGTTCCCATTCGGGGCGCAGGGTCAGGATTAGACGTAAGGCTGATGTTTGAGACTCGGCGGAGTTATAAGAGAGAGGGATAAAGCGGATCTTGCCAATCGAAGAAGTATTCGGCGTTGATATTGTGGCCATGATGTTTGTTTACGAAAGGAGCCGGCCGCAAGCGAAAGGATTCAAATCGATGCAGACTCTTTATGCTGTTTCAAATCTATTAATAATCTGCAAAATGATAGGATTTCAAAACGGACCTACTCGAATTGGATTTGTCTTAGATGATAGGACTATGAAGCCCTGAGGGGTGGATAACGTTTGTACGCGACTGACCTACAGAGAACAGCGTTGAACAAATGGATTCTGAATTTCGGCAGGTATCGTAGATTTGATATCCTGAACTCTCTATAATATATTAATATCACCAATATACGGTGGCTAGAAGAAGAGGAATAGGGGTGCTCTCAAAGAACACTTTTGCGCTGCTTGCGATTGTCTTGTGCGTGTAGTTTTGAGAAAAGTAACGTAATGTTGATCAATTGAGGTTCAAAAACTTTCTGTTTTGTCCTTTGAAGTACTATATTACAAGTAGACAATGTTCCAAGAGAAAGGGTCAAAATAAAATGGTGAATAAGGAGAAGATTAGTCCAAGATGAGGGGATTGTGAATTTCCTGTTATTTTCCAAATAGGGTCTCGTGCTCTCTAGGAAGACCCTGAAAAAAGATCCCGCTTATTAGGTAGGCCCAGGAACATTCCGCATAATCTCAACAATCAGGAAGGTGTGTTTCCCGCACTAAACTTGAATCAGAATCAATTAGGTAATCATTAATTATTTACATGTGATTGTGATTTGGTCATTGTAATTCATTTCACCTACATCAAACTCTTGTTGTTCATTTACAATAATGACCCCTTGAGACAGATTGCTCAATATCTCCTTTATCCGTCCTTTTCCTTCAGAATTTGTCATATCTCATAAGCCATTAAAAATCATATATATATAAAACAAGATCTTAATCGCCGCAAACATAAACATGATCTGGAAAGTAAAGCTAGGCATCACCCTAATGATGATATCTACTTGTGTTGCATACGGCATTGGTAGTATCCAATAAATTCAAATTAGTGCTGAAATTGATATGATTATATGTGTGTGTATATATGTATGTCCCTTCTCTGACATCTATTTTGAATATACCGGGGTATCAATAGCATCTTTCTAAACTCTCTGTAAAACCCAAAGCCCCTTGGTGGCTCGCTTCACACTCTCCGTTCTTGTTATCTGCCTTCTCATCGGAACATTGGCACCCTCTTCAGAATCTTTCTCTTCGCCCTGTTCCCTTTCTCTTTCCCTCCTTGCCTCATCTTCATCCCTTATTTCTTTCTCCCTTTCTCCCTCTCTTAAGCTCTCCAATTCCTTGATTTTCCAAGCCCTCAGGCCCCACATACACAGTGCAGCTCCTATATACATACATCCTGCATAGACCTGTGCGTGTAGGTATATATCCCCAGATGAGGCTCTCAACTTTAGTCCAATTGGCTCAGAAAAAGTGCAAGGTATCACAAGCACTAACCAAATGATAGATAGAGCCGAAGGAAGGACTTTGAGACCTACTACTTCTGCACCTACCGGGGCAACAGTGGCCCAAAACGTGCCCGAGACAGTTCCGACAATAAGAGCAAAAAATATGAGAACTCCGTATGATTTAGCGAAAATCCAAATAACGAGACAGAAAAGCCCTGCTAGGAAGTTACAAGTGCCCGCCATATTGATTCGTCCAGTTGCATCCGAAAATGCCCCTACGAATGGCCGGCCAAGACCTTGACCAAGATTTAAAATAGCACCAATAACCGAGCCTTGCTTGGCTGAAAGACCAATACTCCTCGCGTAGTTAGGTAAGGAGAAGAGAAGAACAATGTATGCGAGCATACTGAAGAATCCCCATCCAAGTAAAAGGAAGAATTCAGGCTTCTTGAACAGTTGTATGTCAAAAGCTTTCTGGACAGATCCAATCGCATGGTTTCGATCCCTGACTAGAATTGTACAAACGGTGTTTACTGCAAAAGCCAAAATAGCCAATACTCGGAAAGCCCAACCGAGCCCAATGGATTGAATCATTGCATTTGTCGCTAAGGAATATATCAAACCTCCCAGTCCACTTCCAGCTGCTGAAATGCCATTGGCTAAAGATCGACGTTTCGAGAACCATTGTGGGACTACTCCAACGCTACCTACGAAGAGGAAACCCATACCGAACCCAAAAGCGACACCTTGTGATAGGAATAGATGCCATATCTCATATGCAAAAGAAGCCCCAAGAAGCCCAGCTGTTTCGAGTACAATACCAATGGCTAGAGTGACTTGTGTTCCGAATTTGCGCGTACAGCTCGTGGCTACCGGTGCGGTGAGGAGGGCTAAAGAAATCGATAAACCGCCAACGAACGCATATTCAAGGGAAGTTGCGCCAGGAAAAGTATCACTCGCAAGGTAGTGAGCAAGGAAAACACCATAAGACTAATAGATTCATTAGCAACGAAAAGCATGGAAAGCTTGCTCACTGACACTATTGACTCCCCAAGTATGCCCGTTGATCAGAAATACACATGCCACACAAACCCAGCCATATCCGCCATCAGGAGGTACATCCACTGGGTTCGAGTCCTCAATCCTTTCTGGGTCATCGGTGTAATGCCCTCGATCTTCCGCCAGAAGATTCTTATCTGATGGGCCCCTTGTATCTTTGTCCACATTCTCCACCACATTCGCAATGTTTATTTCGTTGTTGTCATCTCGTCCTGACCGCTCATTGTTGATGGCACTCATCTCATATAGAAAGGTGTATCCTTGAAGATAGATACAGAAGGAAAGAAATTAATCGAAAAGAGTGTAGATAAGATATGCACGAAGAAAGGAAAAAAGTACAGACTAAAGATGCAAATCCATGAAGATAGGTTCAAAAGGAAATGCTAAGGAATCTCTGTATTTGAAGAAGGCAATGACCTTCCTACTTACCGGACCGGCGCATCAATATGATTGTGAAGGGCGCAAAAGTTTTAGTCACGAAATGCTTTTTCTTACCTGAGCTTTACCTCCCCCGCGAAGCTAACAGTGCTATTCCCTAGCATATTCACTTGGGTACGGGTATAGAATCGGGAATAAGAAATTAAGAATCCTTCTTCAGTAGTAATAATTGAAGCCGAGCACCCGTCCATAGCATTCGCCACCAATCAATTTGCTTAGCCATGTAGACTGTGGATACCGACCAGAATGTACTGGGTTTGTTATAAGAGATTTATAAATTATGATGGTAAAGATTATGTGTATATATTGGATGTATTGAAGAGGATGAAGAGGATGAAGAAGATGAAGAAGAGCAAGATGGAGAAGATGTAAGGTCAATGTTATGGTGTTTGGCAGAAGTAAGAGGGGACCATGGAAAAAGGATCAAGAAGAGAAATGGAAAGTTGCTGGCGGAAACAATCAGTACGAAGGTATATGGAATAAGTTGTATTATTATACCGCCTTCGTTAGCCAGGATCAGTTTGGCCGGGCAGATTGATTCCATTGGTGGTAAAATAAAAGCGGTGTAACATAACTTACCTATGGCGGTGTACCTTATCTCGCTTACATAATCTATCACTTTCATAGTACGCGACTACCTACCGACTCTTTGAGAACATCCCATTCGCTCTCCCTTGTATTACTAATCAGCCCCCCTTGTTGTATTCGCTGTTCCGGATGCGTTTTCCCAAAAATTCTCCATTAATTGGATCCATAGCATAGAGAAGAAATCGAGGAAATCGAGGAAATCGATCGAAACTTCCAAAGCTCAAGAAGAAGAGAAAGAGGACGAAGGATTCGAGTACATGAAGTGTATTTTATAAGGTTTGGATTTGGGAAATCATGTCTCCATAATTTAGATCTGATCTAATACCTAGGTACATTTTGGAGGCTCAAATCCAAGAGAAGGTTGTTGCTGAGACGACTGTTTAGCCTTCAGCCAATTATTGACTTCGGCGCGATAGCAATAGAACCAACCTCCACAGGTAGGTTGTACTGTGTGATTTGTATAAGAAAACATTGAATGTTTGAAGAATCCAAAGTGATACTTGATTTTCTCCCTGTTACTATCAACTTTATAATCATCAAAGACCTATAAAAAAAAGTATATGTTATTATTGTTATTGCTTGTCTCTCTTTCCTGTCTCTTTTGTTGATAAACATTGTATTCCTTTTTACTTTCCCCTCAATAATTTCATCATCATCATCATCCTCTTCCTCCTTTTTGCGACCATACATACTATCTACGATATCCTAAGCAATACGCACGAATCACGCCTCGAATTACATCTCAAACATTATCACAGATACTTGGAACTTCCACATTGGATAGAAACTCTGACGCAACACACCGCCAACAAATCCTCGCTACACTGCCATCGATACTTAAAGCTTCTTTGCAAAACTATAATTTTTTGAGCCAACTTTCTTCAACTTCTGATTTTTACAATGTTACTGAGAGGGAAATCTAAAGAGCCAACTGACCATAATGTCACTCCTCCTGGGCCATCATATATGTCAAACGATCAATTTGGTAAGCTCGATCTATCTTCTCTTTTGTTTGCAGCTACCGGCAAAGCTCAAGTCCTTGAGAAATGGCCTTGCTTCTTACTGACAGTTGATAGCGGACTACTTGGCAGATTTAAGAAACAATCGTGTTGCTCGCCCGAGTGGCGCAAGGCCTCCCCCTCCGAGTAAACGGCGACAATCCAATTCAATATCATCGGTATCATCAGTTATCACCCCGCAGACAAATGCCCCACCAGAGACCCCAGCTTCTGTCGATCCTCAACCGCGGCCCGGAAGTTCATTTTCTCGCAGACCAACTCGAAATTCCGTTGGATCATATTCTTCGGTCAGCTCTAGAGCAGGGCGATCACTTGTTCAACCACCACCTCAAGAGCTTCCGCTCAAACCCTCCGAAGTTGTGCCCAGTGCTACATATATCGAACGAGGTCTAAGATGGATGGAAAAGGAGGAGGCAGCGTCTCTGCGAGAGGCTATGGAGGATATGGATATAAAAGGAGAGCACGACGACGAAGTGCGGATCCATAAAGCTGCGCAAGAGGAAGCATCCGAGTTGGTCTACACGCACCAGTTTGGGGATAAGTTCAAAAATCCTGATGCGCCTTATCGATACAAAGACCATTTAAGAAAGAACAGTTATGCGCGTGCAAGGACTCAGAGTGTTGGACGAATCAATAGCCCTGCTGTGCCTACGGAGCTTGCTAGAGATGCAATTCCAAGAAAAGACTCAATTGTGAGCGATGAAGAAGGACCAAAAAACCCCGTAACTTCAAGGCCTTCCTCTCCATTGAAGAACAGTGTTACTCCAGAACCAACGTTAAGTGGATCCCTAGATACCGGTCGAGATGCAATGGCTCAACAAGCTACGAAGACTTACGGCAGTATTAGCCGACTACAAAACGGAAGAAGAATGAGCGGTGGTGGCAAGAGGAACATTAGCGGCGAAATCAAAGGCAGCTTTACTGGTGAACAGATTTGGGAGGAACCCCAGCAAGAAAGCACGAACGATTCCGATCGTGGTCGACCCATGGATGGCCGCCCAGCCTCTGCTTTACAAATCAAGCCTCGAAATCCCCTCAATCGTGTTCAATTTTCGGGGGATGTTCCACGATCCAATAGTACCCCGCCTGAAATCACCAAAAAGCTATCCACAACCGAGATATATAAAAATCCACCAACACAGTCAAGAAATCCTGCATATACTGCAAATATGCCGCCGGCAAATGAACCAGATGCTGAGAAGGAAGAGATTCCCAAAAAGAATGGGGTTGAGATCAGAGGTGATGATATACGTCAAGCGACAAGCATGCGTCTTAGTGATCGCAGCCCCAAACTCCCCACGCCCACTGCAGTCAGTGATAAACCTGGCCGTCCAATTGTAAGCTTTGACAAAAATTGGAAGCCGCAAGAGGCTGATGACAAGCCAGAAGTGCGAAGAAGATCGCCGTTCGATCGCCGGCCAAATAGCCAAAAGCAAAGCCTACCTGCTCGACCAGGTCCGACGCCTATCACATCAAACAAGGATTTTAGTGCACCGACCCAAGTGAGCGTCCCAGTTCCTAGTATAAGTGTCTCAGAATCAACACCGTCAGTCCCTACCTTAAAATTTCCTGATTCCCCTCAAATTCCTATTTCGGCTCCTAGTGTTCCAACGATCATTGAACTGGGATCAAGCCCAACCAAGTCAGCACCGGCTGTACCAACGATAAATATTCCAACTATCAACGAGCCAGTATCTCAGTCCGTACCTTAGATCCCCACGATTTCGGAGCCTGGTTCGTCACAATCAAAAGCAAGGCCGCTTCCAGATCCCAAAACTGCCTCAAAACGCCCCAATCCACGGCAAGCCCCCACGCCGATTCCTCGAGGCCACTGGTCTCCCGCTGCAGGTAGTCGAGCCACAGCAACTTGCCATCAGTGCCAATTACCAATTGAAGGAAAAGTGGTAGCTCTCCGTGGTGTACCCGAACGGTTCCATCCGGAATGTTTTATCTGTTTCACATGCGGCACCGCTCTTCAAGACCTCGAAATTAGCCCCGAGCCCGCCGTTTCTCGTGCAGCACGTCTCGATCGTATAAAGCGTCGTGCACATGGAGAGACAATCCCTGATACCGAAGGTGAAACAGAAGCCGAAGACGGAGATGCTAGGTTACGATTCTATTGTCATCTCGACTGGCACGAACTCTATGCTCCTCGCTGTAAACATTGTAAAACCCCTATCATCGGTGAACATGCCGTCGCACTCGGAGAACACTGGCACTATGGTCATTTCTTCTGCGCCGAGTGCGGAGATCCTTTCGAACAAGGAATGACGCATATAGAAAAAGACGGGTATGCCTGGTGTCTCTCATGCCAAACCAAACGCACAGAACGCAAAGCCCCAAAATGTAAGAGATGTAAGAAAGCCGTTCTAGGTCAATACGTACAAGCACTAGGCGGCGAATGGCATGACGAATGCTTTCGATGTGGCCATTGCGCGGGTGGATTCGATGATGGGCAGATTTTCCCTTGTCAGAGAGGAAATAAGGGTGAGGGTGGTGAGGTAATTGTACTTTGCACGGGGTGCATGGAGAAAGAATTAAAGCAATGAAAGGCCGAATGACTGATGTGTATATGATCGGATCTGTATTTCTTGTCTGTCGTTTTTCACTACAGGGCTTGGGTGGACTGGGCGGTCGTGTTTATTTCATTAGTGATGTCTTTTGCAAGCATGAGCGATCGCGTTGGGTACACAACAAGCAAGCAAGCATTTTCTTTTGTGCATACATACATTCCTTTTGGGGGTATAGTAGTAATGAGAAATGGGAAGGATAATTTGACAGTATGCAATTTTCGATGTGTGATGTGATTATATGTAATTATTCCATTTGGCTCTTACATCTCCATCATTTCTGAGCATCATGCCTAGCCATGCGCCCAGCGATCAAGCAAAGAGGTGACACGATGATACTTTTTGTCAAAGCTATAGTCATAGTTCAGCGGGCCCATAAGATTCCTACCAGCGCTCGTGATTCCACTCATTGTTGGTTACATATTGTGAAAGGTTCAAAGCAGAAAATGAAAAGGAGGTGTTAACTCTCACCATGATAATACATCTCACTCAAAATTCCACAGAACATCGACAATAGGAGAGCTTCGTCATCAGCTGAAGTTAAATAGATATACATAGATACATAGCATGTACAGAACATGAATCATAGGATACTCTAGCTACCAATTCAGATACTGGCTATGCTAAAAAGTAGTTTAACTCTTAGTACTATTCGGGAAAGTGAAGTTCGCTGAACTCTCTCGCGTCTGTTGCACTAGGTAGGTAGGTATCTGGGGAATATCGGGATTGGCGTCATTTCTTTTGGGGAATCAAGTATCTTGTGGGCGCAAAGATTGATGGGGAAGGGTGTGGGATGGTGGCCGGAATGTGGACTCTGGAGTTATGGGGAGAGGTTGGGGTGGGATGGGATGGGATGGGATGGGATAGGTAAATGGAACTGGTGAATTGGGCTAAAGATAGGTTTTGTTGCATATCTGGAGAACATCGACATTGACGTCACTTTTTTTAGGGGACCAATGGTTTTGCGAGCGCATTGATTTGAGAAGTACTGGATGCGGGAGGGAGGTGGGGGGCCGGAGTGAATGATAGATACCGTTGAGGAGGTAGGTATGAATAGTATGAGGTAAGTTAATGGGATTGGTGAATCAGATTTGAACTTGGCGTTATCTTTGTGATGGAAAGTTAAGAGTAACTATGTGAGTACAGATATTGACGAGGAAAGATGAGACAGATGAAATATAAATGCGGACAGGTCGTACATGTTACGTTTACACAGTACTGCCTCTATCATACAGGATATGAATAATGCTACATACCGCTGGTAGGAGATAATTTGTGTGATATAGAGTCCTCAGTAATGACGATGAAGAAGATTACTGTTGTGCTATTATAGTATAGTCGCTTGTCTGTTGACATAGTGGTGCAGAATCATATGAATATTAAATACTAGATAGGTTGACTTTTGACATTGATACAATTATAAGATATTGAGATATTCAGATTATTTTGAAACCCCCAATCGACATATCCAAAACCACAGACTCTATTCCATCGCCATCGCTAACAAAAAATGTCTTCTGCCTAGTAAACTAGAGTTACAAGAAGCAAAGTGGACTATAGATGTAAAGAGCGCAATAACTTGAAAATATAAAACTAGCACTCGAGAATGCGAGTATTGTCTTTATCGAGTCATCCCGCCAGCGTGTATAATAGAGAGAGTATCTAGTAGCGCAATCTCATAGAAGCAAGTCCTTTCGCTTAATACACAAACTTAAGGGATCCCGAGTCAATTTTTTGTACCGCCTGTGGTGGATCTTGTAGTGTTGTCATGGATCTATCAGATATTATATATTTAGGAGGCTGAGAAGAATGGTCGCTATGCTCGTTCTTTCCTCATGTTTCCGTAAACTCTCCTGAAACTTTTAAAGAAAGAACACCTTCTGATATCCTAGACCGATCTCCAACCACGAAAGCCCCTATTCAGATGTTACACTATAGGATTTTATCTCAGAGCTATCTAGTTGTTGTGGTGGATCGAGTAGATCGACAATCAAATGCTTCCCAGTTTCAACTTCCGCTGACAGTTGGCATTTTCCAAAGACGGCACAGTTGCTCGTGGTAGGACATGCGTGTACATAAATGAAGGAATTGGAGTTGAGGCATCTTAAACACAGGGCATTGAAAATAGCCGTACTATAGATTTATAATCGACCCATAGAGAGGAGACACTCAACCACGTTATCTAGCAAATTACTCTTCATATCTTCTCAAGTCCCTTGCCTCCATCTCCTCATACACTCTACGTTCCCCCATACTCAACGCCTTCCATTTTTCGCCCAATATCATACCAAGTTGTCCAAATGAGGGCTGAGAATTCTCCTGGCGAACTCTTTCACGATGATCATTGGCGAAGAACATGTAAGCGGTCATCCCTCGTTTAGGCGCATTGGGATCTTTCCTCCTATTTTGAAGATCGATGCGTTGAAAATGTTTTGCTAGGTTCGAAGGGGATGGTTGATTTATGCTCGGGGCCATGACGTTTTGCCTCTGTCGTTCTTGCCATGAGTTTTGTTGTTCTGATAAGTCGAGTCGTGATTGGTGAACATAGGGGCTGGCGGGTGCTGTGGAGAAGGATGGGATTGATGGGCTATTGCGAGTGGGGATTTCATGATTTAGAGGGCCTGAAATCAGAGTAGGAGTGATACGCTTTTTGATTTTAGGAGGTGTGACTGAGGATGGCGAAAGATTGACGGGGATCGACTGTTCTTCAATACTCCCATGACTGGTAATATCAGAGGTAGAAGCCTGTTCTATTTTGGCTGAAGCCCGAGAGCTTGTAAGAGTGTGGTCTGTTAGATCGGCACTCTTGCTAGTGTCGGTAGAGCGACTTGAGTCTGCGTCCATTTTAATGCTATGTTGTCAAATATATATGTGTGTGTCTCCTGATTGAGTGATCAACTGGGGATGCTAACTGACTCGATATTTTTCATGTCCAAATCTCTGGAGTAAACAATGTAAAAGGATACCTAGCAGATATCTACTCAAAGTACCTAGGTATTTATACTTCATCTCAAGACTCTTGAGGAGTCTCTCATTACCTGCATTTGGGTTGTAGCCTAGTTTTTGTGTTGATCTGTGCGCGTTGTCAACCTGAAATACAACCTCGTGACTACAGGGATACACTACTAATGTGTAGGTATACAAATTGACCACATTCAACGTTCATGAAGAAGTCGGAAAAGAGATCATGTCAAAACAGGAAGAAGACCCCTTCAATATTTATCCTAGCTGAAGGATGATTTGCGTAATATGATCTCCACTTGGAGTCTGGAGGTAGATTTTATCAAGACAACACACGGTGATATTCAGTATTGACTAAAGACCATTGCAAAGTTACCTTTGTGAACCTGCGATCTCTTACCGTACCATCTGGAGGAACTTCAATGTCCAAAACCATCTCAATGCTCAAACCTATCTCAGCGTTCAAACCCACCTCAAGACTCAAGACCACCTCAACATCCAAACCCATCTCAATACTCACCCTCATTTCGACAACCAAAATCATTGTGAACGCACTAACCCAGCTCAATATCTCAACCCAAAACTCAACAACCAAATCGCAACTAGCCAATATGTAACGACCGAAGTCATCTTGATACCCAAGCCTACCTTTAGAAACACAGTTGTATCGGCTCGAACAATCAATAGATACATAGAGAGACCCAAATATCAAATGATACCTACCTAATACAGACAGATACCCAAATTGCGATTCAAAACTCTTCCCAAACCCTAATATAAAAAAGACACAAAATAGAGCGAAGACACCAACCGAGACTTATCAAGTGTAACAACCTCTTCAAACATACCAGTACAACACAAATCAAACATCTCGAACGTACGAACACTTCTCGGTAGATTAAATCGTCGTACATAAATAAGATCTCAGTCTACGATAAGTTGTGCTGCAGTCAATTCGCACTCGGTAAAGAATGCTAGGTGTGGAGGGTGCGATGCAGTGCAGTGGGCACGTTAAATTCATCAAGGATGCTACTCGGTCACCTCGAGGCTGGGCTTTTGGTGTCCGCCTCTGTCCACTTCTTCGACACTTGGTTGAATAAAGATGCATACATATAATGCCATTTCGTATTCTGCGATTCGCAGGTCGATCTGCGGAATTCGGAATTTTGGAAGACTTTTTAGATATAGGTGATACTGCTATGTACTGGTAAGATTCTACTGTAGATGTTCTCTTGATGTTGAGAGATGGATAATGAAAGCTTTTGCTTTCTCACAAGCTAACACTCTAGCTATAGGGAGGGTAGTAACGGCGAATCGGTGATTCTAGATTCAGAACGCTCGTAACGTCACGTCATTATTTCATATTTCATCGATGATCGATAGATAGATAGCATTCATCGACTACCAATCACTGCCAATCAAGTCCGTAAGCGGAAATGATCGTAACTAGGTATTTAGGTACTTCTTATCTCCGTAGTAAAACTATATAGAGTTTTTGACATTCTTTGGTTCGTTTAGATGATATGACGTCGGATGATTTTATTATTATTATTATTATTATTATTATTATTATTATTGTTCATCGGAGGAGATGATTATGTGCATACTTTCTGTATGTAGTTGGCACGAAATGAGGATGAGCATATTCATTAATGACAATGATCATGATCTTTTGGTGTGGTTCCCATTGTATATTGATGTACCTCGTCATTTGTGTTCTTGTCGCCCCCAACTATTCAAAAGGGGAAATCTCAGTAAGCTACTAGGGAGATAGTAAAGGCTAAATGAAATCGTGGGGGAAGTTGTATCATGTCATATACTACACATACTCCGTACAGACGGCCATGACATCGGGAGATTTTATCGTGCAGATACCTAGAATTAAACCTTTCGATAAGGAAATTGTTGGTGCGTTCCCCCTTGGCGTAAGCTTGAGCCTGATTTAAAATTAAGTCGTTCATTTAATTCATTTATTACGGCGATCATACAAGAGACCAAGCCTCTTTTGGGTGCTGGCTGTTGCTTGAATTGTGAATTGTGAATTGTGATAATGTCAATATCAATATCAATATCAATATCGCTACCTAGGTATCAATATCGTAAATATCGTAAATATCGTATTGTTTTGTATCCGAGGCACGGATATCTAGTATTCATCGAACCTCGGGAAGGGAAGAAATAAACAAAGCAAAAGCGATGAAAGTTTGTTCCTACAGTATTTTCTGACTAGGTGTGATGAATTCTTGGTGATTGTGATTGTGATTGTGGCCTCATTACCTAAGGTTATTCGAAAGTTGTCCTTTGAGAACTGAGAGACACAATTGAGGCTGGTGTGTTTGATATGTGATATGTCTCTTCCACACGCACACGCACACACACGCTCCAAAAAAGCATTGCGCCTCCTTCTTGCTGTAGTACAACTTTAAACTGTGACTCATACTACCGTACTACGATAACCTAGAAATATATCCATCCAATTTATCCGCGCCAATGCATATGAGTTATGCATGCACATGATGTATTAAGGGATAAATTAATTATCTCAGCCTTCTCAACCTTGGAATAAATCGTGATGCACATTCTTATGCATCACATTCTTCTCATGTCATGGAGAGGCTCAGTGAATCAATATCAATATTGATGTTCTACTTCTATGGTATGTACTATCAAATTGCCGATTTCAAGATAAAAAGAAAAGGAACAAAAGGCCAGATCATCCTTTATTGGGCACAGAGAGCGGATACCTAATGGGGACGATGGCGATTACTCGTAAGTTCGTAACATCACAACAACAAAGGGTCAAACCGTCAAGAGTCTTTACAAGCAAGCGCCAAGATTCTTTTCACTATTTGTATCTAAAATTCACTAGCCGTGGCGCTACCAAGATGGTGGAATAATGAAATCCCATTCTCTGATTGTTGATTGGTTATTGATGGTAGCCGATTGTTCGCCTCTTTGCCATGGTTTTATGAAATCGGCTTCCGTAATGACTTCTGCTATTTGTTGTCCATCTTTTTTCTCTTGCTCTTCCTTCATTTTCTCTTTCCTCCTCCACCTTCATGGTTGGTGGTCACGATAACTGTGCCACTAGAGGTTTTCAATAGAGGGTTTCAATCAATTCAACAGAAGACAAGTAAGTAGGTACTCTCATTTATCGTATTATACATACATATATATATTATGATGGCGAAAGGAAAACAAAAAGCTAAAGGCGATGAGGATGGGGGTAAAGGAAAAGGAGACCTCTCAAGTGTCAGAAGCTGTTGGAAGGACGCGTTGCCAGCGTTATTATTGATTTGAACTCCTTTTTTTCTCTTATTTATTTACCTGAGTGAAAAGATTTTGGTGGTGTTGGTTTCAAGAGATTAAGTAGGGTAGATCGCTGTAAGCCAAGTTTTAATTGGTCGATAACGTCGCACTTTCCTCGCGCCGAACTTGAAATAAAGGATTTAATTATGGGTTCCTTCGAAGTACGGTAATCCATGAAGACCAAAGTGGAACTTCTCATCTCTTATAAATAGAATCGTTGCTGCCACATTCAAATAATTTTTGAATTCTCTCCGGTCCCGCTTTATTTCGGTTGTTCGTAATCTTACTCAATTTTACGATTTCAATCACAACCACAACCACAACCACCCACCCATTCAATTTACCACAACGTTAGAATATACTCGAATATTCTAATAAACCTTACTCCTCCTCCAACCCACGAAAATACATTGCGCTTGATTGTGCAAAGTATCATACATTCCTTTAATAATAAAATCCGTCCTTTGCGACCTCGATTTACTGTCGTGATTCACCTTGCGACATATCTCACCTTGATCCTTGGACCTTGTCGCATTGTCGCAACAACAACAAGAACTTCTTAAACAAGAGCTTGCTATTCACATACTGATCATAAGCACCAGTCAGTGATTGCTAGGACTTCGACTCTCGATCATTATTTAGATCTTCAAGTCAATCACAAGTCATCTTCGTCGAGCAGCAACTGTAGGGGAGACATTGAGTTGTTTATCTCCCACAAACGGTACGGCTTTTATTTACATCGGCGATTATAAACACACATTTATAGCCATATCTCTCTACCCCCAATCTCTTCTACTTTCCTACCTCATCGGCGGCTACTTTCGAGTTACGCTTTCAAACCAAGATACGCTATCTCGAACGTCCGCTGTACCCTATCTACTCTTGGACCTTCACGATCCTTGAAAGAAAGACATTCACTCTTATCGCTTTCCGATTGCGATCTAACATTTTACATACAAATAGATCTGCTCACCTTCCACAAACACTTCCTTGAATAACTGAACATCGAAGTCAACATGGATTCCATTCAGACACATCCTTCTAGTGCCGTTGACGCTAAAAACTTCATCGCACCTGGCTCACTGTCTTTCCCCGGCGGTGCTGCCGATATCACTCCGCCATCTACTAACGAGGCTGTCGCCAGAAAGCAGCAGGTCACACCTGCGGCTCCCGTCGCTGCCTCACCGCCTGCGACTCCTGCTGCCACCCCCGCTGCCACCCAAGGTGTCAGTGGAATTGTTCCCACGCTACAGTATGTATAACCCTTGCGCCTCATTATATTTTTCATGAGGCTTATCTTGCATGTAAAGAAACATCGTTGCCACAGTCAACTTGGACTGCCGTCTTGACTTGAAGACCATCGCACTACATGCAAGAAACGCGGAATATAATCCAAAGGTGACTACTGATTCTAGGCTTGCTATCTAATATTTCGTTTGGCTAACCTGCCCAGCGTTTCGCTGCGGTTATTATGCGTATTCGCGATCCCAAGACTACTGCTTTGATCTTTGCCTCGGGCAAGATGGTTGTTACTGGTGCAAAGTCAGAAGACGATTCGAAATTGGCGTCCCGCAAATACGCTCGTATCATCCAAAAGCTTGGTTTCAACGCAAAGTTCACCGATTTCAAGATCCAGAACATCGTTGGTTCCTGTGATATCAAGTTCCCCATTCGCTTGGAAGGACTTGCTTCGCGCCACATGAATTTCAGCTCTTACGAGCCTGAATTATTCCCTGGTCTCATCTACAGAATGATGAAGCCTAAGATCGTTCTTTTGATCTTCGTCAGTGGCAAGATTGTCTTGACAGGAGCAAAAGTCCGTGAGGAAATTTACCAAGCTTTCGAGATGATCTATCCCGTGCTTCAAGGTAAATATTTACATATCTCTATATGCATGACATCTGCTAACATCGACCCAAGATTTTAAGAAGGTCTGATTCAATTCAGATGTACCACCACTTTTTTACATTGTACAACATTATTTCACGATCTTACGAACATTAACATGCATGGTAGGCGTATCAAAGGGGGGAAAAGAGTCAAAGAAGGGACTCATATTTGTGCTTTTCAGCATGTTTACGCGTTACTAGTCCCGATAGACTGCGAAACATCATCTTTGACGGATGGCATTGGTGCGCAGGTCCTGCGATGCCGTCATTAATTGCTACTTCTATTCTGATAAAGCAAGTATTCAAAATTGCCTTAGTTGGTACATTTTACAACAAATAATAAAGAAAACATTAGTTTTTATATACATATTGTGTGCAATGTCTATGTGATATAATCAAAACAAAACCCGACCGGCTAGAGTTCGAGATTATCTGAATGTAACAGCAATGATTCTCTTTATAAGAGAAGGGAAGTTTGGTAAAATCTACTACACTGCATGCATGTAGACCACAATGTTCGAGTCAGTTTTTATGGCATCTGTATATGTGCAGTCTCCATCATCTAGTCCTCTATATAATCCTCTATATAACCCTTCACCATCTAACCACTCTCAATCTAGCCATACTCTATGTCAAAAGTGAGCCATGCTGTGTATCGTCTAAATCTAATTCCGCGATTATTCAAACATCATAGACAAGAAAGAGCACACCCAAATCCCTCCTACTTACAAAGTTTCTCCCCTCTTGGACCCGCCCGGCTCCCATCGTCCGTCATGCCATCCCACCCCTCCGTAACCTTCCAACCCCACTTCTTTTCCCACACCTCATCCTTCCCCTCCATCACATCCACAATCTTCTCTCCAAGCACTGGAAGAAACTTGAATCCATGTCCGCTACCACCAGTTGCTAAAAACACACCTTTGAGACCGAGGCCGCCGCTGCTTTGCTGTTTATCGCAGTAGGTGATGAGGAATTCGCCGGCGGGTGTATCAGTGTACCAGCACACTCTTGTGTGTGAGAAGGGACGGGGTGGAAGATCGGGGAGGAATGTGTGGAGGGCTATTGCGGCTTCCTTTTGGAAAGAGACAGGGACGCAATTGTCGGGGTGGTCATAAGTTGTTTGGGGCAGGGAGACGCTGATCATCTCGCCTAAGGAGGAGGGGTGGGGATGGGGAATCATGGTTGGGTTTGAGTATCCGTGGGCGTGGCGTGCGATTTTTAGAATGTTATTCCGTGGTGGGAGGATAAAGTAACCGGTAGCCATATTAAGGAGCACGGGGATGTCTTTGTATCTTTCCTGTTCTTCATCTGTGATATCAATGTATAGCAAACACTGTCCGCTAGAATGCACCTGAGAGCGCAGATCGAGGAATTTGGCACTCCAGGCCCCAGCTGCGAGAATCGTGAGGTCGGCAAAGTATTGGGTACCAGATGCAGTGTTGGCCCCAAGGATCGTGCTTTGATCGAGAGAGAAGATGAGCGATGTGACTTCCGAGACGATGAATTTGACACGTTCGTCAGCAAGCTTTTCAACCTCTTCTCGTAGCCAGACTAAGGAGGCTCCCGCGTCAGCCCATCCTGATCGTCGGTTGATATATCCCCATTCTCCACTCCCTGGCCCTACATTGAAGAGTTTCTGTATAGCCTCTGCTGAGGGTAATTCTAAGACTCCGTCTGTGTCTCCAGCTTGTTTCATCAATTGTTGGACATTTGAAAAGCTTGATCGTACATATCCTTGCCCGCTATTCTCATATGAGGTGTCGCAGGTTAAACATAAGCCACTTTCGGAGTATCGACCCTGGCCGCCGAGTTCATCATCGCCTGTCTGCCGCCATTGTTTCTGGGCGGAGTCCGCGAGTTCGGCATAGAGGGGATCACCGTAGTCTGCACGGATAATCCGCGAGGAGTCAACGGAGGAGACATCTGGAGCAGGAAAGGGAGAGCGATCGAGGAGAGTTATGGTTGTGTTTTTGTAATCGGGCCTTTTTAGAAGGGCGAGGGCGGTGCTTAGAGAAAACACACCTGTGCCGATTATGAGAATCGACGAAGGGGGGGTATAGGCTGTCATGATGGAAGAGTAGTGAAGCAAAGTAGGATTCGCACAGTGTAAAAGGGTGGAGTGTGTGTGATGACGAATGGATGGATGATAAGAGAAAAGCCACTTAAATTCTGGGGAACATATCAAAAACTATGAAAATCTAGATAAGTAGATCGACGAGAAAGAAATCCAAAGAGAAAAGTCTATAACTTCTCCCAGAGACAAATACTTATAGTGGGGGTAGAGGATCCCCAGAACCTTGAAGAAATTTGGCAACTGCACCAAATCATAAGATACATGACAAAAGAAGCTAGAAAATAACGCGGCCCACCAGCACGGTGTTTCCATGTTGAGTATGTGACTGTGAATCCATACTTCGGATTTGGTGAGATGATTCACGTCCAAAGAGAGAAATGATTTTAACTATGGAGATTAGTATGATTCCTTTCTGTGCGGAATTTTGATGTTTGGTTGCTGATTATAATTGAGATGAGAAGTGATGTTAGCAGCGCAGACCAATAACCTTCGGCAATTAAGACAAGCTGACCTTAGTAAGCGTCAGTGAAAGGTGCTTGTCAAGCTTTAACCAATTAAACCAATTCGCAGCCTTGTCGCAATAAGTATCGCGCCTTTTATATTACCATCGCTTTTCGTGCACATATTTCTCATTCTCTAGGGGAAATGCCAATTATAGTCGCATATGGAATTGGAAAGTAGTACTGCAAAATGAGTTCCAAAAAGATCATCGAGTTTCCAGATGTTTCGAATAAGCTTCAAGCTCCTTCCAAGAAATCGTTATTCGAGAGGCAGAAAGCAGATGCAGAAGCTAAGAGGTTGAGGGAGGAGGCAGAAACGAAGGCTGTATATGAGGATTTTGTGAAAAGTTTCGATGATGAAGATGATGCGCCTGCAGCTGGGGCGGATGGGATGGGAGGAATGGGCGGCATGGGAGGAAATAGACATTTTGGAAGAGGAGGATTTAGTAGTGGAGTGGGAAGAGGGGGTTTTGGGGATAGTAGAGGAGGATTTGCGCCACGAGGAGGACTAGGGATGGGTAGTGTACCGGGGAGCTTAGGACCTTTACCAGGGAATATGAGCAATAATACCTTACCAAAGAAAAGAACATTCGAAGGCTTCGCACAAAGCTCCTCGCGCAGAGACGACAAAGGTCCATTTGCATTTGACGACTACAGTCATGACCGACCTGCATCAAAAGTCCTCAAGACATTCGACGTTGACGAAGACAGTATGGGGACCAGCAGAGACGAGGAGAGAGCTGTGGCCAAACCCACCTTACGACTGGCATCTCTACCTCCTGGTACCTCGCCTGCCGTCATTAAAGCTTTACTACCTACAAACTTGACAGTCGATGCTGTCAGAATCATACCACCTTCTGGTCCAACCTCATTTACGGAAAGAAAATCGATGTCGGCGATCGTCACATTGGCCAAAGACACCCCTGCGAATGACATTGACACAACGGTCAACTCGCTACAAAACAAATACTTGGGATTTGGATATTATTTGAATTTGCATAGGCATTTGTCATCAGCGGCGATTTCGAATTCTACACAGATTTCAAACATAGGGAGTGCAGCAGCCTCGCAACCTTTCGGCGCCAAACCAGTCAATCCACCAGCAGCTCGCGGAGGGTTTTCAGGGTCGTCTCACCGTGGGGGCTTTGCTCCCCCTACCTCTTATAACAACACACCTCAATTAAGCCGATCCACACTTTTTGTTCCAGTCCAGCCACCGCAGGATATTAAAGAATTAAAACTCATTCACAAAACGATTGAATCGCTTCTCACTCATGGACCTGAGTTCGAAGCGCTCTTGATGTCACGCGCTTCCGTTCAGCGAGAAGAAAAATGGGCATGGTTATGGGACTCAAGAAGTACAGGTGGTGTTTGGTATCGATGGCGATTATGGGAGGTGTTGACAGGTTCGCAATCCAAAAGAGGGCAAGGAAAATACCTTCCACTATTTGAAGGCTCTTCGGCATGGAAGCAACCCGATCAACCTTTGGCTTACGAATATACGACCCGTCTAGATGAATTTGTTTCGGATTCTGAGTACAACTCCTCCGATGAAGATGACTCTGGCGACGAAGGTGCTAGACGTCCTCCAATTGACCCTAACACACTAAATGAGGACGGAAAAGCATATTTGAACCCTCTTGAGAAGGCCAAACTCACACACCTTCTATCACGCTTACCTACTAGTACTGGTAAACTACGAAAAGGAGACGTAGCTCGAGTCACTGCATTTGCAATCTCACATGCAGGTCGAGGAGCCGATGAAGTCGTCTCGGCAATTGTATCTAATATCGAAAAGCCCTTTGCTTACACATCCGCAAATCCAGATCGCAAAAAGGATAAGGAGAGAGATAATAGCGGTGATGAGAAAGACGATAATGCCGAGGAGGAAGACACCAGTTCTGCGTCGCTAATAGGGTTATACATTGTATCTGATATTTTATCAAGTAGTTCTACGAGTGGTGTCCGACACGCATGGCGCTATCGACAACTATTCGAGCAGGAAATGCGGAGGAAAAAGACGTTTGAGGGATTGGGGAGGATGGAGCGGAAAATGAAGTGGGGGAGATTGAGGGCCGAGAAGTGGAAGAGAAGTGTAGGAAATGTGTTGGGGTTATGGGAGGGTTGGTGTGTGTTCCCACAGGAAAGCCAAGACGAATTCGGTAAGGTGTTCAGGGAACCTCCTTTATCAGCCGAGGAATTGAGAGAGCTAGAGGAAAAGGGCAAGGAGGAGAAAAACAAAGAGAAGAGTAAATGGAAAGCTGTGGAGGTGGCACCAAAGGAGAAAGTTAAAGAGGAAACTGATGAAGGGGATTTGGATGGTGAACCGATGGTAGAAGATGATGAGGATGTAGATGGTGTACCAATGGAAGAGGAAGATGTGGACGGTGAGCCAATGGCGGATAGTGATGATGGTGGTGATCTGGATGGAGAACCTATGCAGGTACAAGAAGATGAAGGGGACACGTATGAACCTCCTCCTGCCGTGGAGACAGCACCAGACCCAACAGTGAAGGCTGGAGAGTCTGCACCGCCGAGAAGAGCAAGACCGCGAGCAGTAGATATGTTTGCTGACTCGGATGATGAGGATTGAGTGGCAGAAGTCTCGTTTAGGTTTTACTGGTGTGTAATACATCCAGAGGCAATATTATATAAATACAAGATACCAAAGTTTCCATTCATTGTCTCCATCTTTCTGGTACTACTAAGCCCTGCTCACCTTTCTGGTTTTCCTCAGAGAATAAGATCTGACACCCTCCAAAGGACGTTTTTCGAATTACATTCCTCGCATCACTAGCTTTTAAGAGTTATCTTGTATTTAAAGTTTGGTGTAAGAAGAAGAAGAAGAAAGGAAGACTGAATGCACACAAATAAGCGAAAGTCGTTTATTTGAATTTGAGATCTTACTTACTTCTCGAAAAACAATTCAAATGTATAAGGCATCAGATAAGAGAGGTTGAAGAATGAGTTCGACCTCAATATGAACATGAATGTGAATAGTATGTCAATTAATTAAAAGCATGCTCCTAGCCAGACTGGTTCCCAAATTCCCATGCCATGCCATGCACCAATACCAATAACCCGTTAATCCTACCCAACCGTTGCAAAACTCATGTACAGCGAATGACCCTGTACTACTTTTATCTTGTTACAAAAATGAATCATGAACGAAGACAGCATTACCACTTCGGCCCCACACTACTAGCTCTCCTCTCCCTCTTTCCATTGTGCCCGTCATTAGCTACACTTCCCCTTCGCCGTAACCCCCCCGCCTTTCTCCTTCTCACAATCTGATATCCTCTATCTAACTCTGTCTCCACAGCACATCTAACTTTAAGTGCCCCGACAGCTGGCCATACACTTTTTTCTCCCCTCAATGTCCAATAGTCTAGACTGTCCTGAGTAGGCGTCTCGAGAAGACGGATGAAATCGCCTGCGGACAGAACTGGAACAAGTGTTACGGATGCGGCAGGTATATGTTCATCTACCAGAAACCTGCGGATAGAAAGAGGGAGAAGCTGCAAGGAATCGAGTTGTTGTAGTCGATGATGAATCTCCATGGTTATGAGACGTAATAGGCCACCAGTTAAAGAGGTACGTCCGCCGCGAGTGTAGAGGCGAGAGGGGCCGTGCATGTCAGATTGTAGAAAGGGGACAAGATAGGGACGGGCCTGAGAGACGATGAAGTGGTTTACGTTGAAGAGCTCGGCGATGCGAGAGAGGGGCGAGTCACGGTCAGTATATGAAGCGTGGGTCCAGGGGTGGAATGTAGCATCTGCGGCAGCGGACCAGGGAATTATGGTGCCGGTCAGAAGATCTTTGCATTTCAGGGTTACAGAAGACCCATAAAGAGAGGGAGTTGACGCATTAGATGCTAGGGCTGCTGACCATATCAACTACTTCGATTAGCAGTGTATCTAATTATGAGAATGAAGAGAGTATACGTATAACATTGGGTGCTGTGAGATAGTTAAGTAGATTTGGTACTCCCCCCTTTCCACTCGTAGCCACCGTAATGTTCAAGACTCTCTTAGTCTTATTATATGCCTCTTCAAATGTCAAATCACCCACATTTGCCCGCACACATTCCTCTAGTACTTTCACATCCAAAAAGTACCCTTCCCTGTAAAATCGGTTTACTCTCCTCGTTAATGTATCCCACCACCCACTCGTACCCTGGAGTCCTCTTTCTTTCCCCGCAAAAGCTGATAGATCAATACTCTCCCCATTCAAAAACTTTGGCAGCTCATCTTCCGTGTGAATTCCCACCAATGCTGCGATGAGTGCTCCCGTTGCTGTACCCGTTACAATTCGGGGTAATAACCCCCTATTAAACAACGCTTTCACAACTCCCAAATGACATAGTCCAAATATTGCTCCGCCCTGTAATACCAATGTACTTCTTCCAAAAGCCTGCCGAGTGTCATGCAAAAGATCCAACTTTGCCTGACTGCTAAAGCCCATCACCGCCCCATTGTTCCCATCAGCGCCGGGTGTCGTAGGCAATTGAGTCACATCTGCTACTGCTTGCGCGACTTGTGTAATATAATCTTCGATTAAGAGTTTCGTTCCTGCAAATGCGCGATTGAAAAGTCGAGGAGCGGATATATTCCCCAGGTTACGTACAAGACCAGATCTCAGCAGATTGACCAGTTGTAGAATATCTCCTTCTTCGCGGGCTATTATGATTGATTGCAATCGCTCGTGTATCAATCGATAATCGTAGTACTTGGATGTAGGATTCTGGCGCCTGATTGCAATTCTGTTAGCTATTGTTCACCGCATGTAAAGAGGGTTTGGGTGTGAACAGACCATAAATCATTTCCCAACAAAACATCTAATTGAAAGGCAGCTTCTTCCCATTCCTCATATGTATGAGCATCTTGCAAAAGATCTGACCAAAGTCGTACTGGTTTCTTTCGAGTCATCCATTGCATGAACCTCTATTTGTGCCATTATTAGCGTTGCTCAGTTTACAATCTTCATAACAAGCTATCAATCTCCTTACTCTTTGCCAGAAGTACATAACCTCCAAGAGCATACTCCATATTCCCGATAGAATTCCAGTCATTTTGAGAGTAATCAAAGTCTCTCAGACCTGAACTACATGTTTGATTGTACGAGGTTGACAGTTTATTTATTTACGAAAGAAGGGTTCTAATAAGAATGAGGATTAGCATGTGATGATTTCCCCAGATTATCAGGGATAAAGCTTTGGCCTATCTTCTTTATGTAACAACACCATATGAATTACTAGGTATCAACAGCTTTCACATAAGGATAAAAATATTCGTGTTAAATAAATCTTTCAGTCACAATGCTATATTGCATGTAATATAGCCCTTGGTAATTCGAGAATCTCTTGAAAGCATACACATATCTTAAAATGCATGTATGCCAATGCCTCATCCTTGTGCAGTAAACGCTTAGTTAGCTGTTGTACAATCTGGTAGAAAACGCCGGGTATGTTATGAGAAACACAGGAAATGCCTTTCGAAATGCCTAGTATATGAACGCAATATCTATGGCCACTATTAAACTTCTAAAGTTGAGCTCATTCATCATCGTCATCCTCAATGATGTTACGCTTTCTCCTGTTTCCACCAGCTTCTGCATGTGGAGCTTGAACGACATCCTCGTCATCCAGATCAGCTTCGGCATCTGCGTCAGCATCACTATCTTCGGCGGGTTTTGACGTCTTCTGTTTCTTGGGTCTAGGAGCTTCATCACTCTCATCAAGGATTTCTTCTTCCTCATCGTCGTCTCCACCACCTTCCTCAAGTTCCTCATCACTAGATGCCAAAAAGTCATCCTCTTTGTCGTACTCATCTTCACGATTTCTGCCACGAGGAAGGTCGTCGTCCGAATCATACTCTGGTCTACGACGAGGACGCTTAGCTCCAGCAGGTTTACGTGGACCACGACGTCCAGGACGACCATCTAAATCATCGAGAGTAAGACCTGCACCCACACCCACACGACGTCCAGTTGATTGACTGGCTCTATCAAGCTGAGCCTCACGACGACGTTGAGCACGCATACGTTCCTTTTCTGCCATTTCTGCTCGCTTCTTTTGAAGTTCGGGGTCTTCATTTTTGACGATCATATTTAGGCGTTTCTTTTCACCTCCTTCTAGACCAGTAGCTGCAGTAAGATTCTTCTTCAACCTGTTCAGAGCATCATCTTCAATAGACTTGTTGGGCCTGACTGTGTACTCGTTGGTCATGTGTCCTACGACAACAAGAATTTGAGATGTAACTGAAGGTGAAGCCATGTAACTATGTGAGTCTAAGACTTCGTTGTATTTGCTATCCTTAGCGGGCGCAAGAGGTTTGCTCTGTAATTCATAATGCTGGTCGCCAATAGCTAGAGTGGTGCTTCCATCGCTCCATGTGTATATATTCGTATTACTTTCGAGTTTGCCAGAATCTGACTTGCGATAGCGGATCGTTGATTCGGCAACATTCCTGGCAGAGAAATTTGCGGATTGGGTAGAGACATGGTGATCGGAGACGGGAATTTCAAAAGTCTCAGGATTATATTCTCGAGGCTCAATTCCAAAGAACTTGGGAAGGCGAAATGTATGGAACTGTGAAATTATTAGCTATGTGCACAAAAGATGATTGGAATGAGGCGCATCTACTTCTCCATCTGAAGGTCTCGGAACTGGATGTCTGAATATATCAGCCTCGAGAATTCGCGCATTTCGAGTATCTTCCGCCGGTAATTCTTCCTCATCGTCCCTATCAGGTACTCTATCGTCGCGCCCCTCATCGTCTCCCGAATCCAATTCTGCGTCACTCAACACCCGGGGTGGTGGTGCAGTCTCTAACTCCTCATCAGGAACATCTCCAAATAGATCATCCTCCTCATCAACATCTGAGATATTGTTCATAACTTCATCTTCTGAATTGGACGCCATTTCAAGTGGTGTATGTATTTATGGTTGTAAAGTAAAAAATGTCCAAAAGGTAAACCGCGAAATTCCGTCGTATCGTACTTCGTAAACTTCGCGTAAAGCTAGATGCTAATAAGAAGAAGCTTTGATAGGTATCGCTGAAAGCGATATATTGTGAGTAAAATCGAATCAATTTGAATCGACGTAAGAAGTCCCTGTAATTTGTACGTGCTCAGTAAATCGTCTTCAATACAACACCTCTTTCAGCCGTACTAGACAATCAATTGGTGAATGAAGACATACCAAACATCTAATACAAGTGGAGGATACAAAGCAGCAAGCAAAATAATGCAAGGGCAGCAAGAAGTGATACACCGCCTTCTCAGATTGTTAACCAATGATCAAGGAAGTTTTGGATAGAGTGGACGGAAGAACATTAAGGAAGAAGCCGACGCTAATCTATTCAAGACTTCCTAAGCTTTTCTGTTTGTCTCCTATTCCTACTTGATATCAAATACAAACCACAATCTTTCAACTACCTCTCGACTCAACCACCTTTTATTTTGAAAGTCGACTTTATTGAGTTATCTTGGTAATTTTTGAGATTCGATAAATTGTCTGACTTTGAAAGATTCAGCAATATGTCAAACTTGTTTTCAGGAATGTACGTGGTCGGATTTTCTTACTTGTCGTTTTGATTGCCTTTTGATATTTGGAGCTCCTGTGGTGATACTTGATTATTTTACCACTTGGATTCACTAGTGGTAAAATATGGACGGGGGAAATGTTCGATTAAGGGAGGGCATTTCATTTGGGGTGCAGTGATATGAGAAGTTGGCTCATTGTCACCGCCCCGAAAGCTTTATTTCGGCTCAATCGACCTATCAGCAAGCAAGTTGCTTGAGTTATATTATCAGACGAGCAGCCTTATGAGCAATCTCATCTGTTAATCTTATAAGTCTGGCCAAGGGGTAGCTTTTCATCAGCAAGGCGATCATATTTTCTTCCAAAAAATGATCCCTATAATATGGGTTTATTTGACTGAAGGCATATCTGCTCTCCAGATTTGTCTTTGATGCATTGAGCCCTTCGTATTTGTCATTTTGCGTCTTCCTAGAACTTTCCACTCATTCTCGCTGTTCTCCAAGCTTGTGTAATATTCTACCTTTTGCTTCTGGCCAACTTGACGAAGAAAACTGCTAACAATATTGTGTTTGTAGAAGTGGCCGCTTTCGTGGCAGTGGTAAGAGTTCTGGCGCAAAGAGTCCGGGTGGACTTAACGGAGTTTCGCCAACCTCTCCTACAGGCAATTCCCCCGTCAATTCTTCGTCACCCGCCAACATGGCACCCCGCATCTCGCCACTCCCCAACTCGCCTTCGCTCTCACAAACCATGTCTATGGATGATCAGCAAGCCCCCCCTGCAGGCAATGATCCACTAGCCGCCTACAACCTTCCTCGCCCGAAGCCACTCTGGCTTAATAATGCTTATGCTAAGCACATTGTTAAGGGTAATTTTATGACATTGTCTGCTCGCCCAAAGACAGTTGAGCCTGGAGAGTGGATTGCCCATCAAGGTAAGACAAAGAGGAGGAGCTAACAGTCATGTGCTAACAATCGTAGTGGTTGAACATTATCGTATCTTGTGGAACTTTGTTCGGGTAATTCATGAAAAAGAAGAAGATGGTAACACCATTTGTAACCCCCAGACTTGCCCCCGCATGTCTGCTGGCGCGTAAGCCTGCATTTTCTAAGACCTACCGATTTGATATCTGATAAGTTTTACTAGAAACCACTCTTTCACATGGTTGAACTCACGTAGAGAGCCTGTCGAAGTACCGGCCCACGAGTACATCTCCCTCATGCAGCGCTGGATCTCTGGAAAGATCGATAATACCGCTATTTTCCCCACTGATCCTGCCGGAATTTCATACTGTCACAACAGTGCCGGTCCTGAAATTGCTGGCTCAACTTATGCTTCTGGTGGAGTCAACACATCTGGTTCAAACACACCCATTCCCGCTGGCCCAACCACACTCACAACCTCTCTCTCTCAACTCGCCGGAGCTGGCGATTGGATCGGCAAGAGCAGTGGATTTCCACAAGAATTTGTTGATGTATGCCAAACCATCTTTAGACAAATGTTCCGAGTCTATGCTCATCTCTACTGGGGACACTTCATTGAGCCTTTCTACCATCTTAACCTCGACAAGCACATGAATAGTTGCTTTAGTCACTTTGTTTTGACAGCAACCGAGATTGACATGTTGAAGCCACATGAATTGGAGCCCATGCAACCATTGATTGACCTCTGGGCTGCCAATGGAACATTTCCACCTGAGTCTAAGGCTTACGCTTGTGCAAATCTTAAGGCTGGAGAGAGACTTCTTCAAGCTGCCGGTTAATAAGATCGGTGCAGGTCACTACAAGCATACAGGCGTTTAGGAAAGCGATTTGATAGAATGGTTCATGATGTGCTTGACGATTGCATATGAAAGCTTCTTATTTTTGCGAGATATCTCAAAGATTGATGGCATGGTTCTGCGTGGTTATGTTTTGGGCTGGCGTTCCTGTTTTTGAAGAGAATAGTGCCCAGGTTTTCAAACTTGATATTTCATATGTAAATGCGCTCTAGCATTATGCAGAAAATGATAAATATTACTTAAAACTTCCGTGACCTTCTCCGCGCAAATTTTAATTATTGTTACAAAACTTACCTAGGTAGACAAATACTCTCCACGATGCTTCGCTTGCGTATATACAAAGTCAAGATTGAATAAAGTACAGCAGAGATCTTAGGATCCCTCCAGCAGGTCGATAAAACAGAGACACCGAAATCATACTTTCTCGATATTTACCTAAAGTATTAAAATATAGGTGCTGTCAATATATAATCATATTTGAGTGATATTTGGAGAACTTCCATGGATTTGATTCAGTGATATTGATATGGAAAGTAGGTTCTCACGAGCAAGCAAAATGATTGGTTCACTTGATGATGCGACAAAGAAGGGGCGGGCCGCCTATTATCCGGCTCCAGCGACGTAACCCAGCATCACAAAATAATAATAATGCGCCGATAGCAAATGCGGTAAATCATTGCAAAGCAAACATACATCCCAATTTATCTTTCAACTTAGGAACGATGTCTACATCTACTGGGACAGGTTGGGCACAGCTTCGTCAACAAGCTAGGTCGTTGGAAACACAAGTAAATTATATATACCTCCCAATAGTTATCGCTCACGAAACTAACGACTCGGGCAGACAGAAACACTATTCCATACCTACTCACAATTCTCAGCCGTCTCCAATATTCCGCCAAAACCTTCAGAAGATGAAAGATCCACTGAAATGAAGCTGCAAGAAATTCTAGAAAAGGTGAATAGATCCTCACTGCAAGCTCAAGAACTTAGTCTCACACTTACGTTTTAGAGAGAAAATCTGATATCGCAACTCTCCCGCCTCCTCGACAGCGACTCTTCCCTCACAGCCTCTGCAACCCGTCAAAATAATCTTACTCGTCACCGAGAAATTCTCCTCGACCACCGTCGCGAACTTTCGCGCATTCGTTCCTCCATTTCCGAAGCTCGTAATCGCGCAAACCTACTCTCAAATGTGCGATCTGATATCGACGCTTATCATAGCAATAATCCAGAAGCCGCAGAGGCGGATTATATGTTGGGAGAAAGAAGTCGTATTGAGAATAGTCATAACATGACGGACAGTGTGCTGAGCCAAGCTTATGCTGTTAATGAGAGTTTTGGGTTACAGAGAGAAACGCTGGCCAGTATTAATCGGAGGATCACTGGGGCTGCAAGCCAGGTACCGGGATTGAATAGTTTGATTGGGAGGATTAGCGCGAAGAAGAGGAGAGATGGAATTATTATGGGCAGCTTTATCGCATTTTGCTTCTTGATGTTTTTGTACTTTATGTGACGATAGGATAGCACGATGCATTTTATGGTAATGAGAACACAGGCAAGGCGTTTGGAGTGGAACGGTCTGGGATATGACCAAATTGTTGTACAGTATAAGAATGGCTTATGGGTATATTCAGGAATATCATGCTCGACGTCCAGCTTTTGCTGCATCTTCTTTACTCCCCTTCTTTGCGGCAGCGTCCCCTGATTGCTGTGCACTATTTTCCAGTCTCTTTTGTGCGAGGGGTGCTTTAGCATCCTCCAAGAGTCGGGAAACGCTCTTGACCAAGACATCCTTCTCATATTCTTCAGCAGGACCACTGCCCGCCCACCTAATCTTACAATCCCCATCTAGAATGTATGTGTACCCGACCTTACTATTTAATAGACCTATAGCATCTTTCATCTGATCCGTAAGACCCCTCTGGACCACAAAATATCTCTTCCACATCCATTTTGGCAGCTTTTTCCTTAAACTCGACCGAAAAAACTTGATGAGCATAGCTTTCAGGTAGTTCTCTTCGATGTTGATATGTACCATTTGCGCCAATTCCTTGTTGTTTCTGACTACCTCATGTAAACCTGGGTTACTCTTCTCAGATGCAAATGTAGCAGCCTGGTTTTCTGCCCATGCACCACTGAATACGGACACAACTGAGACCTTGCCCTCTAGTATGGGTGTTGTATTTTCATATAGGGTAGAGTCTGGTTCTAAAGTTCGGCCGCTCAAATTAGGAAAATAGAGCGCGCGATCGGCTTTGAAGATTCGGGGAGGTGCCAGGAAGGATTTTCCCTTATGATATTTCATATTGCTCCATTCTCTGTAATATGGTTTGGCCATTGCCGCAGTCCTGGATCCTTGATATTAGTGACCTGCACACATCATTTTATACAAGCGAGGCTCACAATTTCTTGCGCTTTTCAAGATGCTTGTCCCAATTAACAAAGTCATCTCTTTTTTCTTTCATTGACCTATTATCCACTCCACTATTCTGACCTGCTCTCGGTGGTTGCGGAAGTCCAATTGCTCGATCCAAAGGCTTGGGCGTAAAATTTTCCACCCTCTTGCCCGAAGCTCTTGGGGCTTCATCTAGAACTGAAGGAGTTTCTGGCACCGATGATGGCGTCTCTTTCTTTTCGTCCCATCGTCGATATGTAGTAGTAAATGAACGCCATTGGCATAGCATACATGCTGAAGCATCTAATTGCTTCCTTGCGGATCGTATCGGCAATCGTGTAAGGATCATATTCGTTATGATAAGGGGAGTCGTGCGGGAAACCTAGAAGCCCCGCTAGCAATTCAGCATGCGCGCCTGAAAGATTCTCTTTACCCCAGAATTTATTTTTTTCCCCAGAGTTTCCCGAGCGCTGATAAGCCGCCGATAACCGAAATCCCCAGATTGTTACCTCCGCAAAGATCATGAATGTGACTTTCTATTCCAAAGAATGTGTAAATATCACAACCTTTTTCTTCCCATCCCTATCGAAAATTGTATGAGCTCCTGATTTAAGATTGTACAAGATGCGTTATAACTTCTATTCCAGAGTGTTGAGTAGGCAATGGAACGTCTATCAAGGTCTCAATCTCTCCAAACGATGCCCAACCACATACAAATACTTCCATGCATCTGCGAAGCGATCAGCCATAAAACCATTTATGTTGGCAGATATTGGAGAAGGTTAGAAGTTCAGAATATTCAGATGAAGATTTCATACTAATAGGGTTTTCAGGAATCAAAGAATGCGAAATCATACAATGGTTCGTGGAACCAGAAGCTCGGGTGGAGGAATGGGACAAATTATGTGAAGTGCAAAGTGACAAAGCGTCGGTAGAGATTACCAGTCGATTTTCGGGTGTCATAAAGAAACTCCATTATGAAGCTGGGGATATGGCACAAGTGGGGAAAGCTCTCCTGGATATTGATATACAAGGGGAGATCGAACAAGAGGGTGCGGATGCCGTTGAAGGGTCAAGTGCTGGCAATGACTCTAAAGCCCAATCCGTGGACAAGCCACCAATGGAATATAAAGTAGATGTTCCAGGTGCCTCTCAGCCAGCTGCCGAGACTCGATCCTCTTCATCAACTCCAAGAGGAAAGCATGCGGCATTGGCAACACCAGCAGTAAGGCATCTTACAAAAGAGTTAGATGTCAACATATTAGATGTGACAGGTACGGGGAAAGACGGCCGCGTTCTCAAGGAAGACGTACATCAGTTTGCAAAACAGAGAGATGGGGCTCCGTCAACAATCCAGGAACCCTTCGTAGAGGCAAATGGGGGTCCTCAAAAGGAGTATACTACTTCATTAACGCCTGTTCAACAGCAAATGTTTAAAGTCATGACGAAGTCTTTGGCCATACCTCAGTTCCTCTACACCGATGAAATTGACTTTACGAAACTCTCCCAAGTACGAGATCGTATTAACAAACAACTGGCAAGCTCTCCCGTCAACGGGGTTGCCAAGCTATCCTACCTCCCCTTCATCATCAAAGCTGTCTCTCTAACTCTCAATCATTACCCCATTCTGAATGCTCGGCTCGACATTGATCCCACTTCGCAGAAGCCCATCTTAACAATGCGTCCCCAACACGATATCGGCATCGCAATGGACACTCCCACGGGTCTCCTCGTTCCTGTCCTAAAACACGCCCAATCCACGTCTACCCTCCTCACCATAACTCAATCTCTCACCAATCTTCAATCCCTTGCCTCAAGCTCTGCCCTTACCTCCTCTCACCTCTCCGGTGGCACTATAACCATCTCCAATATCGGCAACATCGGTGGTACCTACCTCTCTCCTATCATCGTCGACTCCCAGCTCGCCATCCTCGGCATCGGTAAATTACGCACTATCCCCGCGTTTGATGCTCACGGAAATGTTATACCAAAACAAGTCATCAACTTCAGTTGGAGCGCTGACCACCGCGTAATAGACGGTGCAACCATGGCCCGCGCAGCCGAAATGGTCAGAGGGTATATCGAAGATCCAGAAACCATGCTTTTACATATGAAATGATGCACTATTGCTCATCCAACGCACATGACATCATCTCATCGTTCACGTCTTACATATATATAGGCGGAGTAAAAGTGGCTGAGGAATCCAAGACCACGAGATCGTTCTTCGCTTCAGCTCACAAGATCTCCTTCTACACTGCATTCTGCATCACCTTATGGTAGTTGACAGAAACACAACATACGCAAAGACCGTGATACCATACCTCACGGACATAAGGATATATTTTTGTCTCCTGCTTCCAATTGGGTAAACAGAGTCACGAAGTATGCTTTCACGTTGATGAATTAGGCAACCGCCTCGAAAAGTAACTAACTTGTTACAAATGACTGCGTTGCATTCGGTGTTTAAAGAGGGGATTCGGGCTCAGCTTTCGGTTTTCTTTGGAATGGATGATAAGTTTTGCACTTGTGAAGCTTGCGAAGATTGCGAAGCATTAGCATAGCATACAGAAACAATACAAGCAAACCTGCCTGCATACATACATACATAAAGTGAGAGACTGTCATTTATTGGCAGATACCCAACAAGTAATATCATGTATCTCCTAAAACCCCTTACAATACCATCATGCATGCACGATTCATTCAGCCTTGTCGCACGACACAATGCGTTGTCCGACTGGGGTACATAAAGACTGATTTTCCGGGGTTGGTCGCTACCCCGCATTCGCATGAGGATAATTGGCAGGCCAGGGGGGTGGTGTGTCAAGATTCTCCCGACGGTGTGCATCAGCAGAAAAACGGGGAACGAACTCAACCATTTATACTCTTAATTAATCTAATTGCGTACTTGTCCAACCATATATTTCCTTCACCTCCTTCCATTTTCGCTTCGTTTCTTTGCGGACTGTTCTCTCTCATCTTCTCATCTTGCGACTGGTCATGACGCGAACCCCACCCATTAAAGAAAATCATGCGTATGAACAACATAATAGAACCCATATCTAGCTACAGCTAGAAGAAAATACGCCAAATCCTTTTTTTGCTAGCCCCACCGAGATCCGTATGCGAAATGTAAATGTAGACACATGAAATAAGAAACAAATACCCTTAGCAACTCCGAATCGTGTAGCCGAGAAAATATCCGTGATTGCTTAAACCGTAGATGAATGATGAAGGATATCTAGTCCGCCAATTGGTCACCGAGCGCCGTGTTGTAATTTGAAAAGAAAATGAGCTCTCTATCTCTCCACTGCGAGTATCTTCTACAGTGCAATGATGTAAATGTATGAAGATTATGAGTCTCTAGCCAATTCTTTCTTTATTGCCGTATTTATCTTCGCCAACGCATCTCGCTCGACTTCTTCTAACGATCCACTAACATCTACCTGGATCACATCTGTCTCATCTTTTGTAGGTGGTTCGAGAATGCCAAATTGACTATGAACCATATTCGCGCCCATAAAGTGGCCCTTTCGAGCACCGACTCTCGCGAGTAATGTTTCCTCACTAGCATGCAGGTATACGAAGTGAACGAGGACATTGTGGTCGTAGTAGGAAGCTACACGGATGACGTCGCGATATTTGCGTTTTAGGGCAGAGCAGGTGAGGACAACGCCTTGGGAACCGGAATTGAGACTTTTAACAGACTCGTCGCGGAGTTTGGTGAGCCAGTCCCAACGGTCGGCATCGTTGAGGGGTATGCCTTGGGCCATTTTGTCAATGTTTGATTGCGGGTGGTACTATTTTTATTTTCATTAGAATGGCGTTCTTGATTTGGTAAGTAATGCAATTGATGTATATACCTCATCTCCTTCAATATATGGCAAGTTCATAGCTTTGGCGACATATTGAGCCACTGTGCTTTTTCCACATCCAGCAGGACCGGTAATCAACCAGATGTGAGAATGGCCCGTCTTAGGCTGTCTTGATGAGCCATTTGTCAATGAATTTGAAGACGACGAAGTTGATATGGGTAAATGATCTGGCATGGCTGGCGTTGGTTGAGCCATATTTGAGGAACGATTCTCATAAGACAACATGATGGATGGAGGTTCTTCGTTGAAGCGTGGCGGGGTATTCTCTGTAGATGATATAAGAAAGGCCGGTAACGTCAAAGTCAATTTAATTGCCGAATGAAATGGGAGGAAGTCAATGTCAATGTGAAGAGTGATGTCATGTATTGATAGAAGTATAGCAACAATAAAATGAAATTCACTGAGTAAATATACTTTTTTTCTCTCTCGAAAGTTTTGTTTGTTGATGAGCTCTTGAAGTTGTTTTGACTTGAGTGAGGAAAGATTATATTATATGACGAATAATGAAGTAAACGTAGTTAATTTCAAACAATCAATCAAAAGACTCACGATGTGGGAAGGAACTGAGGTATATAGTAAACGGTTAGGTCCCGGAGTAAGAAGGACCTAGGCAAATGACGGCAAGTGGTGGTGGGTCGTGTGCCATATCGACCTAGTAAGGAGAATGAAAATTGAAATAAACACCGATATGTACAGAATATGGAGTACGAGGTCAACTGGAGAACTAATAATTGATTGTATGGGTGACGGCAGAAAATTGCACATCTTACCAAGAGAGTTTGACCTTGGCACGGTGATGTGACCCACAGAAAGGAACTTTGGAAGGTTTACGGAAAGAGAACGATTCAAGCCTCGAGAGACCCTGGTGGCCCATTTAAAGATCTAGTCGAGTCTCTTTTTCATCACCGCTCCCCCCTTCCGCTGTTAAAAGAAGAAGAAGAGGAAGAGGAAGGGGAAAATGATTTTGCACCATCCCTGTTGATCAAGATCTCCTTGCAAGCAGGGTTATGGTACCTGGAATTCTAGAAGCAGAAACAGAAGCAGAAGCAGAAGAAGAAAAAGAAAAAGAAAAATCAGCCACTCTTGTTGTTATTACGGAGTAGACGTTTGAATGTTGACCTGTACGTAGTTGTAGTACCCCCCCCCCTCCTTGCACTACATACTACACACACACACATGCAAAAGGTATCTGGCAAAGGAAAAGAGTTTTACGAAGTAAGAATTCCGATCCAAGTTCATGGATTCGATTGAGCTGACTGTGATTAGTTGACAATTACTCCTTGAACACGGAAAAATAAGGAAAAAGCGGAGAATGTGTACATCTCAAAGAAAAACGTGGAACCCATTAGGATCGATGTTCTAAGTAGGCACTGACGAAAATGGAAGTTCTGCACCGGTACGTACCTAGGTACTGGCTGTACAGTCAAAATTGTATTGTTTCAATTCCGATCGTCGATTAGGCGTAAGAGTGATACTGCAGGTGATGATGCTAGATGATAGTCATAGCGATATATACAAAGTATAAGTTGTGACTTGTAAGTCTAATATGTAGCACAGCGGTGCAACACGTAGCTCAACAAGTCTAGGTAGGGGAAGGGAAAAGATTCACGCGAGCCGTCTAGACGTCGAAGTGAACGCAACTTCTCAAACGTTTGATCCCGTTTGTGTTTGACGTCTCTTGGATTTTTGGTGGGAACGGATAAATTATGATGTAGGGGTATGATGTTAGGTATCCATTGATTTCATTCATTGTAATCCAATTTCGGACATTTAATATAATACACAAGGATTTCATCATTTCTGTGGTCGAAAGTTCTGACTCCTGGAGCTTGTTGTAGAATCAGGTTGGTGAGAAGGGTGAGAGCAAGGTTAGTACGAATTTTTTTTCTTTTTCCTGCCATTTTATTCGTCTGTCTTGGTTGCAAGGTTAATTTGGCCTTGCCCAACGTCAACATCATTTCTTCTTACTGCATACAATCTGCACCATCGTCTGTCTCACTAATACACTTTGCAAACCATGAATAGAGGATTGCCCAACTTCGTGCCCACTACCCATTTATGTCTTTACATGGATGGATAATGGCTCATATATCTTATTACAGGAAGGTTGTGGAGAAGGAGGATTGTACTCTGTGCATTCCTTTCTCCTTTTCACTCAACTCCATAATTCACCCTCTTCCCAAAACTGTGGTTGAGAAGTCACGCTGATGATCCCTAGTCCTTGTAGCGGGTCTTCGATCGGGACTCTCGCATCATGTATTGAATCCCATGCTGTGGCGTACATTAGTTTTTCATGGGGGGTCCACTTCAAAGCCCGTGGGGGTCACAATGCAACATCGCTATGAAAATGCGGCATCTGAGCATTTACGAGCGGCTCATCGTAGTGGGAAGGAGCGTGGAGCCCAATTGATCAAGACCTTTAAGCAATAAGTTCTTTGTACCTCGATTCGCTGAGTCCGAGTCGATACTTCTCAAATAATTTAATCTTTTAAGGTCACACCGCTGCTTATATGCATTTTTTGATCACAGCAGCTGACCTTCTCTGAAATCCAAGCAATTATGTTGTAACTTGGAAACCGGAAGATGCAATCGGTTATCCGGTCGAAGCCGTGTTCCTACCGGGCTCAAGGATGGAGTTCCTTTTGACCTTCCACTCGAGGACTTTTGATGATTCTATGACAAACGCTTAAGGCAATTATCATGCATGTTTCAAGTATGGGGGAACCCATATTACAAAGTATACAATGAGGGGTAAAGGCAGCAGGCTTCATAAACAAGTACGGAGTAGATATCAACACATCTGCAACATTTAAACTTGGCCGAGTTCTACAATCTGTGCTTGCGTTCTAATAGTATTCTAGTGTATATACGGCCAAGATCAACATTGAGCTAGTATACAAGGATGCTAACGACCATGAGAATACCTTCATTTTTCATGTTTTGGGACATGTCTCGGCTCAAGGGACGGCAAACAAGGAATAAAGCTCATGGGGGGTAATCTCACATGATTTACGTTAAACCACAATCCCCCACCTTCCTTCTGAGGTACTTGTTTCCCCACGAGCTTCTATCTGGGTAATTTCTTAGCTCTCTCAAAATAAAACATCAAATTCCCATTTTTGAGAAAACCAATGTTTTACCGCATTTGGCAATGTAGACAAATTGCATAAGTTTTGTTTATCTTCATGTTGGCTCAATGTTCGAGACGAATCTAATCTTTGGGAGTCGTTTCCTCAGCATGCAACAGCCAACAGAGCACCAATTAATCATCTCTCAGTATCTAAAACTCACAGAAAGCTCTAGTAGTAACTTCTGGACAGGAGACAATGAGTGCCCAATCAATTATAACATAATCAACCCCTCCTTCCCATATCCTTCAAGCAGGAACGATCATTATGCAGGACAGCAAAATGTGGGGTTAGACAATAGTCATATCCCGTCAGTATGTCCGATAACGCAATTCTATATCAGTGACATACACAAAGATAAAGTTACTTCTTAGCTTCTTGATATCTCATGCTTTCTCGTTGCAACCTTGTTTGGAGATCTAATTCGACTTTTCTTTCTTCTTCAAAGTTCTTAACGAAGAACCTTCTAGTCAAAAACGGACACAATTACCATAAAATGGCGACAATCATGCAAGAAGCAAATCGTTTGAGGAGGGTGATAGGGGAGGGCAAGGGACCGGCGACGGGCTGTTGGCAGATGATTCCAGGAGCCAACGTTTCGAGGACTTTGGCGAGGACAGGTGTTGATTGGGTCTTGGTGGATTGCGAGCATGGGAATATAGACGGTGAGTCACTTCATTTTGGTGTCATGTTAAGCCACTTGTTGGTGTTCTTTACATTCATGAGCTATTAGACAGACGTAGTCACTGAGCTTAAATGACTACTATACCGAGTGGTATCAATCACCGCCACGGTAATTCGCTGGTGGTCTGGCATGTAGCCAGGCAATGAAGGGTTTCTGGTTCTTGGATTCATTCTAGGTACTGGAGTTCTAAGAAGCAGTAGCTACATTTGGGAAAGTAAACTACATTCCGGCGTTCAAACAATCTCGAGCATTCGAAATTCCAGGGTTTGGACTGCAGTCTGGACTGTTGGGATGTCCATTCATTATTCAATGCCTATTCTATTTTCTGTTGAGGCCCTTTCATTCATACACTAAGCACTTCTACCGCGATCTTTTGAAATAAGGAATCAATCAATAGAGGATGTCAAATTATATTTTTGACAATTTAACGCCACTCATCTAACGCCCAAACAGACGCCGCAATGCATGATGCAGTTCCAGCAATTGCTGCGTGCGGGGTGAGTCCGATAGTTAGAATTCCAGATAATCAAGGATGGATGGTTAAGCGTAAGTCACCAAGATGTATTGCATTATGTTTGTAGATATTAATGGCTCAACAGGGGCTTTGGACTGTGGTGCGCATGGCGTACTTGTACCTCTCCTGTACACAGCCGAGGGAGCTGAACAGCTCGTGAAAAGTGCTAAGTTTCCGCCTCAAGGTCAAAGAGGCTTTGGATCACCTTTTCCTCATGAGCGCTTCAACCCCGAATTGAACTCTGATGCATATCTGAAGCAAGCCAATGAGAGTATTCTGACCATGGTACAAATCGAAACCAAGGAAGCGTTGGAGAATGTCGACGCCATTGCTGCTGTTCCTGGTATTGATGTTCTTTTCATTGGTCCTTTCGATCTTGGCAACAACATTGGTCATCCCATCGTTGCAGGACAAATGCACGAGAATCTTCATGCTGCAATTGCAAAGATCTTGAAGGCGGCAAATACAGCTGGAAAAAAGGCCGGTATCTTTTGTACGAGTGGAGAACAAGCGAAAGGGTACGCAGACCAGGGGTTCCATATGATGAGTGTTGCAACAGATATGCATATTTTACCACAGGGTGTAATCGCTGCCGTGAACAAGGCAAAGGGTCAAGAAGATGGCCCCAAATTGACTGGTCCTTACGGCAGATAGATCAATGATTGGTGTACATATACTTATTCGGAACCGTACGAAAAGGCCTTCGGATATTAGAATAGATTGTAGAGGTACAGTTTCGGCATAAATCAGACAGAGTTTTCCCCTTCCACTTCATCCATCTTCGCTTTGACTTCCTCCTCGGTAAATCTATGCATCAGCTTTCTTGCTTTGGATGCCAATTCAGACTGTTCCTCCCCAGCATCCTCCCTGCTAACGTGAATCTAACACAGAATATCAGCAAGCTTTGGCTTTATTTGGGTCAAGGTAAACCAACCACAGGTGTATCAAATTCGTATAAATCCTTCCAGTGCTTTTGTCCATCTTCCATAACAGCAATCTCTCTATATACAAATGGTCTTGTATCTCGAACTTTAAATAATGTATCTTTGGCGTTGGTACAGAGTGAACAATTAGCTCTTGTGAAAAGCGTGATTCGACATGCTTGGAGTAATCGTGTTGTTGGAAACATATTGATCTAGGATGCCAATTTTTTATATTTCCAAAGATCTTTTTGGTATGAGCCTCAAAGTCGGTTTGATAATAGCTCAAGCAGGATGATTCGCTCCGGGGCAAGGGTTGATTTGCTCTCCCCTCCCCCCGTTCAGATTAACTTCCAACGGACCGGGATGTCAAAAGGCGGTGAGAGTCACTTTACGGCAGAATACTTTAGAGCATTCTAGAAGTTGGGGAAGAAGATCTGATGTCGACTTTTCAATTTACACGATACACAAAGTTTTATATTCAAACCAGCAGTCTTTTCTCAAGGTTTCCTCATTATCTCCGAATTTCTATTCAAGAGAAAGTTAGACAATATGGCGCAAAAATGTGTACATCAATCTTGTACAAAGGTTTATACTGATCCTGAGGAAGACTGTCTGTACCATCCTGGACCACCGGTTTTCCATGAGGGTCAAAAAGGTATGCTGATTCATGCCATTCACTTCATGTAGCTCTGTATTTTTGTATATGAAACTAAAATGTGCCCAAAAAACAGGTTGGAAATGCTGCAAACCCCGCGTCCTAACTTTCGACGAATTCCTCGCCATTCCACCCTGTACAACCGGCAAACACAGCACCACAGATCATCCACCTCAGGTAGAGAAGAAACCAGCTCCAGATGCATCTGCACAAGCTTCATCAGCGCCCTCTCCTCCTCCCGAACCTGCTAGAGCTCCAATTGCTCCAGCTCCTCAAGCTACAGCTACCCCTCCTCCTCCAGCACCAGAATCCGAGGATGATGATGCGTCGCTAGAAATTCCAGTGGGTAAAACTTGCAGGAGGAAAGCCTGTGGTCAGCAATATGAGGGAAAGAGTAGAGAGGGGGAGAAATGTGTATTTCATCCCGGTGTGCCCATTTTTCATGAGGGTAGCAAGGGCTATACTTGCTGTAAGAGGAGAGTTTTGGAGTTTGACGAGTTTATGAAAATCGAAGGGTGTAAGACCAAGGGTTCACATTTGTTCATTGGCAGTGGAGGGAAGGGGAAGGCGAAGGAGGGGGGTGAGGAGATTTTGGACACGGTTAGGTGAGTTAGTTTTGTTTGTTACGAGACGGCGTTTTCGAAGAAGTTGTTAGTGCAATACTAATGATGATGAAATACAGACACGATTTTTACCAAACAGCAACCTCAGTCATCGCCTCATTCTTCCTCAAAAAGATCAAGAAGGAGGATGCAGTCGTATCCTTCTCCGCCCCTCAAGAACTTACTCTTGATCTTCCTACCACAGACGCGGTTCCCAAACGCTATAAAACTGTGGTTCCACTCTTTGGCGCAATCGATACAGAAGCATCGTCATTCAAAATTATGGGCACAAAGTTGGAAGTTACATTGGTGAAGGCTGATGGTGCTAGTTGGCCAGTGTTGAGAAGTGATGAGCAGAGGACGGGCGAAATTATACAGGTTGGGAAGGCGGGGAGAGCGGTTTAGCATGGGGACTACTGGAATGAGATGAGATGAGGGTGCAAAAGCGTTGAGCATATCCTTATCAGATAGATCGTCCTATTATGCATAGCGTAAGATTTTATAAGAAGAGTAAAAGCTCAATTATCTCTCAGAATTTGCGTTGCTTTGTATTTGTGCTTTGAGAATTGTGGCCGTTGGGGGCTTGGTTCTAATTTGTACGCTTAATATGTGAAATGCTACTCTAGGATTCAAGGAAACGAGCAAGCATGGATAGGGGGAAGAGAGGGGGTTTACCGAAGACAAGAGTGAATCCCTAAGGGGAGCATAAATAGAGGAAGTAAATGCTGGTATGATCGAAGTTAATGAGTACTTCCCATTGAGAAGGAAGTAGAGAGTGTGATAGGAAAGATCGTATTAAAAGCCTACCTAGGTATACTATGTTCCAGGTTATGTATCTGTATACAGAAAGCTTGCCGGGGATTTTGCATATGTACTGACGTTACCTGAGCTCACCGGGAGTATACTTTTTACTTCGAAGTTACACCTGAATACTCGGGTGTAGAAAATATGGGAGTGTTATCGGTGTTGATGTTAATATGGCTGATAAGTCAATTTTTGGAATAATATTAATTTATATGCTGCGTTCCAGAGTTAGACGTCAATGGTAGTGAATGATGAGAGTGATATGATGGAGGTGGATATTGTAGGCGAGTGTGGATGATGAGTGCGAACTATGATTTATCTATCGGATATGGGGTAAAGGGGGTGCCATCTGATGTCGCGGAAAGCATAACGGAGGCAGAGTGATATTGATGTATTTATTGGTTTATTGGTTTCATCGCTGGAAATCTATAGGAGTACCCAAATATCCTAATGATGTAAAACGCATTTTGTTGTCATTTTGAGCATCTCAATGATGACTGTGGTATAAGCAAACCCCTCTCCCCCTCTTTCATTCTCGAATGAAGCGCCATATACTATGTGCAGATAGCGTTCTCAGGTTCTTGAATCCTCCACTTTCCACCCATCTTGTCTAATAGTTTAGAATGGCAGACTGAATGTGGAAGGCTTCAGCTTCGTAAGTCCTGGATTTGTTGGCTGATTCGAAGAGGATTATCGGCCCTTTACTATCAGATTGCAATCGCGACAATCGAGAGCCCTGTTCCCATTTCGTTCTTCCTGCACATCACCTTCAAACACGTTCGTCGGACCCCAATCTACTTCCACCAACGCTGGTGGGGCTTCTCGACGTGGAACTTTCACCACGTATCGAACTAAGTAAACTCGCTCGAGATGTCGTCGACGAAACAGGCGCAGATGAAGCTTCAAGTTCGCAGTCAAAAGTTACGGTACGAGATGTTCTGCCTGATTGTTCCATCTTCCCAGTAGCCATAGACAAACTGGGTCTCACAGAGTTATCATTGATATCGACATCAATGGGATCAGTCGGAATGGCCCCATATATGTATATCGAACGACCGTCATCAGTAGTACTTAAATGACGAGCCATGGGATGAGGTGTGCCGGATAATCTGTTGAACGCAATGATGGGACGACTATCGATTGTAAAACCTAAGAGTTCTGCAGTTGGGATCGAGGACGTTGTGGCTTGGTTCTCGGCTTCAGCGTTGGGTTCACTTTGGCTGGTGAGTGTTAGCTTGTGGTTTGTACATCCCTGGGTAGTTTGAAATATAATAAAATAGTCCTGATACTGATTTGACAATCAGGTGCGTTCAGTATTTGGAAAGCCTTTTAACATTGAAAATGAATTCAGCCTTTCAAACCATTTGAATATTTCAAATGTATTGAAAGTTGAACGTCCCTGGTTGTCGGGCTACAGTGCAAACTGATGGGTACCTTGAAAGTTTGACAGGTTGGAAAGAACTTACCGAGGCGAATCCATTAAACCATCGACAAAACTTTCAAAGCTCTTCAAAGCCTCCTCGCTCAACCATCCCTTACATAGATATTCAAGTGCCACACCTAGCCAGGCTATAATTAAAACCGGTGTTCCAATTGCCACACTATTCCTAGATACCAGTCAGTCAGAGTTCGAACCAGCTTAGTTTTCCAAATAGGATGGGATGTTTGACCAAGACGAGATATCGAAAGCAGTCGAGGGGCAGCTTATAATACATACTTGACAGGAAGCGACTCCCTTCCCATATACGACCACAACTGAGCCAATCCGATACCGAAAATGGCAATAGTACTGCCAACTTGAAGCAAGGTCCAGAATGACCAATATAGGAAGATCATATCTAATTGATGACAGAAAATGAGAGTGGATGCGGCGAAGGCTTCGAAGACTGTGCAGGTAATTGCGACAACAAGACAAAGGGAAGAGACATAGATGCATCGAATCTGAGTGCGACGATGTTTCTCTTTACTGATGGAGAGCAGTCTTGGGCAGAGATCTCTAGAAATTGTCGGATGCAATTCTGCGTTTTTGATATGTCTGGGCACTCGTGTTAATTGTCCGGCAGTGAGGACTTATAGCAGATGAATGGGGTGACAAGGCGACAAACATACGTGGCTATATGGGCACTTTTAGTAAAGGCACTCGTTGCAATGGTTAACATGGTGAGAACAATTAAGAAGAGAACCCAGAAGATACCCTTTACTGCGCTCGTATTTAGGTTGTGCATGAAATGGCCATGCTTAAGACATTTCTCTGATTGCATTGGATCTGTCATGTCAGATGGCATGTTGATTGTTGAGAATAAGTTTGGTAATGAAGAATTTAAATTTGATGTGTCGCTCGTAGTAAAAGTAATTTTTTTTAAGACTCCCTTTGAAAAAGACACGGATTGAACAATTTTATATCTCATCCAGTAAACGTCATATTTTATAGTGGAAGAACTTCGGAGCTTTTAGACTACCCCAGATTTCACTATCAATGAACTCGTCTCTGCGCTTGTGAAACTAGTGAGACTAGTGGAAATAGTTTATACCTTTTTGCTCGAGAACAAGTAGCGAGTGAGGGATCTGATTGAGTATATCTTGGAATTGTCGTACTCATGTACCGCTTTGGCTTGAGTTATGCGCTCGCAAAATCATTTGAATCGAAGTGAGGATTCCGAAAAGAATAACGTGTATGAAACCTTTACCGAATTGAAGCCATAAAGTTTGATAATTTCCAAATTCATGATCATAAGCGATATCCGCGCTAGCGAAATCAAAGCAACAGACTTCAAGCTAAAAGGCTAGTGATTCATACCTCCCTAAAGCTTAACTACTCCATACCTTCCATAAGTTCTACTGCATCTAGCAGCATTCCCTTATTACCGATCCACAATCTCAATCGATCCCAATCTTTGCCCTCTTCTTCGCCACGCCGCCATTCTTCATGAAAACCCCATGATCCAGCGACTTTATCTATCGCTGCCCGTTCTTCTTCACGGATCCAGCGCTCTCTCAGTGGCATGCCTGGGGCCCAAGTCACGCGATCCATTTGATCATTGGCTGTTGTCACAGCTACAATACCGATAGTGGTGGTAAACCCCATATATGCTAATATTCCAGTAAATGCGATGTTTGTGGCCATGCCGGGTTCCATGGAGTCCTGGAACATAGCAAGTTGTGATGCAACAATATACGCTCCAAAAGGTGCCACAGCAAGCCCGGTGGTGGGTAACAATCCTTTCCGGATAAATTTAGCACGACGAAATGATTTTTGCGCATATGCGGTATCAACGATATCCATAGCTACATATAATTCCCTGGCATCTATTGCGGTTTGTAATGCTTGATCTGCCACGGCAACTGGTATGGCATTGTTGACCTTATTTGGATTCTGTTTTTTGAACTGTTTTCCTTTAGAGCCCTCGATTGGTATCGGCTTGTTCGCATACATGTAAAATACTTCTGGAAAAGTCTCGGGTTTTCCTAGACATGACTGTGCGCTGATATAGACTTCTAAAATCTCTGGTGATATGAAGACAGACTCATGGGAAACAATCGAAAATAGGGCTCGCGAGAGCTCGTCCACTAAAAGTTGATTTTCGCGGGATAGCTTTTGGACTCGCAGCTTCTTCGATCCTCGATCAGCCAAGGAAAGCAAAGACGCGGCAGCAGTTACATCCTTCTTTGTGTCCGATGATTTAGCAGGCTCTCCAGCAACGTCCGCGGCAATCAATCGGCATGTATGTAAAACGTCTAGAATGGCCTTTTCCGAAGCTACAGTTTCCGAAAACAATTTATTACAGGCATCGATTCCACGCCTTAATCCTTGCTCGAGTTCTGCTTCCGTGATATGCCGGGATGGTCGTACATGAGCTGGACTTGAATATTGGCGCAAAGAATTGAAAGGGGTAGACTTTGGAGGCTTGCTTGATCGCTTCCTGGTAGTGGTGGTAAATGTGCGAGGAGTAGTGTTTATTGCTTGCGAAAATTGACGCTGTGGTCTTAGAGTTGATTGCTGAGAAGTTATAAAGTCGCATATACGGCATACGTCCGACCGAGGCTTGAAAAGGCGTTTTGACATTGTGTAGGGTGATATCAAGTTTCCGGTATCTTTAATTTGAGGTTTTTCGACAAGCTGTAGTCAAGACCGCTAAGACCGCATCCTATCAAGATGTCATATCCCTGCTCTGCACCCCTGTACGTGACATGGCTGACTAATAAAGAAGGCTGAACTCGATGCATGAGCCACAATCGTGACGACGAACACAATGTATGAATCCGATATAACTTTCCTAGTTTCTATTTAGGCATCTTCTTTGAAGCATTGAAACATACAATTATTTCATTCCGTTTGAACACATTTTCTTGAAATTTCAAGCTTGAATGAAACACAACACCAAGTCTTTCGGCCAAAGGACCCCTTTGAGATTGCATTAAACGTTGTTCCATCTCAAGATTAAACAACTGTTATTCACGAAATCATGCCTCCTCCACCACCACCACCTCCTCCACCTCCTCCTCCTGGAGGATTTGGGGGTCCACCTCCACCGCCGCCCCCGGGAGGAGCTCCAGGAGCTATGCCATCCAGACCACCTGCGAAAGTTGCTGCCAATAGAGTAAAAATTCCCTGCTGTACATTTACTTTGAGCTTGTCAAGTTGGTGTTGCTAATCAGACCACAGGGCGCACTCTTGTCGGATATCACGAAGGGAAGAGCACTCAAGAAAGCTGTAACTAACGATCGATCGGCACCGATAGTAGGCAAAGTATCCAATGGTTCTGGACCGGCGCCAATAGGAGGTGCTCCACCAGTACCGGGAATGGCAAAACCTCCAAGTGGATTTGGCGCACCGCCAGTACCAGGAGGAAATAGAGCTCGAAGTGATAGTAACCAAGGGAGCAATAATGCGGTCTCGGGGATGGAACAAGCTCCACAGCTAGGAGGAATATTCGCAGGTGGCATGCCCAAGTTGAAGAAACGAGGTGGAGGAGTGGATACTGGCGGTAAGGTTTTACGTTTTATATAATTGAGATATATCTAAAAATTTTTACAGCAAACCGCGACTCATCGACTGCATCAGAACCAGAATTCTCTGCTCCCAGACCGCCAGGTATGGCTGCTCCCAGACCTCCAACAAACGCAGCTCCGCCTTTACCATCAATCAGGCCTCCTCCTCCTCAGCCCAGCGCTAGTACTCCCACATTTGCGCCCTCAGTTGCGAATCTGAGAAAGACCGGCGGGCTATCTATTTCTCGTCCTGCATCCTCAGCCTCTCTCAAAGGGCCACCACCCCCTATTGGCAAAAAACCTCCTCCACCCCCTGGGACTCGAAAGCCATCATCAGCGCTATTAGGCCCACCACCACCGCCTCCAGCATTCGCCCCTCCACCTCCTTCTTCAGCACCTCCGCCACCTGTTGCACCTCCGCCACCACCTTCCCCAGCTCCACGTCCTCCCAGTAACCCACCTCGATCACATGCACCTCCTCCACCGCCACCAACATCTCCACCTTCGACTAACGGAGGTAACCAAAGTCTTGCCATGCAAGCAGCAATTCGTGCTGCTGGCCAAGCATCACCAATGAGTGCACCTCCTCCTCCACCACCGCCGCCTCCTCCATCTAATGGGCCTCCCTCTATATCGTCACACAGAACACCATCTCCGCCCGCTGCACCCCCAGCGGCACCGATATCAAGGAGTCAAAATCAACAACAAGGAAGAACTCACACAATGGATTCTAGTTCTTACACCCTCTCATCAAATGGCAGTTTACCGCAAGCCTCTAGTTCTAGCAGAAGAATCATAATCAATGATCCTCGATGGAAATTCACAGATGAATCGGTATTCCCAAAACCTCGAGATTTTGTTGGTGGGCCCAAAAAATACCGGGCTGGTCGTGGAAGCAGTGTTCCGTTGGATCTGAGTGTTTTCCATTAAGAATTTCGCTTATTAAAAAACAATAACTCTTCGGATCGTATTTATGTGTTACCATTATGATTTAAGGCGTTATAGCGGGATATCGTTTAGAATCCGGTAAGGCGGCATCAAGCTATCTGAATTGGGAGTTATACATCAGGAAACTGAAGATCGTCAAAAAATTCCCCTGAATCGCGAGATGGAGATTGACGAGAGACATCAGCTCACTACCCTGGGTACCGAGGAGAAAATCACAGCTATAAATACCATGTGTGATGGGCAAATCCTACAGTGGAACCTTAAGAATGAGTACGGAGAATATTAAACTTTTGAGATTTATCTTTTTCTGACTCTGATTCTAACCATAAATGATGATGATGTGATGATGTGATGATGTTATAAATACTTCTATTGTGATTATGATAATTGATTTTAATACGAATACAAAGAGCTTTGTTAATTTCATCATTCACCTAACAAAATAATTAATAGATTGATTGTATTCCATTCCGCATATAGCAGCAGTACTAAATGGGGTAATTCGTTAGGTTCGTTAGGTTCCTCGGATCATTATTCAATCTGTCCTTTAGGTTGTTCTACCGAGAATCTTATTAGAAAGACCTTAAACTTCAAAAGGTTTATTCATTCCTCTTCTTCATACCTCCACCCCTTTGAAATAATACCAGTCCACCTTTCGCAGGCACAAGACACTATTTGGTGTTAATTGACTACAATTCGGTTCGACTTCTTTTACTTTCTTTGATTTGGTGCAAGTTCAGCAAAATTGCGACAATGTCGATACGCGGTAATGCAGGGTATGGTTTAGGTGGGCAGAACTCATTCGGAGGAGGACCAAGTATGGGTGGTATGGATAAACAGAACGAACCTGGTACTCTCGATGCGATCAGAGAACAAACAAGCAAGATTGAGGATTTCTTGGATACATTAAGTGATCCTGTTAAGCCGTATGTTCATGTCCCCCAGAGGACCCCGCAGAGGACAGCTTGAGGGGTCTAATTCTGTGCTTGAATTTACTTGCATTTTTTCAATCTACTAATTCCTGCTTTTCTGCAGATACTTGCCAGCCATCGGACGATTCTTGATTGTCGTTACATTCCTGGAAGATGCATTGAGAATAATTACACAGTGGAGCGATCAACTATTATATCTGCATGATTACCGACACAGTATGCTACCTATCTGTTCAAAACATGGCACAGCATAATTAACAATCTTCTAGTCCCAAGCGGTCTTACACATCTCTTCCTGATCGTTAACGTACTCGCAATGGTCTCATGCTCTACACTTGTTATCACACGAAGATACTCGGATTACGCTGTTGGTGGATTGATCGGCGTAGTAGTCGTACAAGCTCTTGGATACGGTCTTATCTTCGATCTCAACTTTTTCCTCCGAAACCTTTCGGTCATGGGTGGTCTATTGATGGTTCTGTCCGATTCATGGGTCCGCAAATCAAAGGCTTTTGCTGGTCTCCCGGAGATCGATGAGAAAGACCGCAAAATGTACTTCCAGCTTGCTGGTCGTGTCTTGTTGATCTTCCTCTTCGTCGGATTCGTTTTCAGTGGCACCTGGAGTGTTTGGAGAGTGATTGTGGCACTTTTCGGTCTCGTTGCATGTGTTATGGTTGTCGTGGGCTTCAAGGCAAAGTTCAGTGCTATCATGCTTGTGCTTATCTTGAGTGTTTTTAACGTATTGGTAAACAACTTTTGGACTGTAAGTAAAGCTCTATTGCTTATGCGGGGCACTTGACTAATTTACCATAGCTTCACGAACACCACCCCCACAAGGACTTCGCAAAGTACGATTTCTTCCAAATTCTATCTATTGTAGGAGGTCTCCTCCTCCTTGTCAACAGCGGACCAGGGAAATACTCCATCGACGAGAAGAAGAAGGTCTACTAAACTCTGGTGGTGAGGTTGAAACGAGAGCAGGGGAGTGAAGGTTCAGGAAAAAGCAAACAGCGAGCCGTGCATTTAGGGCGGAGTTCAATTTGATGAGGGAAAGTTTTCTATTATTGTTATCATTTCTTCCTTGAAAGGGAGATTCAGCAGATTGGGCGGCTTACTTTAAGTATAGCGTCAACATCTTCTGACTGTAAATCTCAGAGCTGGCAATCTACAAAGTATATGAATGACTTATGAGCCAATGATATTTCCTGCATGTTTCAATAAAATGAATAGACTATTGTTTTGAGGTCGGGCCATCAACATGACTCGAAACAACATAGTATTATTAGCACATCCTAAAGAGATTGCACTTTATCATAAAGAAGCTGCAAGAATAAGTCCCTCCGTATGCAAGTGAAAATAACTAAGTCATTTCTTGCACAATTTCACAGCCTTCGTAGAAACGCAAGATGGTCCATCCCACCTATCACGAGTGGCAGACAGCCGCAGACCACCTCTGACCTGCATTGCTAATCCTAGTAAGCCACTATCATCACCTGCAACCAAAAATTTTCTTCTCTCTCACTAATCATAAGCTGATCTGTTAAGTTTATATTATAAGTAGGTATTTCTTCAATGGTATGACCGATATCTTTCATCCACATTGATTGTTAATGTTGATGTGTATTTTAACACGAGATTGGGTATTAGCCTATTAGTTATGTACAGGTCTGTTTATTAGGTAGCGTTGTCTTGTATATACTTATGCAGCAACATCGCATTATACCTACACTTCGCGTGCCCCTCAAAACTACCTCTCTCATCTCATATCCCCTACTGTATAACCAACGCCATGGCAGAAGTCCTCGGTACAGCTCTCTCGATCGTCGGAGCCGTTGGTGTTCTTGGTCAAATCTTCTCCGGCTGTATAACAGCCTACTCACTCTTCACAACCGCCTCTGATCTCTCACGAGACTCAGAAAAACTTATCTGCAAAATTAAGATTGAAGAGATGAGATTATTGGTTTGGGGTAGGGAGTGGGGGGTTTTGGAGGGAAGATTTGAGGAGGAATTGAAAAGAGAAGAGGGGATTGGCAATGCGAGGTTGAGAGGTTTAGCGATGGAGATTCTAAGTGAATTGTACAGGACTATTACAGACTTTCAGAGGTTGAGAGAGAAGTATGGGGTTGTAGAAGAGAGCGGAGGGAGAGAAGAGATTGAGAGAAGAGAAAGTTGCGATAGGGAATTGGAGAAAGAGAAAGGAGGCTTTGGAATGGGGAAATTGAGTTTGAGGAGTGAGTTGTCGAAGAGGGTTAAATGGGTTATTAGTGATAAGGAGAAGTTCACAGTACTTTTGCAGGATCTGAAAGATTATAATAATGCGTTGGAACAGTTGTTTCCACCGTCAAGACTAGCAACTCTGCACAGGACGTGGACGAATGAACTATTACAAGGTGCGCATCGAGATTTAGACAAGCTGAAAGATCTGGAGGCGGCGAGTAGTGGGGTGTATCCGGCATTGAATGTCTCGGCCAATCTCAAACAATTGAGAATCAACCTAGACGAGAAGGAAACCAAGAATTTCAAGCCAACTTATACCTTGAAGATTCAGCGCCATGCGTTGGTGGTCAAGACTACAGACATGGGAAGAACTCATGGGCAATATAGAAACCCATCATTAGCCGAGCCACAAGAAATTATAGTTGAATGGGTAGAATACGAGAAAGAAGACCTCGATGCTCGATTAAATCATCTTCGTCGAATAGATGATCTCGCACGCATGATTCATAGCGCTTCTGATCGTCATCCAGATCTCCATACAATTGATTGTCTCGGCTACACGGACGATAGCACATCTTCTCGCTACGGACTTATCTATCGTTCCCCGTCTTCCTCCTCCTCAACCCTCAATTCTCTCATCACCAGCAACGATTTCCGCACCCCCGACCTAGGCGACCGCTTTAAACTCGCTCATACGCTTTCTGTTGCCCTCTGGTCTCTTCACTCCTTAGACTGGCTACATAAAAATCTCTGCAGTTCCAATATCCTTTTCTTCCCCAGCGCATACACGAAAAGTCCCCGTATCTCAAAGGAACGAGAAAATGTACCAGATATAAGCACACCATATCTTCTCGGTTTCGACGCTTCCCGTCCAGACCATATGGGCGAAATGTCCATCGCATCTCGCAACCCTACAGCAGCGGATCTCCACCGTCATCCTTCGTCTCTACATTCCTCTTCTTGTCCGCGCAAAGAGTATTGTAAATCCTTTGATATTTATTCTCTAGGATTGATATTACTAGAGATTGGCTTGTGGAAAACATTGCAGACGTATCATAAACCACATTATTCGGCGGAGAAATTCAGGGATAAGATTGTGGTGCAGAATTTAGTGCCGGGGTTGGGGAGCAAAGTCGGGAGAGGGTATAGAGAGGTTGTGGAGAGGTGTTTGGGGGTTAGGGAAGATGTGAATGGGGCTGAGGCGGGGGCTTTGATGGAATTTGTGGTGGGGAGGTTGGAGGGCTTAAGAGTATGAGCTACTGGGGAGAAAGACGCAAGAAAAATAAGAGACAGAGCATGAGAGGTTTACACGAACGTGCATTTATATGTGTAAATTGTCTAGGATAACTAGTTTATGAACTAACAAGCACGTTCCACTATCTCTCCCTAGCTAATACAATCGGCTGACTCCACTACATTCCCTTGCTCGCCGCCTCAACAGCTGCCGTTACATCTCCATTGGCTTTCCAATGCGCCCATTCCGTAACACTTCGCTCCTCTCCAACCTCTCCCGGTGCGAGCATAGGGATAGTGCCGTTGCCGCTAACCAATCTAGACATTCTCGTAGTATGAGAAGGTCTTAGGAAATATCCTAGACCCAATCTTGTTGCCGCAGCCTGTTTTCCCGGTGCAGTAACGACACGGTGCAAAGAAGCACGCAAAGCTCCCGCAGTCCATTCTACCATTGTATCTCCTATTAGAATAATGACGCAACCGGGCTCCGGTCTAACATATCTCCAATTAGCGTCGATATTCTCTATTCCTGCTCCCAAGACCTGTAGGCCACCACAAACTGTGAACAATAATGTAATTGAGCCAATGTCTGTATGGTTGTTGAGGGTGACGAACTCCTCTTTGACTGATTTGGGTCGAGTGCACAACACTCTAATGCTTGTGTCAGGGTTTGTTGATAGAGCTCAAAGCTTCAAGAGTACCTGGCGCTAAACCCATGCTCCTGTCTAAATGGAAATGGATTAGGTCGAGTGCTCCGTGAGCGTGTTCGAAAAAACTCTTGATGTTATCGCGGTCCTGCTCTATTGGCTGCGGATTAGTAAGCGGTCGTTTGTTTCTAACAGCATCATCTTGGGAAATAGCGAATAACTTGATAGAATCTATGCGTCCGTTGGGGGTTTGAAGAGTCCGAGATGGCTTGTATCTAACCATCTGTTAGCTCATTTATCTCAAGAAGAGATATCCAGACTACATACCCAACCATTCTCTTTGGTGGCTTATACATGAATGTATTCAAAATCTTTCGATCAAGATCAAGTGTCTCTCTACCAACATCCATCATAGATCCTTCCTCATTAGATAGCGTCTCTCCGTTATTAGAATCTTTTAAGTCAAGTAGGAAGTGACCTTGGTCTCTGCATGCGTCAAATAATCTCGCAGATTCGTTGGAATTATTGCTTTGCAAGTTCTTGAAGGAGATTCTTGACATATTGGCGACTGGTACATTGGAAGGGAATTCTGACCACTGCTTGATCTAGCTTGAAGGAGGCATTTTGGTTTTAGATATTGCGAAAGTGATGATTTAATGAGTTGTATGGTAAACTTGTTGTTCAGGGAAAGATATTTGAAGAAGCTGCCTCACTGAGACGAAACGGATAGAACACAACAATATATTTATGGTAAAAAGCAGGAAACAAGATCAAATGGTGGGATATCGCCATTGATCTTATAAATATTGAGCAGTAACATTAGGTACGGGGTGGATGATTATAAACACTGCAACACTACAGTATGTTCTGAATCAACGGCTCCTTTTGATGGATATATTTCCAGTAACCAATGACTACATCAACGGGAAACTTTGTACTGTGAGAGGAGTGAGAGAAATTCAGAGAGAGTGCGATATAGAAGAGAGTGGATAAAATAGAAACGGGAGACAAGCAAAAAAAGACAATGGATTACGAATGAATTTTTGAAATTGTAGACAATGACCTCGGGACCCAATGATAGTTAGAATTTCAAATGACTCTGTTATGCAAAATAAAAGAATGCCAAGATGAATTCACCATTTACTCGAAAGTTCTTTGAAGCCTCTTTCTCATGTATAAGGGCCTCGTTTCTTTTGGTCAGCCAGCTCCATCCCTTGACTCTAGGCTCACAAGATGGTATTGGAAGATTCAGATGAGAACGAAGGGAGATATGTTGATGTAAGTCACGAAGATATGAATGAGAGTACAGAAGAATAAGTGCTAATGGGAAAAGATTGTGACGTGAGTAAGCAGAGATGACCAAAAATATGACTTAACCCTTTAAACAAAAAAAGAGGAAAGCGGGGGAGATGGGAACTTGAATTGAGATAGTCAATATGATAAAGCGATGGGCAAGATTGGGAGGGGAACTGGATAAATAAGGAAGGAACGGCCGTGTTTCTGCTCAAGCCTGTAAAATAGTAATGCCCAACATATATGAGTTTTCCAAACTATTTTGAGCATTGATAGTGAAAGATTGGATTGAATAACTCCTATTAGCTCCTTCTAGCACCCAAGTCTCGCGAACTCATAACGAAAGTTTGTTGCTAAGTCAATTTACCTCCATGCCAACACCCCTTGCACCGAAAATCAAAGATTGTCGAACCAAGAAAACACTTCATAATACATGACCTGTTCCAGCATTATTTCCTGGACCAAATTCCTAGAATGTCCATACTAAGTCGGAACCAAAACGACTACGCCACATGCCACGACTAAGAATTGTTCATGCCACTCATAGCCAATGTACTCTCAATTGTGTCTTGGTACTGTTTACTAGTCCAAGCTCCAGTCTCTGTGAGAGGATCAGGCCCCCATCCGTTTTGTCCGAGTTCCACACTACTACCGGAGTTATGAAGACTGGAGTCACCACGCTTGCTTCCCTTCATCGCCTTCATCGATGAAGATTTAGATGCATGCGTACATGAAGACTCGTTTTCCTTCAGCCAGGAATGGAGAGCCCATGAGTAGCCTTCGACAGAGTATGGCTGGCCTTGCATATTTTTGGTACCATTTTTAAGATCATCGTTGCTCCAGTTGATGTTGAAGTCCCGAAAGTTGTTGCTGTTCTCATAAATAAGAAGTTCTTCATGCGGAGTTGAAGTCTGGTTATATGAGGAAACAAATCCCTGGATAGGGCGTTGATATGTATAAGCAGGTTCTTCATAGACGGTAATCTTTGGCTCCAATATTTGGGTATCATGCTGAGTGACAGGGATAATGCCAGCAGAATGAGTGCCAAGCTCTGAGCAACTACAGTTGACCTCATTGTAAAAAGGAGGTCTGGTTGCCGAGACGGGTTTGAGACAGAATTGACAAATGACAGCCCAGTCATCTAAATCATTTCGATAAGTGTCTTCGATGTTGTTATTATAAGCCGGAGGAGCCATCCTAAAAGGCTAAAAGGCCCTTCGAAATATTAGATATGAGGCGTCTGACAAGGCTTGGGCAAATGACTTACAAAACAGGTTAGGAACGAATGATGATTGTGTTAACCGAAGGAGACCGATTGGATTGGTGGTTTGCTAAGGTAGTATGCTACTAATGCGGGAAATAAAGGGAGGTTAGATGTTGCCAGAAGAGAAGGCTGAGATAACAATATATATTCTTGACTCGAAGTGCGAATGCCAAAACAAGGCTTGAAAGTTAGATAACTTCGTTGATAATGAATGACGAGAGGAAAATCAAGGAGAAAACCAGATACTTATGAATCTACTTAGACCCTTCTTACACTATAAAGCTCGGATACATGTTTTGCTAAAAGGGCGGCTTGGGTATCGACTCTGTGCTGGCTCAGAGCGTTTGGTGGTCATATGAAGGTATCCGAACATCGGAGTATATGAGGTCGAGCAGGTATGTGCATTATCGAAAAAGCACATTTACTGCTTGTTGTAAATCTTACTACCAACGCCCTTCTGCGCGCAAATTCATGAATGTGGCGGAATTGAAGGAGCAAAACAAGCCGCCGATAAAGGGCGGGATTCGAATTCCGTGGCATACGAGGTTACGTTTGAACCATTCATTCGAGGCGGTGCTGTCCGCCTCACTTTGCTAATAAATGATGCTGGCATAATATTGCCGACAGTTTTGGGCTAGAATTTGCTGCTCTTCTAAACTGCGAGTAAAGCTTTGAAGTAATTACCCGTGGATTGCCATATCATGATTGCGCTTATCCTCGGCTGATATCACTTGACATTTCATCTCTCCAGCCAGGGGCACACCAATCATGAAGTAAAATTCAGTTTATCTTGAAGAAGATTCGAATTTGCAATCATGAAAGTAGTTGCCTGTATGTTATGTTGCCCAAGATTACTTTCAATTGAACGTAGGTCTCTCAACCGAGGTTATCACATGCGTTCGTTCCATGGACGGTCACTCCTACTCTCTGTCTCTATCATGATTATTCACCATTTTCAAAACAAATTTATTGTGCAGGAACTCCTCAACTGGTTTGTGCCAAATAACTAGATTTCTGAGAATCTCGGCATCCCCTGAATGTTACATCCCGATATGCATACAGCACAAAGACACAAAGATGTTCCGCTCGGTTAAAATTGTTGGCTGCAATGACACGCAAAGTCGATCCCTTCGTCTCATGTCCGATACTGCCTCGATGCTTTAGCACATGATTCCTCATCCTAACCTACTTTCTTCCAGTTACTCTGCACAATATCGATACCAAAGGCAACCGCTCGCCAAGTGCAGCCTTGAGTCGCACAGCAAGGGCTGAGAAAAGCGACTTTCGTCTGATTGACTGGAAGTCATGCTAGTTGGAATCTTAAGCATCTAACTCCATATCAGAGTCTCCAACATGTCGTATTTTGCAAAATTGGGGCGAGGTTGTAGAGCCAAGGAATTGGCCCAAGGGAATTCTCGGAAGACGCCGCCCTCCGCGTGGTGTGGAATGTAAGACGCTTTTCATACGTCTGGTCCCTTTGTTTTTGAGCCTCAAAGTGTTTCTAGTTCGCAGAAACGAAAGTATAAATTGGTAACCTACAAAGACGAGTAAGCAGCTGCCTAATAGTACATGGAGTAAAGCATACGCATCATGACGACAATGTCGCGGATCAAATATTGGGCATGACGGATTGATATTCACATTCTTACTCAAACACACTTGTAGAGACCAGGAAATGAAATAACAAACTAAAATCAATTGTAAAAATTATCAAATTCTTCATGCTTTTCTACCATTGATATCTAATAGAACCTCATGACAACCTTGTAAACACCTTCGTACTCCATTTTTGAACACTGCATTATTAAGTCCACAATCTACATGTACCATCCGCACCAGCACTAACAAGCCAAGGCTCCTTTGGATGCCAGTCCAAATCCATGACACCTAAAGCGCTCTTGACCTTGTGTCCTTTCAAAACCTTCACTGGTACGATAGTAGCGTTCTCCATCGCATCACTTACAACCTTTCCGTGGAAGATTTGCAAACTTCCGTCGTCACTAGCATCTGCAAACAATGGAAGACCACCTTTATGGTATTTAACAGCTCGAATAGCTTTATTGTGGAAACGCATAGTCTTGTATGGGCGGGTAGAAAGGTCGAGATCATGCCATAAGAGACGACGATCATAAGAACCAACAATGAGATTGTCACCTCCAGGATGGATATCGAAAGAAGAGATCCAGCGAGCACCAGGTTGAATGATCTTGACCAATTCTTGTTTTTGTAAGTCGTAACTGCGGATTGTGCGTTGAGTGGCAACGAAGAAAATGGGTCGAGAGGGATGGAATTGAGCAGTTTGGGCGATACCGGGAAGACGTCTGAATGGAATTTGTGTGAGATGTTTCGAGAGAGTGTGGATTGCAACGGCGGACTTTTGAGCTGTAGGAGATACAGTAGAAAAGAAGTCACCTCTTCGGTGCCAGTTGATGACCTTGACTGTGGATCTTACAGTGATCTTGATTAGTACACCTTCATCTTGTAGACGTGAGGTAGGACGAGCCCAGGTAGCGACAGGCTCTTTCTTCTGTCCGTTAGCTGTAAGTGCTTGAGTGGCATTTGTTGCATAACCAAATCCAGCATCTAATAATTCTCGGCTATTGCTCTCAGAAACAGGATCAATTATGGTAGGTACCATAAGGAATATATCCTCTCCAGCTGCGGCAGAAAGTATGATAGCGTCCTTCGCTGGGCGCCACTTAACAGCATTAACTGCCTCCTCATCTCCTATCTGCGCACTCCAGAGTTGTTTTCCGGTCAAAAGTTCCCAAACACGAACAGTACCATCATCACCGCCGGTAGCCAGCCACGTTCCAGATGGATCAATGGCCAAGCTTCGTACCCTACCATCATGGCCACGGAATAGCGTCTGCGTGACAGTTGGGAAAGGCTTAAGTTCCTCTGGCTTTGGTAGCTTTGGAAGTAAAGAAGCAGGGTCGATATTAAGCCTATTCTTGCGAACTCGCGGTGCCAAGTAGAGATCAAGCGAACGTTCGAACCTCTCATTGATAAACTTATCATATCCCGGTACTTTTCGTAAAGAATCATATGCCGTTGGTAGGTACTCCTTTTCTCTATCCTCAGGATCTGTAGTTTCCCATTCTTTTCTTTCTGCTTTAGATGGGAGATACTCAGGAGGTGGGTTGTAACTTAGATCGTAACCTGGTGGAGGTGGCTTTGGAGCTGGGATCTTCATGATATGATCTGGTTGCGCCTCCTCGTTCTGCCATATATCGTAGTGGTGTTCTTCTTCCTCTTCCTCGCGCTCTTGTGGTGGTTTATATGGTAAGATTCTACCTTCTCGAATTGCCCGAACAATCTTCATGATTCGCTTTGCTTCATGCTTGGATGGCAAGAAACGTCGTTTAGGCTCAGGAGCCGAGCTCAGAGGCATAATCTCCTCGACGCCGCTGAAATATGGAACATAATCCTATACCAAGTTAGTCCAATAATACAACATAGATATGAAAAGAAGTGCTTACAGGATATGGGTCGTAACCATCTTCAGGAGCTTCATTTGTTTGTATTCTGCGCAGAACCTCCAATTCCTCTTGAGTCAAGTTGAGAGGCTTGCCTGTAGAAGGATCTGTAAGACCTGTCCATCCCTTTGGAATATCGATACTATCTAGCAATGCATCGAGTGCTTCACCCTTTGCAGGTCGCATAATTTTCTTTCCATTGATGTCATAACCAATGTGAGGATAAGAATCATAGAAAGACAATGGGATGTTTCCAATAGTATTAGTTGGCTCTTGGGCATCTGAATCATCCGAGTCGTAGACTGGGTCTATCTCTTCATAAACATAACGTTCTCCTCCATTAGCATCCTTCACCACAGTATAGTTGGGCTTGTCATCGTCTTCGTCGGCATTGATTTTGCTGAGGGAAGTTCTTGTCGTGGATCCTTCTACCTCGTCATTCTCTGAGGGTACCTCATCACTATCCAATGCCTCGAGTTCTTCCTCATCCAAATCTTCTTCGTCTTCACTGTCCTCCTCTGCTGCGCTGTCGTCGGATTCATCTTCACTTTGCGACAAGATTCCTTCTAAAATTCCATCACCAAATTCTGCTTCCGATTCGACATCGGATATCTCAGGTTCATCTCGGGTAACAGCTTTGCGCTTTCGTTGGTTTGTTGGAGGTGCCATTGTTACAATAATTTGCAATAATTTGGGCACTGTTTAGAATCCGAAAGCTTTATTAGATTTTTTTTCCTGGAAAAATTGGTCGAAGGGCTTATCGGAGGTTGTTATCTTAGCGTCTTTTGTTGCTCTGGAGCATGTCAGTTGCCTCTTTTGAGCCTCTCGAACCCTGCTCTACATATGAAATACAGTCAGAAATAACCGTTCACCATCTTTGTATTGAATTGAGATCAATTTGCTTCATCAATTATCTGAATTCACAATTCCATTTCTTAGCAAGGTGATTCTCATGGTGATGGATTCAACCGGTAAACAAAAGGATACTGCGGCAAAACGTCGGGCTTGTGATGAGTGCAGTGAGTTACCTAGAACTAGAAAGTATCATCCGCTGTACAACTACTGATTGGGCATAGGAATCAGAAAACTTGCATGCTCAAAGGACCCTAATGGATGTGAGAGATGTGTGCGAGAACACATATCATGTCATTACTCTCAACAGAAACAAATGGGAAGACCAAGAAAGCGTCAATTTATCGAAACTATTAGAGATGAACCACCCAATACACAGAACAACCTACAACCTCCTCTCGATGATGGCACATTACTCCCTTTTTTTGGCGATGAACTTTACAATCTCGATGATAACGACTTTGCTGAACCATATTACACTAATTCGAATTTCAATGGATTTGATCCTGTCCAGCAATTTCCACAAACTCTCCCTCTGGACACCCCAAATCCTCTCTGGGCCTCAAATGTAGATGACGGCCGGAATATGTGGCATTTTGGAAACGGTGATATGCTAGGCCCTGCTCCCATCGACTTTAGTAATATGAATATGGAAAAACTGGGTGAAACTCAACCTGAAGCCAATCAAGAAGCTGAATTATTAACGGGGTCAAACCCTTCCTCCTCCTCGCCTAGTGGTAGTGATGGTCCCTTTCCAATATCAGGCGATAAGTGCAGCTGCTTATCATCAATGTATTTGTCACTATCAGCATTGCAACAGTTCCCAAGTGAAATCGATGAAGCTTTAAAGGTAGTTCGTGGCGCCAGTATTGTGGCATCGAAAGCCATTTGGTGCCCCTCATGTGGTGCGATAGCGTTAATTTCACCTACACCCCCTATTGAGGCCTTCCAAAATACGATGCTCATCGGAACTATACTACCTATCATAGCGAATGGATACGGCCGTTTACTAAAAATGGTTGATGAAGCGACTGCCGAGGCAATTGCTAAAGGGCAGACCAAAATCTTTAGGTATCTTGAATATGGTGGATTATGCGAGCACCAAAAACCAATTAACGAGGCAGTAGAATGCATAGGTAACGCATTACCCATGGCAGATAGAGAAATGCAACCAGCAGAGTGGCGAACTACCGTAAGAGCTTTGTTGCGAGCTGACATCTATGGCCATGACCAACCTGGATTCAAGTACAAAGGATTGAGAGACCTCATTTCCGAGATGGAGCAAAGACAAAACGCTCGTCACAATATATTGGATGCACAAGTTGCTGCGGGCGTGCGATCGCTAGAGCATGACCACTTCCCAGATTTGAAGATCGCAGATTTGACGGTCAGGCAATGCTATGGGGAGAGAACAAGGGGGTGCCTGGAGATCCTCAAAATGGCTAAGATAGCTGTAGATAGCATTGTTATTGCATGAGCATCAAGTTGTCTGGTCATTTGTGCAGATGACTGCGCAAAGCCACCCATTCCTATACTGGCATTTTGCCATTCGCTTGCTCAAATCAAAGTTGACCGACGAACTACAGTGCTATTTTCTTGGATTTGGATTATCCAAGGGTCAAGAGAATGTTGTGAGCTTGTTCAGGGATTGACCTTTGAAGTGCTAATCTTTCATGAGCATGGCTGCCAGAGATTTGACATCCCAGAACTCTATTCCATCCTTTGCCTCAACTGCAAAACAACAACAAAAAAATTGTTGTGAAATGTTGCGGTGCTCAAGAATGGAGGTCAACCGACCAAGGATGGGCTCATAGTTGGTTAATGGATCCTTCGTCACAATTCCAGCTTGACTGACAATGCGTAGGTTGATGATTTAATCCAACAGGATCGCCTTGTTTCTTGACGGCCCGCCCAAATACCTTAGTCCGGAGGCTTATGGTCAAAGACGTTCAGATGATGCAATGGCGTATGGAACACACATCGAATAACGGCTTGGCTTTCCATGCTATTGTGCTACACAAGAGTGCTACGTTTGTATCCAATTTCTCAGTTGTAGAACATAATTCCTTCCAAAGAGTCTTCATGGTTGATAGAGACATGGCCCTGTATACTTCATAGTAGTTTATACTTACTCGGGTTGATCTAATACTCATTGTTTATGCAAGTTCCATGCAACATCTGCGGGACATTAGTTTTTAGGTAGGCAAAGGATACGGTGAACATATTGAAACCAGCCTTGGACGTTCTGAGACCATGGGTGGCAGATGAGATGGAAGCAGATCTTGTGTATATTAGTGAATCCACACCGAAATCAAGGGCTTGAAATCGTATTATATCTATCCATCGATCAACAACCGCCCCCCTCTTAATCCTCATTTCCTTGACATCATGTACTCTGTATTCAATAAATTCCACACTCCAGAACAATCTCGCGCCTCGGTATTCGGAAAAGCAGAAACATAATCGGAAATTATGTATACAGTAAACACAGACAAATGCTTAATTACAGAAACGGGGCATGAAGACGTTCATAAGGCTCGGCTCGGTTGCGCACGAGGTGAAAGGTGGCTCCATGTAGCCGAAAATGGCGGTACACCAAATCTCTCCAAGGGAATCAATCATACATTGAAAACCTTTATATTGCAATATCTTATGATAAAATCAATATATTATATCAAAACCTCATAAATACACCTTTCTATACAATTCTCAATTCAGCTTAACAATAATAATCTGATTCGATACAAGAAATTAACAAGAGTATATATATCATTTTCTATATTTTTTGATCTCTCCTGCTGGACTGGACTGGACTGAACGGTGGATCCGATCTGATCTCGCTTGGCCCCTGATAACTTATAACGGATCTTCATTTCCACCGCTCGTTGAAGTTTTCACTGCCGAATCCACATTTTCTCATCTATCATCCACATATTCGCATATAGCAAATAAGACACATAGGACAAATCCATAGCTATCCACAAAAGCTTGATAGGTAGGTACTTGAAGGTAGAGGTCGAAAGAGAATACTGATACGGAGAGATTGGTGAGTTTGTTTGGGTGTGTAGATGGATGAATGAAGAGTTGGGAGATGTATAAAAAATACTGTGGGAATAACTAGATGAGCAAAAAGATATCGACGTCGGCATGATTCGAACATGCGCCCCCGAAAGGAATTGATTTCTAGTCAATCACGTTAACCACTCCGTCACGACGCCTTGCTTGGTTTGTTGATGTTCATCATTGGGTTTGAAGATATATTGAAGGGAAATTGGGATGGTATAGGAAGATAGATTTGTTTTGCTACTATAATGTCATTGAGATCGTAATTCCACGCCGTAGACATCATTTATTTTCCCAGGCCATTGCTCCTCTCCTGTATGACTTCCGAGTGCCATTTCCATTCCTTTTGTCTCGTTGTCTCATTATTCATTCACATGTTATTCCTCATCCATCATCATACTACTCACCCTTACTCGTCCCTCGCCCACCTGCTTCCCTGTTAAGACATCCGCATTCTCAGTCCCACTTCTCCATCAACTTATTCCCCAACACTCCATCGGGGAAATCCCTCACTCCCAAATGTGTCGAATGAGCCCATGGTTTCAAAGCATTCTCCTGCTCGATCGTATGCGAAAAACATTTACCTATTAGCACCGCCAAATTAGCACCTCAACTTTTATTTTCCCACATGCCTCCAAATATCTCCAAACCACATCAAATATCCCCACAATCCTTCCCAAACATCACAAAGAAAGACACAGAAGAAAAAAAGGTAATACATACTCCACCCCAATCTCGGCCACTCCCTCACCACATTCTCAATCGTCCCCTCGTGCACCAACTGCGCATTCTGCCCCATATTATCAAAAACCGTCGCCAACTGCACCAACCCCCCAACCCTCGTCTGCGTCCCCACCTCTCCCAAATCCTGATGTCGAATGATCCCCTCCACAACCAGTTCCCGCTGTTCTCTCGCCGCCCCCGCATCCCGTAACACCCCATCTGCAATAAATCCCCCGTAAAGATCAAAACTCATAAGTGTCTCCTGCAAATGTCTCGGCACGGTCCCGATATCGTGGAGAAGAGCCGTGAGCGCGTAGCTTTCGAGAAATTTACTAGATGAGTTGATAGTTGTCCAGTTTGGGAATGCGTGCGTGAGAATCGCGACACCGTAGTGGTAGACGCGCATAGAGTGGTGGAAGGTTTCTTGCGGTAATTCGGTGCGTGCGTATTCTTGAACGCTTTTTACGAGGGAGGATGTAGGGAATGGGAGATCGGATAGTTTGAGTGCGGAAGCGGGGTTAGAGGCTGAAGGAGAGGATTTGATGAGCTCGGAGAGGGAGGCGGGGACGGATGTCCAGCCGTAGGATTCGATTGCGCGTTGGCGTTCGTAGGTCATGGTTTGGACAGTTAAGGTTAATGGTTGGAGATATTGTTGCGTAGTGTATGTGTATATATATGCATGCGTGTAGTTAATGTGTCAATGGTAAATGAGATGTTGAAATAGAGAAGATACTACCTAGATATTAATTGAAGGGAGGGGAAGCTCGTCTTCTTATAAATGGAATGATGGGTTCCAAGTTCTAGAAGCTAGTCCGGAGAATGTTATACCAATCTCATCATTCACTTAGAATGCTTTACAAGCAAAGCTATAGTTCATATGCCGGTAGCTTACAAATGCGTATTCATATACCTACTTTAACGTAATGTACCTATTCGTCATCGAGATCATTTTCCATACATGTTGTATACTGGTGATTGCAATGTGCAATTGGAGCCAAAGCTACCTACCCCACATGCCGACATTCATCCCACCTCCTTCACTAGATCCAAACCCCAGAACTCCCAGAACCCCATGTCTTATGTCATACCAGCTATCGAATAATAATAAGTCATTAGTAACTACCACGGTGCGAGGTGCTTACTCCAACTTGCGGTTGATTGCGTTACGTCTGTAAATACTACATCGGGATTTGAAAATTCGGGATTCAAATATGCATCTTCAAATGGCGATTGATCGTCTGATTGATTAGTCGTAGTAGCAACCAATCTAGCAAATTAAACATGTATAATGAAGGACTAATTCAAATTGAAGGATAGGCCATCACCACAAAGAAGCTTGAAGAAAATCGTGAGATCGTAAAATCTTGCCTCAATTCAGGCTTTCATAGGAAGATTATCTAGGTATTGTAAGAGTAAGAGTTCGAGGAATAATATCCATGCTACTGCGATACCATCATCCATACACTCATCTGAATCATAAAACCAAAACTCCACGGTGCCATATCATATTCTTACGCACCGCTCCATAATGCACAGCACAACCTCATTTGAGCTGTAATAATCCATACACAAAACCGAACTCCAAATGCATGTTTCGTTTCTATCGTAATGGTATAAATGCAAGACAAGTAAAACAACCAAACTCCAACCCAATCTGATGCAACTCCAATCCATGTACGCTAAAAGAACGTTACAATTCCAAACTGTGTAGCCCTTCTCCATTTTCTGGAACAGGAACCAACGGTTCTTGAACATGCTCCTCCAGCCCATCATCAAAGGATTTGATATCGTCCTCATCTAATGTACCGACAAAAGCACGCTTAACGAAGCTGAGCCACACTCTATTCTTCTCTTTGCGATGATGCTTCTTTTTCTTGTGCTTCTTTTTCTTCTTCCTATCTGCATCGATATCATGATCCTCAGTATCTTCAATGGTTTCGTTCTCGGAGATAGAAATTTGTTTCTTGTCATCGTTCTCACTACCCTCATCATCTTCGTAGACATTGGATTCTCCCAGAATCTCTCCATCCTTAACACGATCCCCCTTTTGTGGCTTATACTGACCAATCCTATGAGCCAGCTTGAGATAGTTTTTGACTGTCATATCTTTCAACTTATAAATTGGATCCGTGAAAGTGTCATACTCGACTTGATAATGAAAGGCGTGTGGGTTTGGGTCATCGTCCTTTGGAACCTTTCCGCCGTGTTTACCCTTACGCCATTTCTCCACGTCAATCTCATCGTTAGAACCCTCTGATTTCAATTCAAGATTATTGATGTAGGTCAAATTAGCAAAATATTGAGTATACCCAAGTAACGTTAGGCTTTGAGGAGAATATGCCGGTCCCGGAGGCGCATCTTTTGAAGGAGGCGATGGAATTATGAATCCTGGATTGGACGGCGTCGGGTTTTTGAACTTCTTCTTGTCTTTCTGGTGCTTCTTCTTTTTCTCGGTAGAAACATCGCCATTGTCTGCGTAAATCGAATCTTCACCGGTATCGACGTTGAATATATCCTCTTCTTCTTGATCAAGCCAATCAATTTGCTCATCACTATTCACAACTGAATTGGACCACCTCGGCAAATCGTCCAACCCTGTGATATTGTACTCGATGACCCGAAGAGTAGGAAAGTAATTGGGCACAATACTCGGTCCAACGTGTGTTACCACAAATCTTTCACCCCATGGACCTCCAAACTTCTTGAGCTCTTTCTTCTTTTTATCTCTCTTCTTGTCCTTCTTACTCTTTTTATTTTTCCTCGGATCTTTGTTCGATTCTGAGTAGTCCAGTTCTTCCTCGTCAGTGTCCATAACAATCGGTAGGTGTTTTGGATTAGGTAATCCAGACCAATCTTCTCGAAGATCACCCAAGTAATCTCCAGCAGATGAAATTGTAAACTCATCGTCCATTAGCGCGCGAGGAGGCGCAACAGATTTACCGCCAAATAATAAGAGATCAATATCTTTAGTGTCGTGTATCATGAAATGATCAATGTTCATGTGCCCAAATAAACCTCCGATAATAATATCCCGATACTGTTGGAGCCACAAGGTATATTTTTGCCAACAAGTTTCGTCCCAAAGTGATTTGCTGTCTGTTCGAGCAGGTGGTACATGCCCAGTAAGGATAACTTTCATTCCGCGGTCGCGCATAAATTGTAGTTGAATTCGAAGCCATTCCATATGTTCGTATCCGGGTTCTGAGCGCAATGCGCAACCATCCACAGCGGCATTGTGGCTAAAAAAGTATAAAGTATTAAGACTAAAGACGGCCAATTTCTTAGGAATAACCTCGACATAATACCATCCTCCCCGTTGAAAACCGTGTCTCTGTTCTTCTGGTATGAATTTATCCCATATATCTGTATACGTCTTCAACCATTTATTCGGACCCGAAAGTAAAATGTTATGTGGAAGAATATCGTTGTTGCCAAATGTTGATATAACCGGAATCGATAAATCGTGCCCATCGCCAAAAGTCTCGAGGAATTTATCTGCGATCTTTCTATTCGAATCGAGAACCTCGTCTTGAACTCTAGGAATCTTTTCGTCGCTGTCATGTCGTGCACTATTCTGAATCAGCTTCTCTCCTCGCACAAAGCCAAATCGTCATTGCGACAATTGGCTGTTCGTTCAAGCAGAACCAACCTGTCCCCTGTCCATACAACAAAATCCACGTTATCCCTCACATTTTCCTTTATCCATTTAAAAGTCGCATCTATAAGGGTAGGAGGAGTATCGCAATCTGAGGTTTCCGCTCCATATGTGCCAGCAGTTCCTTTGCCTCTATGGCAAGCATCATCTTCGTCGGTGGAAGAGAATACTTTGTAGTGAGGATCTTGATGTAAATCTATAATAAATGAGCATCGTACAGGAACATTGAATGGCGAAATAATGATTTAACCCCACCTGTAATGTGCAAGAATCTACCATGCAGACGTTTAGAGGCAACATGCTGATGGTGTGTAGTATCCAGGTCCTCCAATGGCACTTGCAGGCTCGATTGGGTGGTACCGAGGGGTTTGGCAACGGCAGCAGGAGAAAATTGAAGCAGACAAACTGCTATGCATATTGCGTTTACACGCATATTTTAAAAATCAAACTGGAAAAGAAGAAAAGAGTATGTATGTCTTAGGGAAAGGAAATCATTCTCATGTATAGGTAGTATATAGAGGTTTAGGGAAAAGGATACCAGATTCTTCCCAAGGGAAAAAAAATGATGAGTTGTGATTAATGACTGACTCCGTTTCCCTGTCTTTTTATGATTAAAATAGAGTAAATTGATTGTTGGTTGCTCCCCCCTCGTGGAAAGATTCGCGACCGAACGGCGGGTACCTGTGCGATCAAAAAGCTTGGTTTCTTTCTTAGAGAGCAGAGAGCAGAAAGCAGGGAGCAGAGAGATGAGATGTTCAATTTTCTCTTGAGCCACGACGATAATGAATAATGAACTTGTGATGGGTTGTGTCGTTTTTCAAATATGATGAATCTTTGTATGTTGGCTTTACGAAGTTTCCCAGTACTCTAGAAGGAATGAAAAAGTTTCCTTGATTCATATAATCCTCCGTCCATACTAACTTTGGACAGTCTTGACTACCCAGTAACTCTCAAGGTGTTTTTCTTATGTCTCACTCATCAAAGAGTCAATTGGCAGTAGTTATAGTTACCCTTCAAAATGCTTTATCCAGCCAATCATCAGTACACGTGGATGAGTCTCGAGTCACTTTTGGTTTTGATCACCCTGTGCTAAAGCGTCTTCTAAGATAAATCCCTTCCAGTAGATCAGATATGATCGAGAAGAGGAGAAATATGAAAGCTTGATTCAGCACATTAACTCACGCGACAACCCTTTTCCGCGAAAATGACGATATCGTGGATATTTATGGCTGTTGACGGATGCAGCCTGCATCCTGATGATTATGTTTAAGAGTGACACGTAAAGTAGTGCGATGATTATTGCGCGAATTTAATGTTAACGTTAATGTTGTGACTACATAGTAGGGAGGCACTTCTTTGTTATCGAGTTCACCCCTCCAAACTTCGGTCCAAGATGATTCCTTATTGACCCTTTTCCATTACCCAGACTTAAAACTACTCAATAATGAATGTTGTAATGCAATCTGGACATTTTCGGGCGAGACGAGACGAGACTGATTCCAGCATGCTTTGTAGAACTTGAGATGCGCTATCAAATCAAGTGAATCTGCATGAAGATTTTCAAGTACTCTTGACATGTGGACCCTGATTTTCCATCGCTAAACTCGTGGCGCCCGAACCGCCACAACATTTTTGAAACTTTCTAGGTAGGTATGTCTACCTGCGAGCCTACCTGAATACCAAGCAGATGGACATATTGGCAATTTTCTCTCGTCGAGGGCCCTTCAAAATTTGGTATAAAGAATGGTTCGAAAGTGTCCCAACCACGATAATGTCTTACAGCAGTAAATAGTAATTCATCGTTGTTCTACTATATGGATAGGATATACAGGCTCGAACGGTGTCCTCTTATGGAGTAGGCAAATGATCGGGACTCCGGATAACACACGGGAGGGCGTCGATCCATATATCTCAGTTGGTATCCAACCAGATTTCTTCAAAACTGCTAGGATTGATACAAGATCCCACCACAGCTTGTACAGACAAACATATATTCAAATAAGCAAGATTCCTGTATCAAAAATTGATACATTGGCGTCGTGACGGAGTGGTTAACGTGATTGACTAGAAATCAATTCCTTTCGGGGGCGCATGTTCGAATCATGCCGACGTCGGGTTTCTCTTTTGCCATTTTATTTTCATTTTTGCAGAATACAAGAGTCATCTATTTCAGATATGTACATCTTCTCCGAAATACCACTCATTCACCGGAGTGGATTAGGATGTGGCCAACAAGAATTACAACTTAAGAGTTTAGATTCGAAATACAAACATTTTTCCATTTTTCGGTGGTGTGAAATATCAACACATGCTCTTGAAGCACCTTCCGATTCAACATGCCACACACGTACAAAAATACCGTTCTTCTCACACTCACAGAATCCTGATGGTGTTACAAGCTTTAAATAGGGCACATGGCGATAGTGCTGCAAGATGATGGAGACAGCTTGTATCAAGCACCGATTAACACCATCCGGTCTACTACTCAATCAAGAAATTCACATCAAAAATGCCAATTTGCTAGTATAACTATTATAATTATTATTAACACCACAAATATATACAAAGCTGTTGGGTGTGTGTGTTATGATTATATACACAAGCAGCCTCTACCGTCCAAACTTCTTCAACTCGAGATATCTCAGTGGTGGGAACACAATGGCCGTGAAGCCGATACCGAGCCAATCTCCAATATCACCACCATACTCACCCCCAATCATCAAAGCAATAGGGCCAGTGTACCAGATTTGATACATGCCTACGATCGCGCCAGCAAATCCAATCAGGAATGATAAGAGGGCTGCATATCCGATTGGTAGCTTGGTTCTGTCGTTATAAATGGACCAGTCGAACGATTTGCCTTGGAGTTTGTGGAAGATGAAATATTCCTCAAGACTGATGGTAATCCAGGGGCAAATCCAATATGCCATCATAGGGAGGAAGTTCTCAAAGACGGTGTAAAGCTTGTTGCGACCACAGACGGAAAGGACGAGCTGTTGTGCCGGAGTTAGTATTATGGACAGATAAAAATAGGATGATGTAGAATGAGCTTACCTCAACTGCTGTGATGATAACACACCAGAACCAACGAGGGATCTTGTTTGCCCAGCGTCCGAGTACCTGAATGGTCAATGCCGCACTGTAACTACATGGTGCATTGTTGGTGATGGAACCAAGGGCAAGAATGACGACGCAGAAGCCGCCGAATCCTCCGAGTCTGCCATAGCACTCATAGAGAAGCGCACCAGACGAGATGTCATAGGCGTCGCTCCAGGCTGGAATGTTTGGAACTCCAGTAGCGATACCAACTCCAACAATGTTGGCAAAAATTACAGAGGTCCAGATGCCAGTCCACGTGGATGCAAATGTCATCCATTTAGGATAATCTTTGGGGTAGTAGACGTAAAAGTCGGCACTGATGGCGGTAAATCCAATGATACTAGCGAATATCAAGGCGAAGAACGAACAACGATTAGCGTTAATGGTTCCGGAATCACCAACGGAGACTGCGTGGGTATCGAAATCTCCTCCAGTGCAACCAATAAGTACGAACATAACAATCGCTTGTGGGATGTATCCGAATCTATTTATTTGTGAGCATTTTGAACATCAATCTTCCAAGAATGGTGGTTATATTTACCTCTCGATTTTGTTCAAGTATTCGATACCGAAAGTAGCGACTAAACCGATGCAGATTGCGGCAATGACGCATCCAACGGCCAAACTCAAGCTCCCTCCGTTAACGGCTGTAATCATCTGTCCAGTGATGATACACCCAATAGTACCAAAGCCTACTTGCTGAACAACATTGCAGCAGCATGCAATTTTCGAGGGCCAATAACCCATGAAATAACGTCCAATAATCTATCAAAGCGCAAATATTAACACCTACTCAAACAACAATTTTTGAAGAAGCATACCTGAGTTCTATTGCCACTTTCTGGTCCGTAGGTTGCCATGTACGCGATTGATGTCGAGGCGAGCGCATTCGCGAAAATGACAATGCAAATACAATCCACCCAGCCGAGTCCGTAAACCAAGGGTCCAAGCAGCCCAACAATAATGTTCATGGCTTGCAAATTGATACTGAACCATAGCGAGAACATGTGGAAATAGTCGTGAAGCGGACGCGGCACATGTTTCTCGTTGTCAGCTACACGGGTGATACCACGGGATTCCACTCCCCAGATTTTCTCCAATTTGACGCTCCAGTAGCTCAAGCCTCGCTCGGAACTAGAAAGTCGAGAACTGTCATTCTCAGCATCGATAGTGGATTTGCCATCGCGGTCTGTGGAGTTGTCGGCGGCGTTATGGACTTGTACACCCTTCTCGATATCATGCTCTGTAGCAGCCTCCATTGTGAAAAATTCTCAAGGTTCAAAGTCGACAAACAACGAAGAGTAAAAAAGTTTGACAATTGAAGGGTGGAAATGCCGGCAGGATAAACATCTACCATACCACTGGAATTGAGCTTATTTCCTTTCGTCGATACTCCGCCAGTTCGGCGACCGCACCTAAAAAGTCTGCATTTTCGGCCGCCTCTCAGGTTAGTTGAGCGTATAGTATAGAGCATGCATTGCATAAATGGGGTATGGACAAAATATGGCATCCCGATTAGACAATACATACGATAGTTCGCGAGTGGGCACATTGCTTGAAGAAATTTGATATTTAGCCGTGGTGCGGCTTATGGGGCCGATCCATCGTATTTGCAGGGGTTTGGCAGGGTTCTCTGGGCCAGACCCCATATACGGGGTGGCAAAGAGATAAGTGACATCTGATTTCAACGCGTATAAAATCTTGCTACAATTTAAAAAGTGGGTTTGGCATTCTACGAAGTATTAATTTTTATTGCGGTTGACCCATCTTGTCGAGAGGTCCTCGACAGGCGAGCTCGCAAGCTAATTTCTACCCCATTGCACGGTGAGAAGATGTATTTCTAATTCTCTAATCCTACTGCTAAAGCACAGACGTAGCTTTGCGGAATTAAAGATCATGCTGTTTGACAGTTTCATTTCGAACATTGAGCTAAACAGCAATGATCAAAGACACCGAAGCTTGATTCAAGTGATTTCAATATCAAGGGGACAATGGTACCTGCCTGATATCAGGTGTAAATTTCCGTTGACATTTGACCTATACAAAGAAGAAAATTTGCACCGCGATTTCCTCTCTACTAGTGTAGATTGCGGACTGTAACTTTCTTCAATCATTTCAATTTTTTAGTTTGTGTTTTAAGATAATTCCTGGGAGCGTCAGCTCGGAATTGGTGGCACTCAGTGCGGTTGTGACGTTGATTGTGGGAGCCATAATATGAGTTAGTTCCTCATAATATCTTCTCAATCGAAGTATCTCTTCAATATTGCACAGCTCCTAATCCTGCAACAGCGCTTCTAAAATGTATAGACACAAGTCCTTTGAGATAGGGTCTCCTCGGTAAATCTCGGATCTTTGATTGGGATGATTACATCATGTGTTTCAAATTTGTGTGTCTTACTTCCTCTGTTTGCCCAATCACCGCCTCAAAAAATTCCACGTTCTCTTCCCAACTGATCAATAGGAAAGGCTGGTCGTTTCTGTAACTAAAGACACTTTTTGTCACAGTTAGCTGGCATGACGTGATATTTTCCTCTACTGTATTCTGATTCGCTCTCTTGTGACGACTGCAACGAAGGAATCTCAACACTACTGCTAGTCTCAGTTTTCTGCTTCTGCAATAGGTTCTGGGAACTGATATTTATTTACCTATCTCCAATTTATGTAAGGAGCTCTCGGATTCGACAAGCTTTTTGCATGTTTAGAAAGGGATTGGATAGGTACAATAACTTCTTGCTACAGTGTCTGTTTATGTAGCTTTGGGATATATTATCGTCATGGTGTTGTTGGTTGCTGTCTGGTGTCGTCCATTCCATATTTCCTACGATACTATTCCTGTCCCTCTCTAACCTAACCAGATTGTCTACGCAGTCTTTAATTCACAACAATTGCGATTCCCCGATGGGTTCTCTCATCTATTTCGATTGGTATGCCGGCGAAATCTCTACGCCAATGATCGTGGCCAGCATTCCATATCTACGGCTCCTAGTAGCTTGGACTCTGAGGTTAGGGCCTTTTAACGCAGAGTTCTTCGTTGGGTGAGAGATCACAATCTAAGATGTAGAAGGTTAGGACGGTCAATTAGTTTCATTCTGTGGAAAGTGCGGATTATATTGCGGGGACACTGATGGGAAAAGAGGAGGTGAGTGTCTTTACGAATGCCAAAGAAGAATAATTGGGGGATGAGACTATGAAGAGGAATGGTAGACAGACTGGTGCAGTCACGAGACATAATGTGAGTGCTTAGGGAAGTCGGGTTTTGGTTGTGGCTCATGTACTGGATTACAGGACCGCGCAATGACGTATTACACAGTACTATGCCTCACATATAGGACATGGGATGCTCCTTCAGTGTGGCAACCCTCACTTCAACTACACACAGAAGTAATACCCAAGCAAAGTCTCTTCAACCAACTCATTCAAATTACTACTTCTCAATAACCAAAATCCCATAATTAGGAATCTCCCTATAACTCTCCAACTCCTTCAAACTTGCTCCTCCCTCCCCCTCCCCCCTCAACCACTTCTCCGGCACCTCCGTAACCCCCCACTCCAACTTCCCCTTCAACCCCGCCTCTCGCGCACACTCCTCATAAACCTCCCTCCTCAAATGATAACACTCGAAATCCAAATCCCCCACCGGCGTATCCCCATGCACCCGAAAATAAATCCCCTCCTCCACATCTCGAATATGGCTATACACCAAATACCCGCTTCCGCCCTGACTCATCGGTCTCGCGCTCGCCTCCGCATTCACAGACGCCATTGGATCAGAAGTCGGCGGTACGGTAACCGATACAAATCTCCCTCCTTCTTTCAAATTCATCGCAATGTTGCGAAACATATCGACCAATCCCTTGCGATCACTCGCATAATTCAAAAACCACGCCGCAAACACGATATCGAAGGGTCCGTCTTCGTATTTCGTCGGAACGGAACAATCGCCCTGGATAAAAGAGACGGCGTTTCCGAGACGCGGCGCAGAGTCGATCATGACGGCGCTGATGTCAACGCCGAGAACAGACTGTGCACCCCAGGATATGAATGGATAGGTGTAGAACCCGGTGCCGCATGCGAGCTCGAGGATGCGTGCATCCTGGATGTAGGGTGCGATGGCGGTATGCACGTTTTCGCGCTCGATGAGGGCGATGGAGGCGGTGCGGATGTAGTCGTAGGGGCCTTGGATGGTGTCGTATTGGTGGCTTGAGTTGGCCATGGTGGTGGGGATGTAGGATGTATGGTTTTGGGTTTGAGTTTGAGTTTGAGTTTTGATGAGGGGTAGCGAGGGGGAGGGAAGAATGGATGTGGGTCGGGGAAAATGATCTACTTCTTTCTAGCTAATGATCTTCTATAAAATAACTATGATAGTTTGTGAATGAAGATCTCGAATTCAAGTACAAGAAAGATATCGATCGAGAAGTCCTACTCATTCCTTCATTCAAAGTCTTCGATATTCTTCTCTTGCGTCTCTTCTATGCGTATTCTTTAGTAGAATTAGGAAAGCGGATCTCATCACTCGAAATTCACTATTCAGTCCCACTTCAGAGCCGTTCGGGAGATGTACCCATTGAGGTACATACCCATGTGGATTATCCCTTGCCGTCCCGTCTTAGAAATCTTAACCCTTGTAGAGATTCCACAATTCGGACAAGGATAGGCAACGTGGCAAAAGTGGGATGATAAAATTTCTACGAGCATCGGTAGAGTGTTTCCGAGATGGATGCAAACTATCGAACTCAGCGAAACTGTTGCAGTGCAAAAAAGAGCAGATGGAATATATCACCTTTTTTTATGTTTCGCCAAAAGAGTAAAATTAATTGTATGGGATAAAAACAACGCTTGCAGCCATAAGTCTATCGGACACCAACTCCTTTGAAACCGCCGTACCATAAGTACATACTGTACAAAAATGCATCATCATACACCGCATACCGCGCACCAAAACCAGTTCGTAGAGGATCCAAGCAATCATATGTATAGGGCAAACAAAGGTATAAAGGAAAGCAAAAAGATGAATCAATCAAAGGAGTAGGTATTGAACCACACCCGATTTGAACGGATAACCTTTCTATCTGGAGTCGAACGCGCTACCGTTGCGCCAGCGGTCCTATTGATCAATTTTGTATAAAGGATTATTCCACTGTTGTGCATTATATTCTCGGGTTCTCAACCTCTAGTGGTTCGTGGTGTAATTTGACCATCAAGAAATCCGTGAGCACTCACGCGGTCGCGAGTAAGATCTTCGTATTCGTCTTCAAGAATGGGATCGAAGCTGTTATGGTTTTGGTTAATAATGTTTAATAGTTCAGTGTGAGGACGAAGAATATAGACAGAGAAGAAAGGTAACAATAACACATACCCTTGCTCACCAACAATTTCCTTGGTATATCTGCATAGTTGTTCTAATTGTGTTACACATCCTGTAAGGGACTGACTGTAGCCTAGAAGTTTTGTGTTAAATTGCGTCTTGGGAAAGTGAACAAATACGCTCAATATTTTGAAGAGCCCAGGTGTCGGAGGTATAAAGTACGTACTGTAACTATAGATCTGAGACCATTTTCTTCCTCCGGGCAAGTTATTTGCCGTCTCACTTGGATCAGTATTTTTCTTACTCTTACTCTTCCTTTTACTTCGTTTCGACTTAACGGACATACTACTAGATGTCGCAGGAACATTCATGGATTCCAGTAGAGCCATATGATCTAGCAAACGTTTTCGAGCGGATGCTGCGGATGGAAGATATCGCTGTTTTCTAATTAGTATTAGACATTCAACTTGTCAGACAATGGAACTTACAGGAACCTTCCTATCACCTCGCAATGCCCCAGCTAGAACATACAAGTTCATGAGGATACAGGCGACGGCATCACGTCGAAAGGCGAGTAGCGATTCAGATGCCTGCTCGTTCTCGGAAAGATAATGTGGTTGGAAAAAGAGTGAGGATTGTCGTACAGAGACAAGGTACTCGAAGAATCGTTCGCAGGCATCGATTAATGCCGAATAAGGAAGTGGATTAAAGGGGCCGCGAAGTCGAATTTCATGACGAGTAAGCGCCTGCAAAGCGTCAGCATGTTTACAATTAGGAAACCAAATAGAAATTTGAAACATACCAAGAGTTGTCGTATCCTAACAAATCCTTCTCTCAGGCGACCTTCCAGCATCTCTTGAAGAGTGTTAGTCCTGTTTAGAGGTTATAGGCAAAAATACGTACCAGATTGTTGCACATCTTTCACACCTGGCTCTTCTCCGTCTTCATAATATACGTATTTTGCCACAACACCTGCATTAATTAATAAGAGATTCAGTAATCCTCAAAATATAGCTTACCTCTGTAAATTATACTTGAATAAATGAGCATCGACGACAACGCCTTCCTCAATTCATGCCTCGCGACAAATGGCCATAGAAACCAATTAACAATAACAGCAGATACGGTGCCAACCAGAAAAGCAACTCCTCGAGTCCAAGCCACAGTAACAACTGGGATATCATTCGGAGCTGTATATGCACCCAGTGAAACAACTACAAATGATATGCAACCTACAATTCCGGATCGAGGATGGGGACTTTGCGTGAACCGATACATCATAGGTATCATGAATATGGCTGCAAATACAGCCATAACGTATGGATTTCCATTGTCAGCACCATAAGCTATACCACCCCATACAGCGCCAAGTATAGCACAAAAAGCTCGGGTTATTAAATCTTGGAGATTTCCACCAACTCTGTCAGAAATTAGTTCAAATCATATCTAAATCGACGATTTGGAACTCGCCTTGGATGCATCATTATCCAGACCATTATAACTGCCCACCAACTTTCATATTTGTTCCACCAACTCCTACTCTGGCTTAACCACGCTGGCACAGATAAGAGAGAAGTTACTATCGCAACTTTGAACGCAAATCTAGTCTCGAAGCCTTGTAAACGGTGAATGACTTTCCAAGTTCTGTATCTTAAGCGCTTTTGTCTGGAAGCTTGTGAATTCTTGTCCATGGCTATTTCTTCCTCTTCGGCATACGCCCCTCTAGTATCAGTAGGCTCAAGATCGTCATAATTTTCTTCTTCCTCTGTGACCCTTTCTTTCCGTGGAGCAGGTTTATAAACATTTGCCATTCCTTTCATTGTCTTGGCGAGTTCTCTTTGACTTCGGAAAAAGAAACCTGCTGTTACACCACCTCTGTCATGTCGAACTTGTCCGTTTGTACGTTGGAGAGCTTTGCCAAATGGATAAGATGGCAGGTAGATTCGCCAACCAGGGCGTCTCTGCTGCATTTCGTTCACTTTAACGAGAAGAGCTTCAGCATTATTTGCGGCTTGTCTGATAGGATGGACAAATAGGAATATTTCGACAACTTCGGGATGGTCAGAATATGTTGGAGGCAAATTTGGGTTCTGGAGCAGCCTATAATTGTCCAAGTCAGTATCAATGGACGGTACAATCTGTTCTCACATTTTTCAGTCTCTGAAGAGCAGCGAACTTTCGAGCATAATTGATAGCCAATGTTCCAAGTCATTCAATACTTCAAATAGAAATGATATGCAGCCTGGATGAGAGTTCCAAACAAACTCAATATATTGAGCGAATAGCATTAACCAAACAGATGCAGAAATCATATTCCATCAGAATGCCGCCTGGGCTATCAAAGACCCAGAAGATCAATACGCTGATATGAATAGCACAGAATCATGGAGACTGAAATTAAAATAATAATAAAAACAAGGAAATTGATACATACTGCTCTTCTTCTTCGTCATATTTGATCTTGGCCTTTCTAATACTCGTGATCGCACCCACAATGTCAGACGAAACATCCTTAGGAGGGCCGAGAAATACTCTATGTCCAGACATGTCCATTAACACAGCATCGCATCTTTGTAATGCCATCTTCAAACATGACAATAAATTCGATGTAGGTTCTGCAAGTTTGCTGGCCACCAACTCCACTGCTCGGTCCTCAGTATCTGACCTCTGTAGCTTTGGACGTCGTAGACCATCAATATTGATCACCGAAGCAGAATGAAACCGTCGAATACTGAGTGCTGATGCATCTGGCGATAGAGCTATGTCGGAATCTTCTTCCTTATCGGAGTCATCGAATAAATGCGATTCCATTCGGAGAGACAAGAAAGATCTTATCACTGCTTGCATTAAATTTCGCAATATCTCAACGTCCGAGGGCTTGAAGCGGGTGACAGATATATCAAGAACCAAATCTCTGTATGCCTGTGAAAGGTTGACGAAAGTAAATGCCAGCTGTCTATGTACAGTGACCGGCTCTGGCTGAGGGAGTTGGAGTCCTTTTTGCATGATATCAAAGGCATTGTGTAAGCTCACAGCCAATGATCTTGCGCCAGCATCAGGAATTACCTAGATGATGTTAGCGGTGTCTGATGTGGAAGGCAAAGGGTTGATTGAATCCCGAAGATGCAAATTTCTGCCAAGTCCCATTATGGGCAAAACTTGCAGAGTGAAATAACAACAGTCTCACCGACAAACAATTTTTTGGGATAAATTTGCAAAGGAGCTTTACTTACAGCACAGCACACTAAGAGAGCAATAGCTTGACCAATCAACCATGGTATACCATATTTAAATAGCACCCTCCAAGCAATAGTCTCAGAGGTATCGGCAAGACAGGTAAATAGAACCGCCATCCCAGCACATAGTACCAGTTGGTACAATCTGATGTAATACGAACGGAGTGCCGCGATCATGCCCATGAAAACAAGAAGGAAAGCAGCCAGAATTCCTCCGTATCCTCTTCTGGCAACAGCTGTAGAATCTGATAGCCACAGCGCAAAAGCCCCCCACCCTAATCCTCCAGCAGTTCCAACAATCGTTAGTATCGTTCCATCAATCTGAGCCCCAACACTTCGACCTGAATGGTTGATAATTGCCGATATAACCATAATGTAATTGTAACGACCGAGCCAATTTCTGATAACGGGAACCAAACACAAAATATAAGAAATAAAGAAAGGTAGGAACGATTTGATGAGCTTGATACCAGCTCGTGTAGTCACCAATTGTTTGGAAATTTCCTTGATTCCATGCCATTGTCTCGGGAAGAAACGCTTTAATGACAATGGATGATGTTTCTTGAACCCCGCTGGTAATGTGAACTCTGCATCTTTCATGAGCTCTTCATGACTTATTTTCGGTGGCTTAAAGAAGGCAGCATCGAAAAATCCATCTCTCAATTCTTCAACGCCATAAGTTTCGAGATCTAAGTTATAATCTTGTAAAAGATCCGACAAGTGACTCATGTGACTATGACTGAAACTGAAACTGCTTCTAGGAGAAGCTGGATTTGATGTTGGAGGACTTTTGATAGAACCAGGTCTTGAACCAGCCAGAGATCTTGATCGTCGTGGAGTATATGATCCCATATATATACTAGCAGCTGGCGATTTTGCTTGACTTCCTTCTGGTTCTTGTACTCGAATGTGTCTATCATTAGTATGCGATTTGATATTCACGACAGGCTTGTGAAGCCTTCGTCGAATGTGTGATCCATCATCTGCTGCTGTAATTGACTCCCTTCGACCAAATCTGGGAGTGAAGGATGGAGTAGAGAAAATTATATGAGGAGGAGGAGGGGATGATGGAGGGGATGGTTGATTGTTATCTCCACTGTCTCTGGTGGAAGCCATTGTGGCTGATTAAACGGAGAATAACGAGAAACTATGACGCAAATGAGACTATTCAAATGCATTTCCCGACTCAATTGAGAATATTGGTAAAACAAAGAGAGAGTACCGGTAGTTCCAAGTAATAGGAGAGTTTATATTTATAAAATTTCCACCTTTAATGTCTCCACTAGGTAGAAAATAATATGGGGACTTGGGATTCATTTCGATCTTCAGTCTTTGGGCGGTATGAGGGAAACTTAAAAGCTTCATTGTCGGATAACTCTAATAAAAGGAATATCCACATTGGGCAATTGAACAATCTACCTAGGGACGAATTCAGGTCCTTTTTTTCTTTTTTCTTTTTTCTTTTATCTTGAGAAGCCCGCCTGTTCATGAACCTCTTATCGAATAATACCAGCCAATCATTTGCCACTTAACATCTCAAACCAACCGTTATCTCAATCCTCAATCCCAACATTGCTGACTAAGGCACTGCAGTCATGCTCCAGCATCGATGACTAATAATTTCACAAGGGTGTCTTCTTGACTACTGTAATATGCACGTGCTTAATAGACTAACTACGCTAACCTAACGAGCCCTGTCCTAAGCTAAGCAAACGCACACCTCCTGGGAAATATCTCCACTCTCCACATCATCCGTTTCTCGATATCCCAACCTTTCATATCAGACTTCAAGATTGGTTAATTCAGTATGAGTTCCGCTACATTAAACGGTGTAGGCTCTACCCTCAAGATGTCCTCTTCAAACGTTATCGATTTGGTGTCCGATGAGGAAAATTCAGAAATTGATGATGCAGCGCTCCACGGTGTCGTTCGTGATAGTTCACGTGGCATACCACAACACCACAAAAATGCAGCGTCAGAGGATCTCGAAGCGGCTTTAGATGCCAATGAAAACAGTGTAGGAGACAAATTCGAAGAAGAAGAAGAAGACGATGATGATGGTGAAGATGACGATGATTCTATTGATAGTAGCCTTATGGAAGATACTGTAGAAGCTTTAACTGATGATAATATACTTGATAATCGTAAGTTCACCCCCTATCTTCTGATCGTCAAATATGCTAAAAATAGATATCAGATTCTGATCCTGAGCGATGCACTCGTAAGGAAAGTCAGCATTATCGTAACTTGCTTCGAAAACTCGGACCCCGAGAATTCTGTGCAGTTACTGTGGAAGCGGACGCTATTACCGCTAAAAAGCTCTTGACTGCGTTTGGTGTCCTCCCACCAATGCACCTTGAAGGTCTACCCGATGAAGAATACTATCAGTTTCTAAGTTTCGCTATACGCCGTGAATTGCAGAAACGTATAAAAATTCCGACGTATAACACTGTCGATGATGCTATAGACCTCATTAGACATGCCAAGAGAATCATTGTCATCACCGGCGCTGGTATTTCCACTTCTCTTGGCATACCCGATTTCAGATCTGCAAATGGACTATACGCACAGTTCGGACACTTGAATCTCGACGATCCTCAGGAGATTTTCAACATTAATAAGTTCAAAGAAGATCCGTCAATTTTTTTTGGTGTTGCAAAGGCCATTCTGCCAGAAATTGTTCGATACTCCCCAACCCATCAATTTATTGAACTTTTGCAAAGGAAAGGCAAATTACTCACCAACTACACACAAAACATTGACAACATCGAAGGCCTTGCGGGAATAATTCCAGAAAAAATTATTCACTGCCATGGATCGTTCGCAACCGCCACATGTCAACTTTGCGGACACCAGGTAGATGGCGAGGAAATTTTCGACGAGATCAAAGCTGGGGAAATTCCACGATGCAAAAGGGCAAATTGCCCACCTGGTTCTCGATCAACCAACCCTCGCAAGCGAAAGAGAAGTTCGATGGGTGGCAAGAAAAAGAAAAACGGACAATATAGTGATGACAACGAAAGCGATGATATTCCCGAACCTGGCATCATGAAACCGGACATCACCTTCTTCGGCGAAAATCTTCCCGATGTCTTCTCGGATCGACTCAGCAAACATGATAGAGATCAAGTCGATCTCGTCATTACAATCGGTACATCCTTGAAAGTCGCACCAGTCAGCGAGGTAGTTCCATATCTTCCTAGCCACGTCCCACAAATTCAAATCAATCGGGATCCCATCGGTCACCTCGCTTTCGACATCGATCTCATCGGCGAATGCGACGTCGTCGTCTCGAAAATTTGCAAGGAACTCGGTTGGACGCTCGAACACCCGATGATTCCCAAGGATCAAGAAATTGAAATCGAGACGCTCCCCGATTATCCCCATCGTCATGTATTAACACAAACCCACCCCGAACCACCACCGGTACCGGCATCAGTACCTAAGTCGTCTTAGACTTGAGGCCCGCCGTTTGGTCTACGGATACGAAATCACATAATGACATGGCGTTTGGGGGAGTAGCTTTCTTCACATTTTTTAATTTGCCAATTTGGATGTCCAAGGACAAACCCTTACAGATAGAAAATTTGTACAGGGCAGGCGCATATACATAGAATTTCTTAGGAGTCGGTCTATCACATACTTCATCTGTAAGAATGCGTATCGTCAGAATTTCATATTAATCTCGTAATACATATGTTAGCAAGGGGTTCTGGATGATTGGGGTTTCCTTAAGGATTGTTCATGGAGATACAGGGTGGTATGGGTAGCAAGCATATCAATATTTGAATCAATCATTCATTCATTCAACAGGAATAACGACAACAATCATGCAATTAATCAATCACACGGTGCACAACTGTACTCATTAATTTTATGAATCCTCTTTTACATTTATCTGTAATTTTCCCTAATGTGCCAACTCCAAGGCAGGTATAAACTAAAAATCCATGCGTGCACGCCATGCACGCACGCATACATCCATTCTTCTTGATTTATCACAACCCCATCTATCCATAAAAACATCCCTCGCGATTGCTCACTCGCTATCAATATCTCATTCATATTCATATCTAATTCGCTCAAAACATACTAAGCTGGTATCTTATTTTTTTCTGTTGCTCTTTTCCTCCTCCGCTCACCAATTCATCCATTCCTCCATCTCGACTATCTACACCCATTCTCTCCTCCAACCCCAGCAAAAATTTTAATGTGGTATGTGTATTAAAAAGACCGTCGTTGAAGCTAAAATAAAATAAAAGAATCGAAGGAGAAACGCCATAGTTGTATATTTCTTTCCACCCTTTACGCCGAGTGCTAATGTTAAGTAGCACAATGACTCTCGTAATGAAAGAACGAAAACCAAAAACGATGTTTCAAGCGCTAATGTAAAAGTACATATCTACATAAAGTTTGTGTTCTGTAATGTTCAAATAAATGTGATGAATAAAAATTAGTGTTATTCATCGTTTGAAGATTTCTTTGTTGGAGTAGGAATCTTCAACGTCGGAATATCAGCCGCAGGGATTGGAGAGATGTCCGGGATTTGCGATGGCGGAGCATCTAGATGAGTTGGATTTTCGGTGATGATTGGATCATCCGGCTTGGTGTCTGGGTGAATTTGAATTTCATCAGAAGCTTCGATCTCTGATCTTGCTTTAGAACGTGTAAATCCCATCGCGTCGCTCTCACCGTAGTTTCTCTCAATCGGAGACCATCCAGCAACACTACCAGCGATGATACCAGCCATGACAGTTGTGGCACCTAATGCTGAATTTGATCGAGATCTGGTGCTTCGTCCACGTTTGCGAGTTTCAGGAGTTGAGAAGCCATTCTTGCCAAAAGCGTCCTCTCGGTTGGGATCGTCTGAAGGTGTTCCTGGTGCTATAGAATTTTCTCTTGATCGAGAACCACTCCTAGAACGTGGCAATAATTGATCGCGAGTTTGTTGCATGGCAAATTTCAAGTTGTTCAATCGACCACCCTTGAATTTCTTGAGGAAAGTCAATTCTTCTTTGACATCTGCCAATGGCTTAGGGAATCTGAACTGCTCCTCCTCATCAGAGATGGTAACTTCTGGATTCTTCTTTCGGTTCTTCAAATAGCTTGGAACCAGCGAGATGAGCAACTCATCAGGGATGAGACGAATGCAAGCTCCAACTGGGATAGACAGGAAACCGAGAATGATGGAGTATGCCCATTGAGCTCCGTTAAGATGAACCACATTAAAAGCTTTGCCACCAACATAAATGATCATAACTTGACCACCGACCATGACGACATTGATTCCCATGAAGAACCAGTTGCGAGAGACTCCTTCAAAGATGTTGAACTTGTTATCAAGACGACGGTTACTAAATTGAGTCAGTATATATAGAATTTAAAGTTTTGGATTTTCAAAATACTTACTTCCATTGATTGAAGATTTGCATCCACACAAATGTGTTGAAGACAAGAGTTGGAATCTGTGCAATTTCACGATCGGATTGATACGAAAGAATGCTTTCAGCGCCGAAGAACAAAAGTAAGGTGATGGTAAGTTGATAAATCGATTCGCCAATAATCATTTTCCACATCGTCATGGTGATAAGAGGTGCAGATTTGGGGTCCGGTTTTCGGTCAAGAATGCTCGCAGTTGGTGGATCGGTAGCCAATGCAAGAGCTGCCATGGTATCCATAATAAGGTTGACCCACAACAATTGCACAGCAGTAAGAACAGCAGTTTCGTCCGAACTGGCAACAGCTGAAATGAAAGTTAAGAGAACGGCAGTAATGTTAACAGTAACTTGAAATTGCAAGAATTTCTTTACTGCATCGTTAACAGCACGTCCCCACATCATAGCCTTGACAATCGAGTTGAAGTTATCGTCCATAAGAATAATAGCAGAAGCTTCCTTTGCAACCTCAGTACCAGCGATACCCATAGAGAAACCAACGTCAGCCTTCTTCAAGGCAGGCGCATCATTAGTACCATCACCAGTAACTGCAACAGTTTCGCCAAGTTTCTTGAGAGCCTTAACCAAATCCTCTTTGTCTTTTGGACTGGATCGTGCAAGGACTTGTAAACGTGGAATCATCTGCTCTTTCTTGGCCTGACTCAAATTACGGAATGTGGGGCCTTCCATGATGATACCACCCGGAGTATAGATACCACACTCTTCGGCAATAGCTTTAGCAGTGACCATGTTATCTCCAGTAACCATACGAACAACCACACCGGCGTTTTGACAAATACGAACAGCCTCAGGAACACCATCACGAAGAGGATCTTGAATTCCTACAATACCCAAGAGAACCATATGCTTGAAAATATCATCGAAAACAACTTGATTTTTCTCTCCTTCGATGATCCGAGCGCCCTTGGCAGGCCATCTATCGAAATCTTTGTATACGAGGGCGATTGTACGAAGCGATCGGGAAGCATAATTGTCAATGAGCGAAGTCAAAGTTTGACGGTTATCATCGGTCATGTGAACGCTGCTAGTGTCCTTAGTTGGGTCGCGAATGATGTCCGAGCACTTTTCGAGAAGAATCTCAGAAGCACCCTTGACGTAGAGCCTATATTTTCCATTGTCAAGTTGTACGACAACTCCCATACATTTTCGGCCTGAATCGAAGGGGATCAGTTGTGTAATGGCGGCATTAGAACGCTCTTGGTCGAGTGAGCTGAGTCCGATGTGTTCTCGTACGAAAAGCAAGAGCGCAGTTTCTGTTTTGGAACCGATGAAGCTGCTTTGGCCTTCAACCTCGCCCTCGAAAGCTGTAGAGTTTAGAACAACCGAGTGCTTGATTAATTCCTTGACGCTTGGATCCAAAGTGGATACCACTTCTCCAGGAGACATATTGTCTGCTTCTCGCTGTGGTTGCTTGCCTTTGTCCACTTGATCTTTATCGAGCGATTCAATTGTACCACCAAATCGAGAGCTAGTTCCTAAGGTTCCTGCAACGACTAACATCTTGTTCTGGGTCAAAGTACCAGTCTTGTCCGAGCAGATAGTAGTAGCATTTCCCATGACCTCACAAGCTTTGAGATGTCTAACCAAATTGTTGTCCTTCAACATGCGAGTTGTAGCAAAAGCTAAGGCTAATGTGACGGCAAGCGGTAAACCTTCAGGAACAGCGACCACAATGATTGTAACTGTGACGATGAAAATGTTGAGAAATTCTTGACCCTTTTCGGTTGGGGTATTGTGATTCTTAGGGAGACGGACCAGAAATTCGATAAACAGGACGATGAAGAGAAGTAAACCTGCAGCACCACCAAGTTTTGCAATGTATTCGGCGAGTGTGTTCAATTTTGTTTGGAGAGGTGTAGACTCAGGATCTTCTCGGAGTGCAACCAATGTCTTTCCATACATGGAGTTCACACCTGTAGCTGTGACCATAAATGTTCCAACTCCCTCACTGACCTGTGCTCCCGAAAGAATGAAAGGGTCCAATTTCCTCAAGCTGTCGTGATTTTGAATTGCATTGTAGACATCATCAGCTGGTCGCTTTCGGATCAAATCGGATTCTCCGGTTGTCTGAGATTCGTTGCATACAACATTGTGTCCTTCGATGAAAATTCCATCCACGGGAATCATATCTCCTGGTTCTAGATGCATAACATCACCAACCAAAACATCGAATACCGAGATTTCCACAGTTTTTCCAGACCGAATCACATTCACATCGCGATCTTCCTTTTTCTTATTGAGCTTGACGAATTGGCGTTCCTTTTGATAATCGTTAAGAGATCCCACAATAACCACAACCAAAATGGCTACTATGATAGCGACACCTTCGACCCATTCAATAGGAGGATGTTCCGAGTCGTGTTTCGTTCCAAATGTCTGATAAAGTCCAACACCCAATGATATCGCGGCTGCTATCGACAGCAGGATCAGAACCTTGTCGTTATAAGTAATCCACATCAATTCGAAAATGCTTTTGCCTTTCTTCTCAGGTAATCGATTATCCTTGAAGACGCGTTTTCGATCAGAATAAGCACCCTGTGCTTGAACATTCGATTGACCATGTCCAGACCCTGTTGATGGCAATGAAGACACCTTGGTAGCTATAGGATTCTTTGAAGGCTTCGATTGTTCGCTGAGATCTGGCGAATCTCGAGATGCGGCAGCTCTTGCTTCCTCGAAAGATATCGTTCCATCTAATGACTGCTCGTCCACACTCAAACCACTTCTTCGATCCGTCCGTAATCCCTTTTCTAATCCTGCAAGACCTCCGAGGGCGTAGAAAGCCGCCAAACTTTTACCATTAACTAGTTTATTAAGTTGTCCTTGAGAGAATCCAAAACTGTTGTTTTCAACTTCGAAGTCCTCTTCAGTTCCTAGATCCGGCTTCAATGCATCCGGGTCATTCATTATATCATTATTTCCATCCAACTCTCTGTGTTTATCCATCTGTCCTACGGTTGAACCTCCAGCGTAAGTGTCTCCACTGTAATTTGTATTTGAATGGTTTCCATCGTCAGATTCAATCGAGTTTTGTCGTGATCGAAGACCAGGAACCGCCAGGAACCCCGGAGTGCCTCTCGACGTTGGTGATGAAACATTATGTGGTGATGTCGGCCTGCTATCTCGGCTGTCAAAGGAGTTTGTTGCTCTTAATTGTGGTATCGACGAATGACTTCCTTGACTAGAATGATGAGGAGCTCGAGGTTGCGATCCTGTTCCATCATATGTCGCAGGACTAATATCACCTTGTAAAGTTGAAGGGGAGTTGGGTAGAGCCCTCAAAGCAACCGCGTCGTTATCCATAGCTTGAGGTGGACTCATGTTACGAACAGCAGAAGTATCGATTGTTATCGTAGGTCTTTACTCGGTGAAACATTAGCCATTTTGGGCATGGAATTGTTGGTATGTATAGGAAGTAAGGGATCTAAGACTTACGCTCTTTGCCTCTTCGCCCCCGAGCTTGGAGCTGGAGAAGTTCCACCTGAGTCCGACATACTAAATTGATTTGGTATAGAGCTCTTTCGTTGTTTTGTCAATACACAGCCCGAGGCGCAAGCCTTGGCGGTTATTTGATGGAATGAAGTTTTTTATGACTCGTAGGCATCGAAGAGAGGCTGTGTTATGGATGATGGAAGCCAAAATCTAGAGAGTCAAAGGATATATAAGCCAAGGTCTTCCAAGCTATGTGAAATTGAACTTTAAATTTGGTTCACATGCCAGATTCCAATAATCATGACAGAAAGTTGGTCGAAAAATATTGACCGAGAAGAATATCCAAGAGGAATCACGATGAAGAGAAGAAGGAAGGGGAAAGGGTTATTGAAGCCTTGTGCAATTGTGGATATGAACAACAGGAGAGGAGTATGATAGCTCACCTAGAGGACTTGTACATCAAACAGCCCACAACACTTTGACTTGCAACTGCACCAAAAGTGTTTGGCGGTCAATGGCTTGGAATTTCCTTGGGAGGTAGGCGCAATTTAATGATTGAAAGTTTAAAAGAGCTTTTAATCCATTTGCAAGTAAATAATGTTTGCGACAACAAGAACAAGCTCTCCTGTAGCTTGTTGAAGTTGATATTGAAGGAACCGAGTACTTTTCCTCTTTTTTTTCTTTTGTTCTTTTGAATCTTTTGAATCTTTCTTATTATTATTATTCTCCAGGTAAAGGAATTTCCAGGAGTACGGAGAGCACGGTGTAGAATCGTAAGACCGTAGTAACCTACGATAGGATAGGTAGGCATAGATAGAAAAAGTAGTTAAGTGAGAGAGAGGAGATATTGTGGTTTGGACAGGGTTAGTGCCAAGCCTTTTCATTGAGGCAGTGCAAGAAAACTTTATTTTGCACCAGAGCGTCAATGGAACAAATTGAACAAATGAACGAATGAACAATTGATACACGACGGATCCTTTAGAGAACTACAATGTACTACCAACGAAACGAAAAGGGCGGTAGAGACTGGAGACTGGAGACTGGAGACTGAGACTGGAGACTGAGACTGAGACTGGAGTACAGGAGAAGAAAAGAAAGAAAGCGATAAGGAGAATTGATTGGATTTCAACATCATCAACATCATCATCATCATCATTTGATTGAAGATATACCTTTCACCTAGGGGGAGAGAGAGAGAGAGAGAGAGATTATGATTTATAACATACCTACTTGAGCAAAGCAATCTTTTGATATGGATGTTTGATTCAATCCAAAGTTATCATCACAACACAAGCACAACCACAATCACAGTCACAATTCAATGTCGGATTTTCAATATAAAATGTACCTCCGTATGTTTTGTTTGATTGATCTTACACTCACTCACACACACATTCAAAAACCCACGGCACTCGACATTGGAAACAAAACAACCGGACACCAATTTGGAAGACCCGCCCGTTTGTTGCCATCCTATGGCCCATTTTTTCCATCTTACTTTATTCAGATTAGCTTTCCATTGATCTTATCCTATCCAAGTAATATAATCACAGACAAGCTTTTAATTCCGATGTTCTAGACATCCTACGGGCATTTTGCGATTACTTGATTAGGATTAGTTCTACTCAGGTACCTTCTCCACTTTGAAATTGAAAGCTCTCCTTCTCTTCTCCTCCATAATACTCCACATCGGGGCTCTCACTGAATCCCTTCACAGCTCAGAATATCAGTGGTTGGTGTTGATGTCTCTCGTTTCTATCCTATCAGTATCATCATCATCATCATCATCATCATCATCATCATCATCATCATTGTCACCATCAAAGACTATTAGTTATGATGAAATTCCAAGACTTTGTGCCAGAAAGGAAAGTCCAAGCTAATTAAGCCAACTCAACTAATATTGATGGTACGATAGATGGTCTGGGTGGAGGAAATGGAGAGAGCTAGAAGAAATCGAATCTGATGATTAAAATCGCTTGGAAGTGTAACAACAACTTTGAATATTTGTTGTCTCCAATCAAGAGGTCAAAGAAATTCCCCATATTGATCAATGAACGCTTGCTTGGCATACCATATCACCAATCAATTATCAATTATCAATTGTCAATTGTCAATTGTCAATCATCAACTTGAGGCATTTTGATTGATTTCAACCATTCAACAGTACGGGGAAAGGGGTGATCACGGTAGTACCAAACAATCAGTATGTGAGTATGTGAGTATGTGAGTATGCTCTCATTCATTCCCATCTGCACATGTAAGTTTGTGCCGCCTTAATATTACAGCTATAGCATGTGTTGTAATACAAATTGCCCCGTCTCAATCATTCGAAACGAAGATATATAATATATGGCCCTAATGACGGCTCAATCCTCATTCCAAACACGGCAGAGGAAAGAGAGTTTTTTCAAACAAATTCTTCTCCACATTGAAATCTTCCAGAATCAATCACATCAAGCATGAACCTTGGCATGCAATCTATATAGATCACAGCTAAACTTGTCAATTTTTCCTAAAACCATAAAAGTGTCGTAATCTGTGATAAACATTGTTTGATGAATTCTCAAATCTCATGTTGGGGGTTGGAAATGCCATAGACAAGGGTTACCACACCTTTAAGAGAAGGCTGATGATACTTTCTGTAATTCATTATTCATCATTGGATTGAATTGGATTGGATGTATTGGAATACTATATCCATTTCAACTTTCCCCATGTTTAATACACCCGCCCGCCAAAATTCCAGAATCACAGAAATTTCCCATCGTGTCCTCCCATTCGCATCCCACCTTCCATTAATTACCTAGATATTCACATCGATTGCCTAATCAACAAAATTACATCTCTACACCACCCGCTTCATCAGGCGCCGCCTCCTTCATTATCCCTCGCCTTGAGGCATTTGATTCGCTTAGATATTCCCAATTCTTCCTTTTGCCCAGAGCAATGCCCCTCTTGGCTATGCTTGGTAGCGATTACCAGATTTTTCGAGATACGCCCATTTACGCCTCTCCAGAAAAAAAGAATCACCGAGTTCAATTTTTATCTCTTTACCCGAGGCAGGCATCGGAGAATTTCTGCAGAATGTACAGCTATCTATACTGCCCAAGACGCAATTCTCGGTTCCGGTTTCACACTGCGTCTGCATGCCATGCATTCGGTTAAATTCCAATACTGTAACCTCCTCTTCTGCTTATCTATCTATTTACCTCCGGCGGATCAGATCAGATCAGATACTGCACGCAAACACCGGTGGGCTCTGCAGAAGAAAAAAAAAAAAAAAAAAAAAAGGCTTGGATATATCATATCATATCATATCATATCATATTGTAATCATTCCTCTTCCTTCTTCTTCGGACTTCCTCTCCATCGAAAATGTCTTGTACCTGCCGGAAACGGCTCCTACGCTGTGATAAGGTGACAACAAAATCGGGGGAAAGGGGGCGCAGTCGCTTAGTACGACGTGGGAGCTTATCGGTTTGATACCTAGGCGTGTAACGGTAAGGTAATGTTCTCTTTGCTGTACCTAGTGATTTGATGGCTATCTGTGATATCACACCATTTAATCACATCACGCTTCTCAAGCGGGACTTGAATTTTTTTTTTAGAGAGAGAGAGAGAGAGATTTTTTTTTTTCTCAGCAGAACAAAGAAGGCTGTGCAGATGGATGTGGAACTCAATGATCGACATCGAGATCATTTCACTCACTAGCATACCGCATGATAGATACCTTGATAAGCTATTAAGACTCAAGACTCGAAATCTTCCAAGATTTTCTCAACGCTCGGAGATGAATACTATAGTCGTGTGGAGATAGAGCTCCACCCCGCAATTTCATGTACATGTACGAGAGATGAATCTTTCGCTAAGCCACCGTGGCTTATTATTCTTTCTTGACTTGAGACTTGAGTATTGTGGTATGGTATGGTATGGTATGTTTCGTATCAGGTTTAGGATGTACGTATGTCTGAGATGGTAATTTTGCCTGTGCTTGGAAGCGCGAATTCGAATACGGTTGTGTTGGTGTGTACTTGGCTAAGGCGGGCGAAGTGCAAGTCTCCAGATGGATGGGCGATTTGTTTGTTAGTTCGTTCCTTGATGTTGCCTTGCTCGCATGATGATGGTATGCTATACTATGGCATGGTAATGAATATCTTGCCGAGAAGCTTTCAGCTACAATGGATGGGTGATGGGCGTTAGCACTCTCATTATTCATACGGTATCTGCTGATCATGAAGTGTCTGCTTGCTTGCAAGTGTAAGTATAAGCCGCGATGAACACGTAGCGTGGCGTTTTTACATTCAGACTTGACTTGAGACTCGAGACTTGAGACTCAAACCAATACTCTTCAGTTCAGAAACAAGAGGCAAAACTCCTCAGCCACACTCATGTGTATCAGATTCGTATCTGGATTCTGGGTTGTTGGTTTCATGTGGAACTATTGATTCCTAATGACACTATGTATGTATTCACATCTCATCACAACACGAGCACTCGGTGCATACTTCACATCTCCCCCACCCCCACCTCGTGTGATCAACATCAACAAGTACTAAGTGGCTCATCCCATCCACAGTGACATACACATGTATCAAGCATACATACATACATACATACACATATCCTATCCCAGTAATGCGTATCGTATCGTATATCTAACCGCAGCCGGCTATGTATGCGCTATGTTATGATTATGATTATGATTCTAAATCGCGCATGTATGGATGCATGTATGTGGGTAGTCTTCACAGCCTCGAGGAGGCGAGGAGGTGGAGGATTGAGATGATTTTATGATGTGCTGTGTTGTCTTGGTGAGAAATTAGATGTGTATGTATCTTTCAATCATTTATGCTTAATGTGCTCAACAACAATAACAACAACAAGTCGAGATTCTCTATGCTCCCCCTCCCCCCTTTTCCTTCCCCGTAGATTAAACTTTTGAAAGTGGAAAATTAGAGATACAATTGCGCTGCGCGCGCTGCGCGCGAGAAGGGGGAGAGTTCTACGCGTCATGTCAGCATCCATCATGGATATACGTACACGATATACTTATATTTCAGTGATCAGATAAGATGAGATGAAGATCTTCACGGGGCTGGGAATCTATACATGTACTATTCATGAGATTATTGATCGGATAAATAGGGGTGGATACACATTTGTTTGTGATTTGTGTTTTACAACTAACTGTATTGTGTATACTGAGGAAAAGTTTCATTTGGTGCTTTTTTTATATTCAAGGTTCCCGGTTTTTGAGGTTCTGGATGATTGAATTGTCGAGTTGTTGATTTATCGGCAGTCAATGAATAGCTGGTTGGCTGGATAGCTACTCGTGAGGCGGATAGTTCTGCAAGCCTTGCCTTAAGGTGGATGTGCGCTTCTGGGAATAGGAGATCATGTTGGGGGTTATTGGTAGAGGGAAGGAATGAAGGAATGCCTTTTTCGGTGCGAGGGGATGATGGGAATAGGAGGGAATTTGGTTTATTATTTTGATATTTTGATTTGATGAGAATAAGGATATGGAATTTATTATTAGCATTAATGAATCTCAGCTTGAAAAGGTAAGAGAAAGAGAAAGAGAGCTGTAAGAAGATTTTCATCTCCTGATGAATGAAAACCGGTGGTGAACGGGTAGAAGAGAGGTAGAGAGGGAGATGGAGGAAAGTTCATTATTATTCAAATAATCCATCTACTATATACCTTATTAATATAAAGAAACACAAAAAATGTATATTGGACTATTTCTTCGCTCTGTTTTTTTTTTGTTTTGTCGTTTTGCTTTCACATATAATTCCTCGTTATAACAATCTTATATTATCTCATCTCAATCCTCCTCTATATACCTCCTGAGTCCTGACTATATAACCCTCAAGTTCCTGATATACTTTATTATACTTTATTATACTTTATTATACTTTATTATACTTTATTATACTATACTATACTATACTATACTATACTATTATACTTCATTTCATTACATTCATACCTAGATATATATATCTCTCCCTAGGTATAAATTTCTTTCAATTTTACCATTCCCTTACTTTAATGTTTACATTCAAACCTTCGAAATTCGTATAGTATACCTATCTAGCTAGGTCAATCATTCATCTCTCATATCTTCGATTTTATTAGAACTGAGATGCGTATATATTAAAAGTTATCTACTCTAGAATATGAGGTATTTTTTGTCTTTATCTTGCAATTTATTCTTTTAAATAAAATCAACTAGGTACTATAGATATATCGAAATGTTCTTTTCCTGATATATTTATTCCTAACTAGCAAATTGATACGGTCGATATGTTACTAGCTTTGTTTGATTACTTTACAATCTAGATACATATAATAGCTCCCAATCCACTACCGTTTGAGTTCGATTCGGAGAAAACGAAGGAAGATATGGAGGTGATACATAATATACTAGTATTCTATGTATATATCGTAAGGGGATGACAAGGAGAGGAATCAAGGAGATGTGGAGATGGGGACGAGAGATGCATTGTACTGTACTATACTGTGTTATATAATTTCGTATCACATTAACCAATAAATCACACTCCAAACAGAAATTTGAGTTTTGAGATATCTAGGGGCTGTGATAGTAATAGAGAAGAAAGAGTGAGGAGACTGAGTTCAAGGATAGTAAGTAAAATGTACTGATCGTGTTAAGAGAGCTTAGGAGACGAACTAGAACTAGATATTCTACGGGGGCGGAGAGATTGATGAGATGTATGAAATAGAGTTGTGTGAAGAGAAATTGAAGTATTTCTATGATTCTGGAGGAAAGTTGGAAAGAAGTGAAGTAGATTTGGGATGTGTGAGGGAAATGCTAGATAAGAGGGGGAGGAGAGAGGATATAGAAAAAGAGATGAAAAAGATTGTAATGAATGAATGCTAAGGATTATTAATCATTGATGTTCATTCATAGATTAGAGGGCGTGGAGATTGTGTGCTGTATGATGAAGAAGTAATAAAAGTCCATATGAAAATCGAAATTGTTTACTCTACTACTGTTGGCTTGTTTAGGCTTGATATGGTAGGATTCTCGTTGTTTGTATAGAGATTCTTAGAGGTGACTCTTCTTCATATTTGGATACTTTTTTCTAATGAGAAAGTAGAATTTTTAAGAGAGGCAAGGGAAAAGAGGAAGAGCAGAGGGGAAATCCATCAGAATGATTGTTTGATATTGGTTGAGAGTTTGTTCTTCTTTGGGAACATGTCATCTTGTATGGATGTTTGCAGTTTGGCTTGAGGATGACGGTGGTGGTATAGATATGGTGATTTATATACCTAGTAGTCTAGCATACTGCTTTCTGCGTGTTTTATAAGTGTAGATCACAATGATATCTAGATGTCTGTGTCGAGAGTGAAACCAGGAGATGAGAGGCGAAAAGGAAATAAATAGTGATGATTACGTATATGCGTTAAGATGAGTGATATGTGTTTATGAGATCCTGAGATGCAATACTGACTAAATTGTTGATAAATGACCAAAGCACACCTCATTACGATTTATGTCATTCCTACACCCTGATTTCTTTTAATATACTATTCAATGGCTTTAGGATGATACTGAAATAGAGATTCAAATGATTTTACTTAGACTAGCATTAGTATATGTTTCTTCATTCCATTTCCCTGCTTGTCTTCTTCTCCCTTATTCAGAACACCGTTGGATATCCTTGTTTCCATTTCCATGTTAACCTCAGACCAATGTAAAGCAAATATTTGGCATACTAAACAAAACAACATCTGCTGCTATGACTTAAATTAACTATCACTTCACTTTCTCAGCTAAACATACTACCTAAGTAGGTACGTAGTTTCATGAGCTGCAACATACTTACTCAATGTAGCTTGAAGGTGTGAATTCCATCACATTCATTCACTGTAGCCACACCCAACGAAGAACAAAATCGCAGCAAAACCAACTTCTGGAATTATATTTGTTAGATTACCATATCTCAGTAAATACTTGATCAATATTGAAGTCTAATTACCCAAGGTAACGAGAACTGAGAATTCTTCCAGCTTTCCACTCATCCATTACTTCATTCCAACGTATCGGAGCTACAGCATTGTAGATGAGGGCGAGGCACTTGCTCATCAAATTTGATAATGAATTGACTGCACTAGGTATTGTTGCTATCGCTATTAACCTTAGGTTATGTATAGTTGAGAGCCGTGGATCATACATCACTAGCTAGCACCTTGATTCAAATCTACGTCAGTTCTTTCGACGACAATGTAGGGTTCTCTAGAGGCTTCGGGAAAATGATGAAATCCAAGGATTAAAGATAGCAAACCCAATAAAGGACTGGAACTGGCACCCATTTCACAATATCTTGTAGATTAGAAAATAAACTTCGAGACAGATAATGAAAATGCTGGAAGCAGGATGATTGCCACTCTGCATGGAAAGTAGGAGCAGAAATCAAAACGAATCTCTTTTTGAATGACCCGTAAAAGATGCCTTCATAAGCGTATAAGTTATATCTCAACTCAATATAGGAAAACATCTCTAATAATTAATACCACTTGATATTCTCTTGATTTGAATTCCCAGCTTAATTTCATCATTCTATTTCATTCTGTATCTCCAATACTCATTCGAATATTCATTTTTTGATTTAATTCTGTGATGGGTTATTAGGTTGCAAATCATCACCATGATGAAACATTCCACAGCCCCTGAATTTGTTGTTCTTTTCTGTAAAAGGTTGCAATGTAACCCTTCTACTCGTATTTTAGACTGATGAATGTGAAAGATTTCCTAGTTCATGAAAGATGTTTATGTTGTACCGTGTAAATGCATCATCTTTTTTGATAGACAGGATTCCCCTGTTTTATCTTCTTCCCTTGAGCTTTACTAAAAGCTTCGAGAATTGTTTATCTTCCGATCCGTTTGGTGCCCTGTTCTCCTCTTCCCCTTCCCCTTCTCCTCTTCTCAGCTCTATTGCCCCACCTGGTGCTAAGATAACTGATAACTTGGATCTTTTTCGCTTCTAGCGGGTAGATCCAGGGCTTTTCAGGGAAGTCCTATCATGTTACACGTGATGGCTAGAAATGAGGGACATATTGAGGGAAAATCAAAATGAACTGAATGAGAATGAGAAGGAAAAAGAGAAGAGAAGAGGAAGCAAGAAAGACTATAGATAAGTTTGATACTAAAAGTTAAACAATAATCATTTGAATCATAATTCCAACTTAATAAATCTACCCCAAAATAGACAAATGTATATAAATACAATTATTAACAACAATTATCATTTTGGGCCTTAATAGAATTGAGAAGGTCTCCTTCCGCTTAGCGGGCTTCGTGGTCGGTCCCAGACCATAACACCACACCTCTCCCAGCACATCTTCCTTCCTTTCCTCTCCCACAAAACAACAACAATCCATAAATCTTTCAAATTTGATCCATCAGATCTATAGATTAACGGGACGAAAACCTCTCCATAAACCATTAAATCCATTCCATTCAAACAAAGTAAGTAACTATCCGATATCTATGCCCATTTTGCATCGCATATCGCATTGTTGACGCGCCTACCCTTCATCTTGCGCCAATCTCTGTGATTCTTCCACACCATACATTCTTACTAACTAATTTTCATAGGAAGCAATGCCTCCTGTAACTAGATACGCTACTGGTGAGTTACTTTTTATATTCATTTCCCAGATCCCATTCTTCAGCTATTGAAATATACGGTCGCAGAATCGCGTAAAAATGGAGCTTCACTAACTCGATATATTAGGCAGTATCCCAGCCAAGCCTGTCCCAGCACCTGTCGAAGCTCCTAAGCCAAAGAAGGCCGCACCAAAGGCAGCACCAAAGGCAAACACTGGAAAGAAGGTTGCTCCAACCAACGGCTCTAAGCCAGTCGGTGTTATTAAGAAATCCGCTGTCTCTAAGAAACCCGCTGCCCCAAAGAAGAAGCCCACAGTTATTGCCCAGGTATGTTAGATATTGCTACATCTAAGACTAGATATTGATTATTCTATAGCTTGAAGCTGCTGTAGATGAAACCGAAAAGGTTGCCGAGAAGGCTGCAGACACTGTTAAGGAAAAAGTTGAGGAGGCTACTGCTGAGAAGCCAGCGCCCAAGACGAAGGTATGTTCTATTTTTACTTTTATATACTTTGATCTTCACCCCAACTCCTTTTCTATTCTCACATAGTTAACATATCATTCTTTCCCAGGCTACCTCCGCACCAAAGAAGCCTGTCACCACCAAGAAGGCCGTTTCCAAGAAACCCGCCGTCAAGGCCTAAGCAAAAACACCTCTATCAAAATCAATCGCTCTCCGGGAACACAGATGGAGGTGTCTCTTTCAAGAGCCTTTATGATATAACAACCCTTTGGATTGAACATACAATCACTCCTTCTAGTTGATACCCAGTATCTTTGTTCTGAGCGAGCGTTACTTTGGAGTGTATATGAATGTGCCCTGGCGTTTCTCAGGCGTTTTCTAGTTTTTGGGTCGAAGGTGGTAATGCTATGTTCAATGTTATGACTTGTGGATCTTTTGGGGACTGTATCTAGATAGTATCTATGGATGCGTATTTGGGAATAGGGGAATGCTTTTTCTTTACCTTTACTTTTGGAAGAAGAATTGTGATGAGGGAGATTTTGGAAAGACGGAACAGCTTGTTAAATGAACAAATGATGGATCTAAAGGAATTGTAAATGATCGTACCGAAGATTTGAATGCTAGCAGTTGTTTTTGCTTTGAATTCTTGTGATACCGTACTTCAAGTTGAAGACCTGCGTCAACCACTTCATTGGTAGGAGTGTACATTCAGCTAATAGCGCCCAGCATAGCATACCTCGTTTACTGCTTTTTCTATGCCTCTTCTGTTTTTTGTCCGCCAATTTGCTTTCCATATTTTTGTCTTCCGAATTCTACATGTCCCCATCTAGCATGTCCTCACTCCCACTTGCTAGCTCAAGACTTCTTGTCATCAGTAACGTAACCAGTACTAGGTACCCATTGCTAAGAGATACAAAAATCACCATGACATGTCCTTTACTTTTCTCTTATCTCCCGTAGCCCGTTTTCACTCCTGTCCCCCCTTCATTCCAGCTTTGCTCTTCAACCCCCTTGATACTTTATAACAAGTCTGGAAATACAGAGTCTACAGACCTCGGATATCTGACAATCAGAGTTTCCTGTATATTTGAGGAGTCTGTCTGCTTTTTATACTCACACAGATTGCCTCCGTACAAATCCCCTCCCTAGCTGCTACGGCTTTACCGCCTTACATTCCTCAATCTTCTGGTTATTTTCTCTGGCTTTCTCCTCCCCACCCCCTATAATGTCATGTCATAGGCTTGTTTGTCTTTCCGGAACATCGTTGAAGGGTATAGCCTAAGTATCTCCTTATTTTCATTTCTAGCCTCATTATCCTGATTCACTATTTGAATTTGCAGATTTAAGATAGATACCGAAATGTAGAAGATTTTGTGGCGGCTTTAAGGTGGTGGAGAAGTAGGGGGAGTTAGAGCTGGTCAGGTTGTGGGATGGATATGGTATTTATGTAGATAGTATGTGGATGAAATGGATGGGAAGGGAAGTGAAGCGTGAGGAAGTTAGGAGGTCGATTGATGGATAAAGCGAGAGACGGAGTGTGGAGTATAGATATTTCTGGTGTGTTGGGAATGGTGGATTGTGGGTTGAGGCGCGGAATAGATGATTTGATTCGAGATGCGAGGGTCAGGATGGAGCTTGATGGGTTGTGAGGGGTAACCTGGGCAATTGGGGATGTCAGAGAGATCTTAGTGAGTTTTTATTTGTTTCTTCTTTTATCTTCTCCCTCACTCCCGGGTTTCTCGTCTATCCTCAAGTGATTAGCTAGATTAGCTAGATATCCATGGTCGACTGTTAAATATTCATAAGTCAACTAGCTGATTAGAAGTTAGGATTCGGATCTTATGCATATGCGTGTCTAAGGTTGTGAATAATGAGTGGCTTGTTGTTTCTTTCTCATCGTGGGAGGGTTTTTGATGCTGGGATATGATATATTTTGATATGGGGAAGGTAATCAAGGAATGTTGGAACTAGGATATGTCTACGAGTTTTGGATCTGCAAATTAGATGCTTGGATGTGCATGAAGATTTGAATTTGTGTAGAAGGAGAAGGCTCATCTAGTGTAAGCCTAGGTACCTACAAATAGGTTTCTACATGATTTTCATCGTACGACAAGTAGATACATAGGTATCTTTAAGTACTTAGGTGGGTGATAAATTGCACCTCCTTCAAACCACACTTGACTGGGATTTCTCTTGTCTTGTCTTGTCTAACATACATACATACATATCAAATTTCAAATATCGTGTATGTTCTCAGATCTTTATTGAGTACCCGTCACATCCATTCCCACCACACCCCCCCCCAAAACCCAAAGAACTACTATCAGTTCCCAGGATTAAACAAGAATCTGTAACAACGTCACCCCTCCTTCCAACTCCCTCCCATTCTCACCTGCCCTCCCGCACCAAATAACAGTCTCCCTCCATCCCACCATCATATAATATCACACCCCAAGATTCCATTTCCACAATTCCAATTCCACAATTCCAGACACAACCCCTCTCAAATTTGAGAGGAGCATATAATAGCATAGCTAAGAAAAGCTTAAATTAAAGCTATACATACATGAACTACAGGAGCTCAACTTCGTTGTGGATTAGATTACTTACTATATCCTTTTTATTCTCATTTGAATTCTGGAGTTTGATATCGATACTAGATCTTGGGATTTTAGTTAGAGAGTGGTTTCTATGTACGTAGATGGGAGATGGGAGATGTTTGGATTGAGGGGATGAGAGAGGGAATGTGCGGATATCCATTGTAACTTATATGATATGGTATGATATGATATAACGAGGTCAAAATATGGGTTTGGAGATGATACTGTAGGGTTGGATTTACAGAATTCAGAGTGTTGGCTCACGAAAGGTACATATATATGTATCGAGTCTGAAAGGGTTCTCTTCCACATACTTCAAACAGAATAATGTAGCTTAGCATATACAAAGCTAAACCATCATACCACTAGCTAGCCAATATGTAATACAGTAGATAACCATCCCAATACTTTTCCGTGCCCATTTTATCACATCTATGAGCCTATCTCCTTCCCAAATCCACACCCCCAACTCTCACCAACTGCTCTTCTCCCTCCTTCTCACCACCCTCCGACCCCACGCCAAAAAATCTACCGACACTCTTCCCAACAATCTCCTTCCAAAATCCCGCCACAACCGCCTTACACTCTTCTCCACTTTGTCCAAAATCCGGAAACGCATTAATCTCCAATAACCAAACCTCTCCATCCGCATCCACCAAGAAATCAAGTCCAAACGCTTCAAACGCATTTGGCAATGGCTGGAAATGAATACTCATTTCCTTAGCGGCTGCCACGAAAATCTCTGCTGTCAATTTAGATATTTGGGTTTGGATTTTCTCATGTAGAGAGGCGGGGAAGGGGAGAGAAGAAAGAAGATGCACGGCATTTTTCTTCGAGTCCGAGGTTTGTATACAGGTATTTGTGAGATGCGGGTTAAGATCTATTTCGCCCGAGGGGGAAGAGAATGAAGACCAGGGAGGAATGTATGCTGAGCTAGCGAAGAGGGCTAACATGGGTTTGTAAACGTATATATCCAGGGCTCCAGAAGCGAGAACATATGTTCTGATATGGAACTTGGTGTTTTTAGGCGCTGTTGTATCAGCATCTGGGGCGAGGAGAAGTGGTGGATGGATATATGGTTGTGCGAGGAAATGACGGAGATGGGATGTTTGGATATAATCTTTCTCTTCATCGTCATGGCTTTCAACTTCTTCGTCCTCTTCGTCGGAATCAGGTGCGTCCTCTTCCCATCCTTCAAAGATGGCAAGGAGTTCTTCATAAGAAGAAAATAACCTAATACCCTGTCCTCTATCACTCATTCCAGGTTTCAATATCCACCATTTTCTATCTGAGGCGTTACCTCCTTCTTCATCAACTTTTTCGTTTCGTGCAAAACTTTCCTTCAAGTCCCAGCATTCTACCACAGCATCATCTAAGAACTCGGCGTAGTCTACCTCGAAATGCTCTGCGCGCTTGATGTTTGTTTTGAGAATAGAGTCAGGGTTCTTAACACACCATATATGGGATGTTTCACTCAAATAGTGTTTACGAATGAGGGCTTTGCGAATAACGTAGGCATTTGTAAGGGAGGTTGTAGGTTTTGATGTTATTTCATCGAAAGGGATGATTTCGTATGATGAGATATGGAGGTAAGGCGAGTCTGGTGATGGGAGGTCGGATGGAGAAGAGAGAAGTGTATATGAAGATTGAGGGAGTTGCTTTAGAGCCGAAAGGATTAGTGGCTGGACATAGGAATCCTCGTAGTCGATATAGGCGTAGAAATGAGGTTGCTTTGACTTGGGTTCTTGAAGGGAGAGATCCGATATTGATGGTATTGGATCTGAGGATGGTCTGGCGAAAGGATTGGTCAGAGGTGCTCGATTACGTTGGTGCGTTTAAAATGGGTGGGAAGGAACTTGTATTGGTCTAACAATATCTAATGCTCTATTGATATGCCATTAATAACTCACAACTTCAACTCTCCTTGTGTCGCCGCAGTAGCATGCATAAAGTTTGCCTTTAATGGAGTGACACTATAGTAATGTTAGTCTCAGGAGAAGTCATTCATCTAGAATAGAACATACCTTGTGTAACCTTCCTTAACAGCCCAGCCATCATTACCAGGTTCAGCTTCTTCTACACTCTTATAGACGTCTGTAAACCTTGGTGCCCATTTGAAATGTTTATGTGTGTGTCCGACAGCCTTCTTCCCCTCTCCATCCCCCTCTGCCTGCTGCCCTTCCTTCTCTCTGATCTTCTCTTCTTCCTCATCAGCATCCTCATCGTTTCCGTCTACCTCCTCAAAGCAACTTCCTTCTCCCCAATAATTCTGCAACATAGTTGTCCACAAAATCTTGTTCTTCTCCACTCCCTCCACCAACGGAACATTGACCGTATACAAATCCACACCCTCACCCCAATTGTTATACAAATACTCGATAATCTTGACCCCAAGTCTACTCGCCCCTTCAATAATTTCTGGATCATGGTTTCTCGTAAAAAACGCAAAACTCAACGCAATGGCCTTTCTCTTACAAATGGCCGCCTCCATCGCCCCTCCAACAGTCCCACTACTCAAGCTGAAAACCGCCGTACTATTTCTTCCATAGTTTGGTCCACTAACAACCAAATCCACTGATCCTCTATCTTTAAAATAATGATAAAGACCAATTTGTACGCAAGATGCAGGTGTGCCATCTACTAATACCCATTCTTCTATATTATCGTTCGAGGGACGAGCATGTGTTGTGCCGTCATCTTCGTGAAGGGTACCGGGTCTGAAATACGTGGGTTTGACGGTTTGACCGACCATGTGCGCTTTGCCTATCCATGAACGTTGGGTATGGGGAAGGACGACTGAAACTATGTGGCCGGCGGCTTGGAGATTTTGGACGAGGGAGTGGACATAGGGAGAGGATTTGTTGGAGGGAGGTCCATCATCATTTACTACCTATTATGAATTTTTGATTAGAATATCAATATTTGATACAATATAAACTTTCACTTACGAGAATATGCATCTTGAATGTGGTTGTCTGAAAAGTTGTTGTATTCAAAAGAGCTGTTGATATTTTGGTGGGATGTGCGGGGGATATTTATCGATATCGGATCTTTTTAGTCAGGGATTTAAAACGCTTCAATACAAGGGCTCTTTGAGCTATTAAGTTTGACACTACCGGTATTAGGTACTTAGGTACCTATGGCATCATTTACATGACATACATGACAATCACAATCGAATCAAATCAAATCATCAAAAGAAACGTTTATTAATATGCTTGATCATCATTTTATCTCGTTAGGTACAGTAGTAGACCAATTCTCGCTATGCCTGAAAACTGAAAACGCCATTGCCTGGTATTTTACAAAAAAGGTGCGCGGGAAGGGGTCCAAATTCTGCTATGTGCGATGGCCTCGAAGAACTCATCAAATCATGCAGGAATGACCGTTAAGAAGTAAAAAGCATCAAGTAGGTGGCGATTAAAAGAAATAAACACTGCAGGTTCCTGCAGTGAAAGAAAGCTCATGAGAAGATATCTCGAGAACCTCTGTGAAAAACTCCCACCCAGTCCGTCCCATGCGTTCACCAATATGCATTCAATCTTCGTTCCAATATCCCTTAAACAAATAAAAAAGTCATAACCAGAATTCTTAGAGAATCTTAGTTGCGTGCTCTCTTCACTTCCTCGGTAGGTCTTGAAACAGATTCTCCATCTCGCTTTTTGGTTGCGCGTTCGAAGTTGTTGTCACTTCCAGAAGACTTGGATGGGCTAGTAACATGGGAGCGGCCACGGCGTGGGGGAGTTACTGGCGAATCGACAACATCATATCTCTTTGTAGCACGTGTAGCTCTTTTGATAGTGGGTGAAGATGACGGTCCAAATCTTGGTGCATCCGGAGTCATAAGGCCTTGGTTGTGGGATGGAGTGCGTAGTTCAGCATCACTCTCTGTCGCATCGGTGTCAAATTTCTCCTCGATATCAGTCAAAGCTTCCTCTTCGTCTTCGGTGGTGACTTGAACTTGTGGAATGACGGGAGCTCTGCGATTGTTGGTGAACAATTGACGTCTGCATGAACGTGTAACAGGTCCATTAAATTCGCCTGCAAAGCTTTGATCGAGAATCATAACTTCAGTACGACCTGCACCTCGGGTTGGACTGTGACTTGCGGAGGCGTTTGAATTCTTCTTGAAAATAAGTTTACCACGGCTGTAGTAGTAGTTAGTAAAAAAACACTTTTGGGTCGGGTGAAGATAATGCGACTTACAAATTAGAAACATGCCCATCCTCACGACCCATAAGCTGCTCCATAGTTTGATCCTCCTCTCCTGGAACGTGAATCAACTTGGGTTTGCGGCTTCTGCCTCTAGTATTTTGTGGAGGGCTACTACCAAGGAAAGGATTATCGACATGGCTGTCAACCTCTGGAATGCGGTCCTCAGAGTCGGTGAATATAGCAATTGGTTCATCTGCAGATGAGCTTCCAAAGTCAAAATTATCGTATCTCTTGCGATTCTTCTTGGGTTTTGGCATCGCATCCGCAGAATTGTCGGCATGGATCGAGGTAAAAAGAGTACGTGAAACCGCATTAATTCCTTGCTTCAATTCCTCCGTTTGTTTGGGATGGCGTGGGGTTTTAGAAGGTGTTGGTAGCATACCGTCGCCGCGAACCATCGCACCAGATCGTTGATGGTTGTCCATTTTTTGCTCTTTTTTCTTATCTTTAGGAGTGAGACCGAGAGCTGTAGCTGCGGATGTTGTGCTGCCGAGATTTAATGCGCCAGAAACTTGTCGGCCGGCAATTGTGGTAGACGATTTAGGTGCGCGTCGTTTAGTCGCAATTTGAGGAGATTTAGGCGGCGACGAGTGAATATGTTGAGGTGTACCAGAGAAGACAACTTTTCTAGCAACTCGAGGTGTTGATTGCGGAGTAGAAAGACTGTTGCGAATATTATGTTTAATAGATGGAGGTGGTGGAGTAACCGCGTTACGAATTGCCCTTGAGGCTACTCGACTTGATTTTCTGGGTGAATACGGTTCGTAATTATCATCGTAACCGAATCGTGGTGTTGATGGAGTTTTGAGGGATCTGGAAGGTGGTGGTGTACTTGGTCTCATAGTAGCGGAAGCCATCTTCGCAAACAAAAAAAGAACCTTCAAGGTTGGTCGGCAAGGTAAACGTCGTTCAATCCGATGCTCAAAATCTACTCAAAACCCTGTTCTTGGAAGATGGGATAGAATTGAAACGTATCAAGGAGTGATTCTTAGTGAAAGATGAAATGAATCTGCAACTGATGGTATATGTATAGATTGTTTAAAAGCGACGATGTAAATAAACCAGCTGTTGGTACGGTAGTGGTTGTATTGCTTGCTTGCTTGTTGATGTGGCACAGAGATATCTGAATTTTGTGAAATCACGACGATGACGCTGAAATGCTAAGCAAAGGAATCAAAATACTCTTGTATAAATGAGGATATTGCATAAATGAAGGAATTAGACAAGAATAAGGTCGAAGGGATGGTAATATTGGTCTTGTTTACTGTCTTGACCAAAAAACCAGGAGGTTGAAAGAAAGATTCCCAGCCATGTTGATTTCCTTAGGCTTTCATTAGTGTCCCCAACGCTCGGACAATTTCTGTTAGATTGATGAATGACAGCGAATATTTGGACCAAATGGACGTGAATTTGTGAATTTACGTGACTTTACGCGTCAAAATATACTCTTTGGGGGTCTTTCGAAGAATTCTAGAAACACTCAAAGTCACATTATTCCTTACTGACCCACTGATAGCGACACTGACCCTGTCCTTGTCATTGTCCTTACCTCTTGGTCCATTATGGCTACCCCAGATATTGGCAAGCTAGACCTTTCAGACTCAGATAATGATGGCCTTTTTGCATCCCCTTCCAAACCCTCAAAGGCTGATCTCAAGGCTCTAAACAAGAGTTCAGAAGGCAATGCGCCGACGCAAAGAAGTGGGGGGTCAAAATACGATGCTGAGACAGCAAGAGAATCGGCTCTACAAAAGGAACTAGAAGGAGTTCGCAATATCAATGAACTCATAGAAGGTGTACTGGGCAGTCTGGATCTTGCGAAGGGAAATATGGATGTAAGGATAATTTGTATGGTAGGCATTGGATTATAGCTAAGAATTATTTCAGACAGTCTCACAAACGGTTACATCCGCTTCAACGCTACTTAACACATGGATTCGCATACTATCACAGACGGAACATAATCAAAGATTAATCTTGAATCCAAATTGGCGGGGCGCAAGTCAGGATATTGCAGATATGGAGAACGAGCAGGTATTGAAAGCTCAAGCTGCTGAACGTCGGGCTGCGGAGGAAGAGCGAAGAAGAGAAGCTGCAAGGCAAAGAGCGGAGGATGAAGAAAGGCAAAGACAAGCTGGCACAACATCTCGTGGGACCCGAGGAGGAAGAGGCAGAGCCAGAGGAGGAGTATTAAGACCTGGAAGTGTTAGCTCGTCAGGATATGGTCGTGGAAGCTCGACCGGCTCAAGCACAGGCACTGGCACAAGCAGAGGTGGATCAGGTATTGGACGAGGTATTCCACGAGGCAGAGCACGAGGAGTACGATGAATCATTCAAATCATTCGCTACAAAATTCTACATGATGGTGTCTCAGATGTGCCAACCCGGATCGACCATTACCCAAAACCATACCCCAAACCTGCCACAACGCCAGATTTCTTGCAGTAATAAGTACAATCATTTCTTCTTGAAGAAGTCGCTCATCTTTTTCATGCCACTAGTGTTGACCTTCTTTAGGTTCTTGACACCTCTGCTCTCACCAGCCTTTTTCCTCTTATCCTCCTCGTCTTGTTTGCGCTTCTTTTCTGCGCGCGTTTCTATCTCTTCATCATCACCTACCGTTGCTCGCTTTCTTGAATAATCTCCTATAGATCTTGCCGCCAAAGCATCTTGCCGCAATTTCGTTAGATATGCGAGATGGCTATCCAAGGAAGTGAAGTCGATAGGTGATGCTGATGATTTCAAAGAATTCTTCAATATGTCACAGAGGTGAGGGGCTATGTAATTCGAGCAAACGAAAAAGAATGCCGTATGGATGCGCAGCAGATCTGCAACACCCTCAGGTGCATCGATCGATGGCATGCTTATTTTCTCATCTTTAGAGACACCAGCCAAATCGCCCGATATTGATGTTGCTGCTGTTGAAGTTTCTGAAATTGAACTCGCTACAGTATCTGCGGATGAGTTTGTAATTTGTGTATTTTGTGACTCGGTTCGTGGAGTTGAAATTCCTGACTTTGCCGATATACTCGCTTCCTCGTTCAATCCTTCCTGAGTAGATTCCTCTCCACGGTTGATACTCAACACTGGTACGTCCAGCGCTTTTCTAACGAGTTTCTCCTCCATGCTAGCAGGCAACCCGTGCTCAACCATTTTCTTGGCCTTCTGTAAGAGTTCCTTGGATAGCTTTTCCTCGTTTATCCTAAACATTGTTTCGTCACCAGCGTCCACTGTATCGCATACTGCTGTCATTCTTTTTTCTAGCGTCGATCGTAGCGGGCCAGCTCTTAGGAAAGACCCCAAATGCGGTGATATAGATATCAATTTGTCGAAATAATCATCGCCAGACAGAAATAATTTCTTGGGTGGATCAGAGACTTTGGTCGCAGGAAGAGGTGCCAGAACTGGAAGAATAATGAATAGAGAGTCAATTGGCGTCGCAATGAATAGATCTGCCCCTTTCGTGACATAACCTTTGGCTTTGGACGAAGAGTCTTCTTTATTATTCGTTTCATCATTGGGTAGTTCTTCCTCTAATGGTGCCGTCGACTCATCTTCCGGTACAAGTAACCAGCTTTTAGGTGTGGTTTTTGGTGCAGCTATTCGAGTAAATTCATTGAAACCTTTATTGGGACATACAAGATATCGACTATCCTTTGCATATCTAGGGTTTTCGAGTGTGATAATCTGAGCCTCTGTACTGATATCCTTTGGTAATATGAAAACCCTCGGGGGGTTGACATCGTCTGGCTGCAATTTGACTTTTGGATCGGTGACCTTCGAAGGTTCTGTTTCCACTGCTGCAGCTTTGGTGGCTGGTTTCCCTCTAGTTTTAACCACCATATCCTAAATAATTGTATGTATAATTGTTGTAGAATTGTTCAGTGAGTCGCAAGTAAATCACTGTGTTGTGTACTTGAGTTTTGGGTGAATATATACCTAGCTATCTTAGAATCTATGAGACTCAACCACTTTAAGAAGTCGCGTCTTGTCGCGTTACATAAAAGCGCGTCGGCTTAGTCATGCATAGCAACCAATAAAGCCAATTGCTTTAAATTGAAGTGCAAGGCTGGGAGCGCCTATTGGCTTGCACTATATTTTGAAATCCGGGGTTTTGCGCTTTTGCTTCAATTCAAACATCTGGATTTGGAAATAGAGCGATAGAGCGATAGAGCGAACGATAACCCAAAGTTAAAGCTCACACTATTTCAATTCTCATCTGAATGAGCTGAAAATCTTATCTGCCAATGGACAAGCTTCCTCAGAAACGAATGGCAATCACATCATAAATTCAAATGGTATTCCTGCCTTTACCATTTGATAACCCACAATCTTATATTATCTTCGATCCGTCTGCAGATTCACTTCGTTCTTCAAGCACAAGCAACATCAAATTTCCATTTCGTTGATTATTGTACAGTGTATGCGATCCGACTTCTACAGCTTTCTACGGTGCGGATTTTTATGGACGAACGTTTAGCAAAACGCAATACAAATCAACAATTACCCCGAATTTGCAGTATATATGACAAACAACAATCCTTCACGAGAATTGATATCACGATATCGAATTAATTTAAACCGCTTCCTTAGCTTCATATTCTGTTACTTGCACATTATTATTGTGCTCATTATGTCCCAAGGTATGTGCGCTGTCATCCCGTATAAAATTTATGACTGAGTATATAAAAGGCGGTGCTGAAGAGGCTCAATGGCCACCAAGATCTCCCCGAGAAGCACTATTAAGTACCCCCGGCGGTCGTGATCGATTACGACGATACGCAACAGGATTTTCTCCTACTGCTTCCCCTTCGAAACGACGACCCATTGTGTCGCAAACACCACAAGCTATAGGCAAAGATCGGATGAAGGCCGATATGTATATGGAAGAGATGGGGGGCGACGACGAAGACGATGAAGAAACTTTACAGTTGAAACTACAGGAAATCCAAGCGCGACTTCGATTAAAGCAGTTGCAAAAGAAGAACAAGCAGAGTTCGGATTCGGAGGGCGAGAAGATCGAGAGGAACGAGCAACTTGAGAGTCACAGGCCCACATCGGGTCTTTTGAGAGCAAACTCTGCAGCGACAAATAGAGCGTCTTCGAGATTGGCAGGATTAGGAGCGGCAGGGTTAAGAGAGAGACCATCGCAACGCCCAAAATCACGTACCGAGATCAATGTTCCAGCATCACCACCGCGCCGTGTTCAGCCTGCTGAACTTCCACAATCTCCTGGAAGGGTTCTACTTGGTATTGATAAAGGATTGAAAGGAATAGACATTTCGCTCAAGAGAGCACCGGGCTTAAGGATGAATCTAGAGTCAGATTTTAACAATGCGAAGCGAACCGGGCCATTCCTACAACGAAGTCAGTCACAAACTGGAAATCGCATACCTGCATCGCAAAGTTTTAATCAGGTGGAGAGACCGAAATCTTTTAGCGAAAGAATGGCTGCAGCCAGGATTACGGATACTGAGCGACAGGAAAGGGCAGCTCGAATCAAGAAAACTCGCAGCACAGCATTCGATATAGATCAGGAGCAGATGGAGTCATTCAAATCCAATGCAATCGAATTACCTAGCCATCCTGCTCCCACCAAAGAGTTCAGTCGAGAGGAGGTCTTGAATTCTCTCAACAATCCGAACGGGGAATTAAGACGGCATAAAACTACTTCAAATTTACGTTCAATCCCAATTAACAGCAACGAAACAACCGCCAGGCCACTGACCCAAGGTCCACAAGGCTCCTTTGATAGCTCGAGACGTCCCGAAATCAAAAATAGTCATGAAATATACGCTGGCCTGAGAAGAGGCTCACAGGACTCGCAAAACTCCTTTGATGCCTCGAAACGTTTAGCTTTTAGAAACGGTAATGGTTCACAGAGCTCTCAAAGTTCATTTGATACGTATCGTTCAGCCTTGAGGAACGGCACTGAAGCAAAGTTCTTGAACAGGCCAGACTCACGTGATAGAAGACCCGACTCACAAGACAAAAATACAAATGGGCGAAGTGCTTTCGATAATTTGAATCAAACCCGTTCGAATAGTAATCTTAACAAAGCGTCATCGGACACTTCCGATGGTGAAACTTCGCAATTCGAACCATATTCTACCTCCCATCTCTCCAGGCGAATCATTCCCCATCAAGTACTCGCTCGAACCCTTCAGGGAAAGAAAACTTTTCTTATACCCGATTTACTCAGGACTGTAAAAGCCCCTGACTTTACCGGTCCTGAAATCGAAGAAGATGTTATTGTGTTCGCAACTATCGCAGCAAAATCTGCACCACGAGCGCACCAGGACCAAGCTAAGAATGGCGGCAAATTTATGGTCCTTACCCTTACCGATCTCAAATGGGAAGTCGAACTTTTTCTCTTCAGAACTGCCTTTGAAAAGTTCTGGAAGCTCACACCCGGAACTGTTATTGCCCTCCTTAACCCTGGATTTATGCCTCCAGCTCGAGGGAAAACTGACACAGGCAAATTCAGCCTTACGCTTAGCTCGAGTGACGATACAATACTTGAAATTGGCACAAATAGAGACCTAGGATATTGCAAGAGCGTCAAAAGAGACGGTAAAACTTGTGATACCTGGGTCAATACACGACACACCGAATTCTGCGACTATCACGTCAATCTTTCTCTTACCAAGACCCATGCAAACCGCATGGAAGTCAATACTATGAGCTTCGGGCCAAAACGTAATTTTGGCGGAGGTGGAACGGAACAAAAATACAACTCTCGAGATATGGCGGGCTATAAGCAACGCCGAGAAGAACTCAAGAGGGACGAAAAGACGAAATATGACAAAGAAAGTCATAGTCAAATTTACATTGGCAAAAGAAGCGCCGTAAGCTTATTAGACGACGTCGATTTTGACCCTGATGCTTTTCACAGAGGAAGCACAAAGGAAGACCGAATGACCAAACAACTTCTGGCTCAAGAGAAAGAAAGGGAGCTCGGTAGGAAACTAGGAATGATGGGTGGTGGACTCGGTGCTGATTACATGAAGAGACGTAATCCGGTACAACTTAACCCACAGGATACTAGAAACAGCGAAAGAGAACTGTCTCCACCGGATGCTAGGAAGCTTGGCCTCATTGGTACCAAACCTTCTGTTCGATTGAGCCCGATTAACAAACGTAAGCGAGTCAATACAATTGGCGGAGTTAAGAAGAAGACTCGCTTCGTAACTGCAAAGGGGATTAGAGAGGCGGGAAGGGAAAGTTTGGGAGGTCCAGAACTGGATATTGAATTGGACTAGGAGTTTTTGTAATTTTTCAATGGCTGTATGTATATGAACGTCGGGCATTCAAGTGTCGTTCTTTCGTGATTCATTCGGGAATACTACTTTGGCGCGTTTTGGGCATACTTTATTCGAGTACTAGCATATTATATCCAGGGAGGGAAGGAATGAAGGAGTATCATCAGTATCGTTATTGGCATTGGTAATGGAACTGGAACTGGACTTGGACTTGGACTTGGACTTGGACTTGGACTTGGACTTGGGATTCGGGTTGGAAAGGGCTGAATGAATGATGAATCAATGAACACGTTTTGCAACTGTATATAAATACCAAGAAGTACAATGACAAGAAATTTCACTTTAGTTTTTTCGCTATTTGGCGGTGTTTTTGATTTGCGCCTGAGTTTTCCATCGATGTTCTCCACCTTGGCAGTCTTAGTGGAATGATCTCCAATATATTGCCGTTGGTGTATACTCATTCTCGAAATGTTTCATTATCCCTTCGACCTCCGGCGAAGGGTTTTGTTGATCTAGACACGATCAATCTTCCTCTTCGAGACTGGATACTAGAATAGTGTGGTCAGAGGTAGGCTTGGTATTAATTTTGAGCCGAGCTCTACGAGGTTTGGTTCATGCTTGTAGTTATATTTCGGCAAATTACTCTTATGCTATATGGTGCACTTAATTTTTGTGATATGAGAGTAAAATCATAAACCCTATCATTAAGTGGTTGAAACCTGCCATTGAATTACATTGTTATGGTTTAGTATCAAGATAGGTAAACTAGTCATAGTTCCTATTACCATCTTCTACATAGTCTGAAAATCACAGACTCAAACCATCTCGAAGAATACACACCAAGGGGCTGCCAATAATACAACAAGTCTACATTCCATCTCTCCACAACCACTTTTCAAACTCTTCAGCATTCAATCCCTTTGGTACTTCCTTCTTTCCAGTCCGCCACTTATTTGTTAGCGCGAACCTTTCATATTGGGACGGTTTCTTTATCAATCTTCTCATATTCTGAACACCTGGGCCATCCTCTCCTTCACATAGAAATCTCTCACTATAAGCCCTCTCCATAAAACAGCTGGCTCGCGCTTGATCACTTTGCGCAATGCTAATATTGAAAGCATTCCAGTAGATTTCAGAGGTCAACATGTTTGCCCTATCCTTATTTTCCTCTTTGAGTATCTGAACAGAGGTGTGGCAGTCTGTTAGACTTTCTTCAGGGTGCTCAAAGATTCGCTTCTCCTTATGAACTTCATGTCTAAGAAACTCAAGATGGGTACGTTAAGTATCACTCGCTTGAGTCTCGGCTGGTGAGAGGCTGCAAAGAAGACATGTACAATCAAATGCATACGCTCTCTTAAGCCGTGCACGCCGTGCATCGAAGGTTTCTCCTTTACCGGGGCGGTATGCAATGGTTATCTCTTCTCCGGCTTTGATGGGGCACACGGCGTGTATATTTATGCTCTCGGTCTTGGGGTTCCAGTAATTTTGCGTCTTGGGGAGACAGTCGTGATTGATAAGACAGATCGTAGGATATATATCAACAATTGCAGAACCAGTGCCACGACCTATAGCATTAGTTACCACAATATTGGAAAATGGCCGCTCCTTAGAGATGTTGTTTTGAAGCGAGAAGAAATGCCTTTGTTCTGATTTTGAAAGTTTTTTAACTTTTTGCGAAATGTTACTTTCGAGATATGCTGCTGATGCTGAGGTAGTTCTGATTTCCAAAAGGGATTTCTCCGAATGTATTCGTTTTCCTTTTACGATATTCAAGCGAGCTATCAGGCCTTTCCCTTTTCCTGGCACCTGCTCGATACTGAACATCTTTGAATCCTTTCCAGTCTTTGAGTGGTTCTTGAGCGTATTACAATCATTTTCAGCTGAAGTATTTGGTTCATCCGGCTAAGCATTATTAGAAAATAGACGCAATGCAAGCAGACCAAGACTGATGTACCTGCTCAAAAGATTTTCGTGAATCATAAACATCGACCCATCTATAAAACCCTTCCTGTCCGAGTTCCTCCTCCCAAGTATGAACTCGAGAGCCAAAATGTTCCTCTGCAATCCTAGTTATCGTATCTAGATAATCCTCGACCCCCTCAGCATGACGAACAGAAATTTTCGAACAGAATCGCAGAAGGTTATGGCCCTCAAATGGAAGAACAAGGTCCCGGTCTACTTTGACGATGGTACAGTTCTGTTTTGCTTCTACCAAATCATCGTTTTGGTAGTGTTCTTTGAGGGCTTGGATGAAGCACTCCCAGCTCTTCTGGTCTTCTGTCCTTTCGGCTAGGCGTGGAACCAGGTCAAAACCGGTGTAGAGATCCATAGCTAAAACTATGCTGCAGTTAGATTCTACAGTAAGTAATGTATATCAATCCGTCACTGAGGAAAATCTTTCATGATGTGATGTTTGCTATTTAATCAGTATTTAGATTGTGTTGTGTAACTTAGCATCCAACCAATAAGCCCCACTAATAATTACGTGCCGTCGGCTGGCCGCATGGAAGAAAGGGGCTACCCAAGGTTCAGAACCGGATTGCGAAAAAGTAATGTGTCTAATGATCAAATCCCAGGTATTAATCATCCAATGAGCGTATATATCGCGTTTGCATGTTTGGTTGGGAGAGAAGTAGATGACTTAGGAACGAATTTTGGAATTATAATTGCTTTTGTGAATTACCACAATGATTCACGATTGTGGAATTCAGACCCAGACGATGTATTGGTAATATAATTTCAGACTATCCGACCTTCGATGCCGAACTTGAGCTCTTTGCTGCATGCTTTAGATTGTCTTGAAAGGGCGCCAAGCCATCGATGGTCGCCGTCTTACTCGCTGTGAATGAACGATATAATAACAATACCTATGGATTTAAAGAACTGCTTCCAAATATGGTGGGACTTGTACTAAGTGGGTTGACTTCACTTGTATGCAACGGCCAGAAGTAAATTCACTTGTCACTAAAATTTGAGCAGGTCAATGTAGATAATCGAGTACTTGCAAACAACAGAATCAAGAGGAATGATTAGACCAGCCAACTATTATTAAACATTGTCTATTAAGAGAATAATCAATATTAAATATTAAGCATTAAGCATTAAAGATCCCACTGCTCTGAAAGCGTATTTATCGTCGCCTAACTTGCAATGAACGCCGAACTCCCCTTCAAACCTAATTCCGCACACCCCCACTCTAAGCTTCACCAATTATCTCCCACTCTTCTACCGTAGCCCCTGCCTCATCTCCAAAGACTCCACAACTTGTGCCTATGCACCCAGCAATCTGAAGCACAGTTGTATCTCCCATATACACTATTCTATCATCAGGTAGTGTATAAGTCGTTTTGTAACCTTCCTCGAGTTTTACATCATCCCCAGAGTCCTCTTCACCATCGCCTTCTGGAGAATCCTCTGAAGACATAGCATCTGCTAGCGCATCAACATCTCTGGCTGTGATAACATTTGCCACATCTGGAGTATCAAGATCAGGAAGAGGAAGGAGGAATTCTTCTCCTTCTGAAGCATTGGTGGAGTTGAAAATTATAACAAAAGCGCTGGTAGGGATTCGTTGGCCCCACATCACATTAATTGTCTTTATTCTTTCACCTGCCACAGAGGTTGTATCGATGGAGATAGAAGACCCATTAGTATTCTCGGGTTGCCAACTCGTTCCTACATCCCCGTCATTAACACTCTCTGGCCAGCGATTTAGCTCGGTGGGATCAGATCCGGTGATAGGAAGACATTGAATTAGATTATTAGGCGTGGTGAGATCTTGCCAATACATGTCATTTTCTAATGTCAGGGTCTGATTGAGAGATAGCATAAGCTGGACCTGTGGATGGCGAGATGCAGGGAGATTTTGAAACATAGGAACCGAAGTTGTGTTCTGGGGATCGGGGGAAGAAGGTGAGACTCCCGTAAATGTGATGTTCGTATGAGTATTATTCATGCTAGCACTGAATCTATACCCTGCCCAATTGAACTCATTAAGCGTGAGATATTGTTTGGGTGGAGGAAGAGTTGGTTGGATAGTGAGAACGCCTTGCGAAGAATCTAGACCTAGATATCCATAGAAAGCGATTTGCATCGTACCGCCATGACCGGTCAAGAATGGAAATGCGGGTGGGTATCCTCCATTTGCGTTAGTGTCATCGTTGGCTTGTTCACTCATTAGGAACCATGGTGCGCGAAGATTGGAGAATACACCCATCTTGTTGTAAGTAGAGGCTGAGCAGCCAGAACGTCCGTATCTTAGTGTAGCGATGGTATTAATGGCAAATGTCATGGCTGGACCATGGAGCGATTGCTTTTGTGTGTAATATTGAAGGTCGGCTTGTTTCCTTTCGAGCGTATAATTTATAGGCTTGGATGACTCTGGAAGAGAAAGAGGGTGGAGCATCAACGTTACATCGGCTTGCTTGACGGTTATGTTGGAGGGCATATCTTCGTATTCGAGAGTAATACCAGAAGAAGATACAGGAATAGTAATGTTCTCGGCTATGTCGAGCCAAGTGGGTGGAATTGTTTCATTATATTCCTTTTTAATGGAAATGATGGAGTTCATGATTTGGAAGAAAGATGCTTGAGTGAAGGCGCCATTTTTGACGTGGTTAGTCCATTCGTCAGGATCAGTCATATTCCAGATGTTCCATTTTCCCTGGCCATCCTTCTGGAGTACTCCCTCAATGGTGTGTCCTACACTCTCGACTACTGGCCATAATTCTTCTCTGAAGTATTCCTCATTGCGAGTGATTCTTCTGTAGTCCAACATCATCTTTGCAACGTCGGTATTGATATGATACTCATAATCTAATGTGGGACCTGTTCCGGTTGCATTGCCATATCTACCTGAAGTCCAAGAATACAAGATTGAATCATTATCGAACTTGTACTTTTCCTGTACATAATCTTCTTGGGCGTTGGCTTTGGCCTGAGCATACATCTTGACACGGTATTTTATCATTTGAAGAGCATAATCAGGATCAGTCAGAGCTATGCCAGGGAACATCCAGATATCCATGTCCCAGAAAGTCATACCAGCGTATGGATCAGCAGTAATTCCCCCAACACCAATGCCTTTGTCATTCAGATCATTACCATCTTCTTGAAGGAGTGTTTGAAGGATCATGTATCGACTAACAGCAGCATTGATTTGATCAACCTCAGCCGTAGTATCGTTCTCTGGTAGACGACCGGTGGTAGGGTTCCTGTAATCAACGATTTTGCTTTGCATACGCTGGTTCCAGATTGCAGTATGCTCAGTATAAAGCACATCCCATCCATCCCTTGTTGCATTATCAGATGCTTGAGCTGCTGTCGTTTGTGCGTTGGGGAATTTGTCTGTAGAGGCAATTCCAACGAATTTTTGAAAGGTGATTGGATGTCCAGATTGTAGCTCGAGAGTCCATTCTTGTCCAATAGTCATAGAATTGTTATTAGGGGATACGATAGACCTTGGTGAAACAGAGCTCAAGCTGCTTTTTGATAATTTTGCCGTAGAGTATGTCCATGCCGAAACATCTGGAAGACCATTTGGGTGATTCGAAACATATATAGACGAAGCATCATCATGGCCTTTCTGTCCCAAAAATGACCTAACAGCACTTCTACCATCCAGGATATCAGTTATAGTGATATATTCTGTTGTGTTATTCAATGGTGTGACAGTAAGCTGAACAGCCGCGACGTTGACTCTGGCCGCACTAATAAACGCCACGTATTCAATCCCAAAGCTTGAACTGTCATTCAAATTTGGAGACCATGTGTAACTCCAACTTGCAGTGGCATTCATCAAATTCAGCGAACTGCTAAAATTACTAATGGTAGCCAAATCCACAGTAGCATTGAGCACCTGATCACCAGCCGTGACAGATATATCAGTGAAGTGAGGTATACCAGAGATAACACTCTCATCACCTCGATCGAGAAGTTCTGGATAATTTGTTTCCGTCGTGTTGTGTTGTCGGTCGAAGAATCCAATAATTCCTGCAAAACTCTGACGAGGATTGAATTCCGGCCATGGTTCCGTTGGCTGCTTTCCATCTCGATGTGTTTGATTGAAGTCTCTTTCAAAAAATGGGCCAAGTGAGGCCTCAGCAAGGCCAATATATCTATGTCGATAAGATTAGCATACGCCATTGTATATAATACTAGTACTACGCTGATGATGATGAAAAATTTCAGGCTGAACAATAGTCCGGGGTATCGGACTGGACGAAGCCACAGTAAAATAAAGGAATTCAATATGCGAGATAACGTCGACAATTCAAACCATTTGAATGTTCTAACTAGATCTAAAATATGAATCCTCTCGTTTTTTCGAAATGCTTTCCAGACTATTGAAATTTGAAAGTCTTAAAAGAGCTGATGACTAGAAAAACATACCCATTTGATAAGTGCTTCCTTGCCAGAAAGTTTCCAGGTATTAAAACATTAGTAGTTAGTGTAAGATTCTCATCATCCCAAGAACTCAAACGGCTCTCTGCGAGCACCCCAAAATCCGGCAATGGAGGCATTGTTCCATCTGGAATAGTCTTCGTTTTGAATTGGGAAGCGGGATTGACCTCATCGCCATAGTCGGCACCGAGAGCGATCGCAGGTAGAAGTGAAACTACTGCCAAGGGCAGCAGCAGAGACACACCTGTAATCATATTGAAGTGGTCGATCGATCTGAATATGACCATTAGCTATGTGCTCTACTTGTATACATAGCAAGAACTATAACATACCCCAAGGCTTTTCTTGAGAAGAGAGGGGATAAAGAAAACTGCAAGAGGATTTTGTAGAATCAAGTAAAGCGCAAGAAGGATGTGATGAATATTCCTAGGTAATTGCATTTTGTTCTCAGATTTCCGGAGGCGGGGCGAATGCTATATTATAAATTGGTAAAATAAATGACGCACCTACATAACCATAGAAGCTAGGCTTGGAAAATGACTAGTTCACCCTAAATGTAAGTAAATTTAATTAACTCACACCAAGCCGTCGATCCTGCCCAGTCAATAAATCTCCACACCTGTCAAGTTTTTTCTCTTGACAAAATCCCCGCTAGCACATGAGCCCATTCTTGCCTATTTTCTTGATCATCCTGTCATTGATTGCCATGCTCAAAATCCCAAAAATAAACATAGCACCATTTTCGTATCACTAAAATCCACATAACTATATGTTGAATATCAAATACTTAACTCCCAAGGTGAAAAAATCCATTATATCAACTTCCTCGAAGCAGTCTCATTCGAACCTGGGAAGTACAATGCGGTAGTCGTACTCTTGGCATTGAAAAGCGTAAAAGGGGCTAAACTAGCGAGCTATCAAAAACCTCGCTAAAACTTGGAAGTCAAGAATTTAGGCCAGCATTATCAACTTTAGCCCTACTCAAAAACTCTCTGATCGTAACAAATAGATCACTGGCTAATGACTATATGACTTGAATGTTGAACTAAATTGGCACCGTACTTTTCTGTCTCTAAGCAGATGGATATCTCTCAAGAGTATGACATTGTCGCTAAGAAAGTCATCATATGAAAGAAAAAAATAATTTTGTATTTCCTCATCTATCACATTAGCATTAAGCCCCGATCATTTTTGCTGGGAACAGACATAGGCAGCTAAATATAGATAATAACAAGGTTTTCTATGGCATTTGCTTAATGTCAACGTCCACAAGCTTTAAGGGCTTATATGACAGATCGAGCTGGAAGTATTGAATAACCAAGTGGGGCAGCTAAGTGGGGGCTTCAACAACTTACAATTAGTACATGATCTCTATAGAGTTGAACACAAAGACCAGGCCAGTCCTAACCAAGTCACTGATTAGGATGATCTTAAGAATTGTTCTCCTCGATAGATAGATGTGGAGAAGCTCGACTTACTAGTAGAGCTATGATTTTACCCGAAATACATTTCCAAAGAATGTATCAAGATTGACCGATATCCTTTAAGCATGTAACTCGTTGACCTATTAACCTATACGAATATCTAACTACTTACACTTGTCACAACTTTGATCTCACAATTTATTGATGGGACTAGCCATTTCAGGCTGTCACACCACCACAAAACAACCTACATATGGCTCATTATTGCGAGATCCTGTGAAGTTAATTGATATGAAAAAGCCAGATTTGAGAATACCTCTCGCATGACTTACAAACACGTGTCCTGATACAAAAACTAACTCTCAGACAGATACACACAAACCATTCCGATTCCCGTATTCTTAGTGTCCCAACTTCAAATCTAAATCCGAGATGCATAATATTCGCACTCCTAAGAAGCTATGTCAATATACACTGGCACTTCATCTCATAAGATTGAATCGACAGTGAACACCTCATAGGCATCTTACCAAGTCAGATCCAGAGCACATCTAACGCTCCAAAACTATTGATGCCTTCTCCAGATACCACATCAACCAGGAAATCACAACTAATTATCCTATCCGGTGACTATATCCACCAAACGTTATTATATAACCAACCAGTACTTCCATATTTCTCTACACTTTCCCATCCACAGCCCACTTAGCCTCACATCCCATGAGCTAGCGTTCAAAACATATCATATTGTTGCATATCTAACGTCTGTGGCAATTTACACGATTTGAAAATTAACTGATCTATTTCCCGTTCCATCTACAATCATAGGATAATTTATATTAGCGCATTTTCTAACCCATTACAATTCACCAATCATCATTTATTATTTCATCTTATAAACTTTATATGAACCCAAATAGTCTCAAGAGACAAAGAATATTTCGAATTGTCGATCTTGATTCACAACCATCTGATTTCATCATTCCCCGTGATTTACCTGAGAAGAATTTATGTTTTGTTGCACATCTAATCATCACTCTCCCCTGTATAAAGAACACTTCATTCCCCATTAATAAAGTCTCTTAATTTTGCATGAATTCTACCTACCCTTCGATCCGTACCAACCTCCTAATTCAAGATACACATAACAGTAAACCCGCTTGCCTAATGCTCTGAAGTTCTACATGCATTAACCACTTACATACACCAATCCACTCCAAAACTTACCCACCCCTCTTTCATAAACGCCATCCTCTCTAAACCAACACCATTCCCTACAAACCAATACTATCTCCACAACCACCAGCCCCACTCCAATTTTTTAAACAGCACAAAAATAATTCACCAATCAAACAACCATCTATTTTCCAACCCATGCATCACCCTACATGCCCTCATCCATCATCCTTGTATAATCAAGCCAAGAATCTAGACAGCAGACATAGCCAGCGCTTCTTACTCACTGAAGTATACAAGTGAATCTAACCCTTCATAAACCCATCAACTCCCCCAATCTCATCCCACAATACAGACCTCCCACCGCCCTCCTCACCCCTTTTCACAAGAATCTCCCTACTCCTCGTTTTCATCCCGCCCAACTTTTTCCTCGTCATACAATAAATAGTATAACGTTTCCTCCTTTTCATGCATCTCCTAAGCCACACCATGAGTTAGTTACCTACTTGAAAATCGGACAAAGTTCCATGCCATGATTGGAACAATATCATAACTACTATGTTCGTAAGAGCCTTACAATTTTCGTCTTCACACCATATACTAATTCGGGGTTTCAAACTAAGAACCGATCACAACATCATCAGACAACAACACGAGTTAAAGTAGTAGAGTACTAGATTTCTATTTCTCAATAGTACTCTCGTTGCATATCATGACTTATAGCTCGCCGATAACCCAACTACCTAGCACACTACGTATACCCTGCACCCCATATTCTTTCTATCTACACCATCTTAATTCTCAGCCACAGTTTCAGCTTCAGCTTGCGCTTCAGGTTCTGTTACGCTCTCCCCAACATCGTCCTTAACAGGAGGCAAATCACTCAATTTCTCCGGTACAACATCATTGGCATGAGCATCAGCAATAATTTCTTCCTTTTTGATCTCCTCTCTTTGTTCCGATTGGATATCCTTTTCGGCCGAAGGAGGAGAAGCACTCTTCTCAGCACCAGTTGCGATTTCCGTAGAATCATGGAGACTCTCTCCAGCAATGTTTGTTGCAAGAGTTGGAGTTGAAGATTCAGTTGCTTTTGTAGCGGATGTAGCGGCTTCCTCTGGTTTGGGGTCTGTCTTGGATTCTACGTGCAAGACCTCGTCGGAATCAATGTACCACAATGTGGAGGGTACTGAGCTTGCCAAAGTGACAGCAGAAGATTCTTGAGAGGCCGCTGAGACAGGGGCAGGACTTTTAGCAGGTGCTCTGCGGGCAGGACCTCTGGCTCTACCCTTTCTCGCATCTGATAGAGGAACCTTTTCTTTCTCCTCAACCTTCTCCTCTAGCTTAGGCTCCTCCTTCTTTGGAGCTTGTGGTCCGAGTTTCAAGCGTGAATTAAGATCTGCGAGGAAACCACCCTGCAGAGCAGCAATCTTACCACCAACCGGTCTTGAAGGGACAGGCGGCTTTGCCTTTACAGTGGCAGGAGCGCCGTTATCGGAGCCTATCGATTTAGCGGAAGAATTCGAAAGGACTGTTGTTAATGGAATGTTCTCGGACGATTCACGTGTAGAAGGTTTTGCTGGACGAGCTGGAATTTGTGGCTTGGACTTTAATGGCAGAGGAGGAGCCGCTTCATCTTGCTTCGACTTTTGTGCGGGGCGATCAGGAATGACTGGTTGGGCTTTATCAGGCGAATTTGATCTAACGGGTCGAGCAGGGTTGCTTGGTTTGGTCATTGCGATACCAGTCGTAGCGCGACCTTCATCTTGCGCAAGTCCAAAGCCGGCTGCTGCCTTCTCTTGATGAAACACGACAGCACCAGTGGTGGGTCTTTCATCCAATGGACTCATAATGGGATCTACCTCTGGGGTCTGGGGCGTTGAAACAGTCGTCTGCAATTGAAGACTGTCTGGAGTATCTTCCCAGACATCTCTACTTGGGAAGCGCTGCTGAAGATTCTTTGGTCGGGTTTCTGCAGCAAGGTGTGGTTTATGAGACCACACTTTCTTTTGAGGGTGCAAGAAACTATCTGTGCTTGCATTCTCTCTCTCGGCCAATTCCTCCTGTCGTCGGGCAAATGCTTGCTCCGGAGTCTCCTTTGATCGTTTGTGAGCATCTTCATTATCTTCATCCGGATCTGGAAGTTGGGGTGTGGATACTGTTGCAGTGTATTGCAAGCTATTGGGCGTGTCTTCCCACACGTCTTGACTTGGGAATTTACGTTTTTGGACCTCCGGGCGTTTCAAACGATCAGCCGCAGTTTCAGGCTTTTCCTCGGCACCTAATTTTTCATCTTCTGGAAATAATGGCTCATATTCATGGACCTCTTCCAATGGAGCCGACTCAGTTGCTCGCACTGCTGGTGTATGTATACTTCCAGGTCGACTAGTTTGTTTGCTTCCAGGAGTGCTGCCATATCCTAGATCATCATAGATATTTCTGCGCTCAAATGATGGAGAAACAGCAGGTTGTAGCTCGTATCCAAAACTCTCTTTTGAAACTTCATCGGAAGCAAGAATGGGAGCGCTGTATCCATGTTCTTCACGAAGCTCATCGTCATCTCCACCAGCCGCTGAATATGGTCTTGATTCATTCGCCGGATCGATTATTCTACTAGAACGACGACTAGGGGCATCAACGTGAATGGTATCTTCAGGATCCGCTTCACTCTCGTAGGCACGTTCAGACTTATCATCAAGACTTTTTGACAAGGCACCCTCAAACTCGGCTTTCTTCGAACCGTCAAGAGGAAAGCTTTCTTTCTTCAAAGGCGAATCAACATGCGTTTGAGATGCATTAGAATGCGCAACGTTGTATCCAGTGGATTGTTGTCCACTAGATTGTGGGCGAGGGGAGGACATGCGAGACGCATATTCTTCAGAAGCTTGAAATCCTATTTGCTCGGTAGGAGTACTCATCACTGCTGGAGATGTGCCTATTCATGATTAGAATCATATGGGGATAGCACATTCGTAAACCTTACCAAGACCAGCACCTCTGCTAGCAGTGTCTCTAACAATTCTGTTCAAGTCGTCACTGCTCATAGCCCATTCTGCTCTGCCTTCGCCGAGAGGTCCGTGATAAGAAGCAGTTTCTTTCTTGTAAAGCTGTAGAATATGATTAGAATGTAACTTAAAATAGCATATATCATTTGATGATACTATCACTTAAGTAATATAAAAAACTTATGTAATCTTAATTTGTCCATACAACTAGACTTCATGCAATCAAACTGAATTCACTTGTAAACTTACCTCAGGGTGCTTTTCATAATAAGCCTTTTCAAAGCGATCGTGTGGAATGATGCCATGTCCGTGAAGACCATAACTTCCTGGTGGAATGTCTGCTCCACGACCACTTATTTTACGCTCATGATGACGCTTTGATCCATCGTTGTGGAAGCCAATACCAGGAGTATAAGGAGTTGAGTATGGGGATGGAGATGGTGCTTGAACGTCCCCTGCATTTGGATACATTGGAACTTGTTGACCAATCTCAGGAATGCCATGCTCATCCTCATGACCGGTACTCGATGGGGGACGCTCGATGGCGGAAGCGTTGCTAGCAAAGCTCGATTTGTTCTTCAAAGATCGAGAACTAGAATCTTTATCATTTCCAGCTTTGCCTATGCCATATGCAGCAGCTTGACCAGAATCTGTACGAGTGACCGCAGATACCCTCTGCTTAGCACTGGACTCGGGATGAGAAGGCTTAGGAGCGTGAAGCTTCAAATCATTTGCAACATTCCTTGTTTGAGTTGGCGATGAACTGAGATCCTCCGAGGCTCCAAAAACCTCCGCGTATTCATTACCCTCTTGGCCGATGGAAGGCAGGGCTACACTCGATGGACGGTGCGGGACCTCGAGCTCTGTTGTTGAGCTATTGGCACTGTTCATGGCGTACAAGGAGGACTTTCCATGATTTTGTTGAATAGGCATATCATTGAGAGGAGATCGCGCGAAGCTCTCACGAGCAGGGGAGACGGAGCGATCGGCACGTCTATTGGCAGGTCTTGGAGGGATTTGTGGTATGTTGCTACCAAGAGAGGGAGCACCAGAAGAGGTGTTTCCCTGCTCCTGGGATTTATTAGGTCTGGGAGGTACTTGTGGGGTCGCCGTCGACATATTTGTTAAATGTATAGAGGTTGTGGAAATCGATGGGAAATGTAACGGCCTAGATTTCTTGTTTATGTTAGGACCCGTTGTGTGCTATCCAAAAGAGTGATAGTTAACTGGATTAAACTTCAGCCAACAAGATATTAAATAAGCAATGCCAATTCATCAAGCGAATCGTGAATTGTGATACGCTCTGAAAGCAAATAAGTAGACTCTCCTTGCGGAGTATTGAGAGATTCAAGTGGCATGTTGTACAGCACAATCAAATGTTGCCAATTGAAACTCGAACTCGTCGCCGTAGACTTAAAACTGAGATGAGACAGTAGTAGACATGATGGCTTCGACGCTTTCTGTACAATCTGCGAATAAACGACTCGATAGGGGCAGTTGACAATGGGGAAACCTACCAAAGTGCAAATAATTAAAGACAATCAAAAGTTAAAGTTCAATCATCGAAGCTGATATGTTTGAATTGAGGGGTGTCAAGTATCAAGATTTACAAGTCGACATGAAGTTAGTTTATTTGCGTTCTTTGATATTGTCCGGCTTGAACGCTAAGCAAGGATTCAGGGAGGATATGTTACCCCAAGCAATACGTCTAAGAAATCGTCATCGTTACTAGTTAGAGCATAAGTATTCAAGAAAAGTGTAATTCAAAAAATCATTCAGATTTTCTAATTGTAGTTTCTAAAAGCACACTTCACTTCACTTCAATATTATATCGATATATACATACATGTACATATGTGATTCTCTTCAAAAGTGTACATATGTATCCTTATCTCAAAAACCTCGTTGTACTTTACCACTTCACCGATGCTTCAAACCACAGTCCAGACACGGGAGTATATCATACATAGGTGGGGTTTTGGTGAGACACAACTCTATCTAGTATCTACTGATTTCAACACCCCACTAAGCCATAGCCAATCGTCAACTTTCCATTTGTATTCATATTTACAAACCGATTTAAATGGCTTATGGCTTGTATTTGATGATATGATTGGATACAGTGATGAAAAGATGGAAGAATTATTGTTCCGGTGAATATGAGGGGTTCATGACAAGTACGGTACGACCAGCTCACTCGGAGACTTGGAGCTTCTAACCCCAAAATACTCACCGGGGTTTACCACACCCTTCATTTTGAACCTCCAGAAGTTCTATCCCCGTACCTTCACTTCATTATCTTCCTTGCGTTCCCCATCTCTAAAATTTCCCCCTGAGCTTTCAGATTCAATAAACATAACATCCTCCAAATGCCAGACATGTCAAAACGATACGTATCACAAGCATATCACCTCCGCCTGATATAAGTCATTCAGATACTCACAATAGCTCGTGATCTATACCTGATTATGACATCCCGTATGTTGTCACACTACGTCGGAAGGCGTATCCTAGTATCTCGTAATACCGATTTCATATTCGCCCACAAGCTCATATCATGTCACTATACTAAACATTCAATACAATTCCATAGAAAGGCTTCATAACTCATATTCCATTGAATTCCATACCTAATTATCTCCTGACCAACTCCACACGAAAAAAAAAGCATATACGAACAGGATGCATTCCAGATACACTGAGATGCTTTGATCTTGAAAATCAGAAATGGAAGGTATAAAAGTACACCCGCAAGAGGAGGGAATCTGAAGCCTCAAGAAACTCTCGATTTTTCTGGGCTGAAAAAATCAAACATGAAAACAAACAGCCATACTCAATGCGCTGCCATACCCTTGACGCCTTGCACCAAACCCACATGCTCTCCCATTTTCTGCTTCGTAAATCAACCTCAGAGTTGCGCTTCAACCCCCCGTCTCCATGAACCAAGCCTCACCCTCTCACTCAAATTTGAACCACTCGTTCCCATTCACTTATTTTCTTTACCGATGTTCCGAGCTTATAGGATCATTTGCGCGACACCTTGACCACCAAGTGTTTTGCTTCCCACAAATCCTTGTCCCTTAAGACCAGCCAATGCGTAGAAACCAGCTGCGATGGTGAGAAGAACAGCGGCAGCGATGAGACTTGATGCTGCAATGATGATGCTGAGCCATTGAACAATAGCCATTCCCATGTAGATAGCAGCGCGCATATAATTAGTTGTGAATCGGCGCATGAAGGCGTCGAAGGTTGAGGATGTGGGGCAAATTCGAAGAAGCAATGGAATCTCAATGAAGATGATGAGGAAAGAGCTCACACTAGAATAAAGTTGTTAATTTTACCACACCAAGTATATAAGGAAATTAAAACTCACAGGCATAGCGCACTAAAGATGATAAGCAAGCTTATATGGAAGAGGTTCGCAATCCCTAGGGCAAAGCATAGAAGTATGCATACAACTCCAGTCCTGTATCATTCTGTCAGACCCAATTCAAAATTTTGTTCCACAATCCTCAAATATTCATCATCTAAGTTCCAGCACATCCGAGGAAGAAGGGTATATGCTGCGTCAACATTTGAGATGCATATTCGATAGTGCTTTATGATGTAATGGCTTGAGTGGGATTGATGGAGAGCTCGGAAGAGTCGCATGTTCTTACCATTGACCGTAAATACCTAGAAGCGCAATTAGCCAAAGTTATACAAGCTCTAGGAAAGGAATCCATACTGAAATTGCGCGTTGCGAACTCCTCTGCGATAGTCATGATTGCTTTATTCGAGGTTTGGTTGATGAATGTTTAAATGGGTCGATGTATGGGTATGTATGGGTGAAGTTCAAGTTGATGTGGAGAGCCGACAATAGTTCGTAAGTTCTTCAATGTTTGTTTTTGTTTCTTTGCGAACACATAAATCGTTTCAAGATACAGTAAACTCGTAAGAGAATGTCGGAGTTATTTCGCTTGAGCCTTGATGGAGAAACGGTTTAAAGAGTTGTATGGGTCTCAAATTTGAAAATAAATTGATTCCTACGAGTTTACGGAGTACTTGTTTCGTGTTCTATGAATTCGAGAAGCTGCGTATGGCGCTAGTCCTTAAGAAGAAACACAAAGGCTGAAATGATTGAATGAGGCTGAGTCCTATTGAAATATTCTTTAGATGAGAAAATGAACAGAAGGAAAATGTGAACATTTAATAGAGCTGCCTAAGAAATGATTACGAAGATATGGCGAATTCATACGCTGTCTTCGAGATTTTCTACCTCATCGTACTCAGGTAACATTGAAGCTCGTGCAACACTATGGGGGGGAAGGGTTACGATATCTATCTCTCCACATATATTTTGATCGGCAGATGCATACGTTATGGAGGGGAAATATGAGGATCATCGACTTGTGCCTTTTTATGTCGTTTTATATTTGATAACTTCGTTGCCTCTCCTTGCTTCTCGATAGAAGGCCTGGTATAAAGTTTCGCAAAATGGACCAACGTTTCCTCTTGTCAACCACTAACCTCCTATTTACCCAACATTCCCAGCTAATAATTTATCCGAAAACCAACTTGAAGACATCGTTGAAAATGAAATAGCTTCCAGCTCCATCTGGCATAAGTTGGAAAGCTTGGCTGTAGTTCATAGGTCTTTGCTCCTCATCGACCTGAAAGATTTTTTGTCAGCGTCTGATATGTACCACGCTACAGCAATGACTGCCATTTGCGCGCAACTTATCAAAGTTTCGACTTACCAACAAGGCTCCTGTAATCAAAATCAAAATTCCACCGTGTTGTCCGGATGGTTGCGCATCGAGAGTTGAGACTTGGTGCTTGACCTTCTCGAAAGGAAGAGACTGTACCAGGCTATTTTAGTATTGATCTGCATAAGAAGGGAGTGAAACTTACACCAAGTTTTTCTACGATGGCACCGGCTCCAAGGACGGAAGCGGACTCAAAAGTCAACATGGAGCTGTCACGCTGAAAGCTTATTAGCAAGAAATCTTTTCGGGGCATGTTGGCACTGACGTAAAGAGGAGCCAACTGCTTTCTGTCCGCATCGAACTGGTTGTAGTAGTATTCGGTGAATTGCTCTATTAATGGTTGGCCTTGTCAGCATGCCGCTGCTAGAAGTTTCGAACAGCCATGCATCATCGCATATAGATTTCGAGACGATTCGATGCTAGTTGACGTTCTTCATCTGCGATGGAATATGTCATAAACTTACTTGCGACACTTTCGAAGTCTATAGAATAAGAGTTAGCCTCGAATCATGGTTAGGAAGATAAATTAACGAATGGATAATATCAAGTAAATTTGAACATATAGGCCCTATCTGTGAGATACTCGGAATGTGAACTAATTAACTTACCGGCCATCTTGCTCTAAGTTTATGAGGCTTTCTTAAGATAGGTTATTTAGAAAGGATATTTTGTGATGTTGGTTTGCTTGTTTTGGAGGGGAAATTATAGAGGGGTTTCTATGGGTGATTTTGAATACCAGACACTTCAGTAGAGTGGACACCACAATTGGGCTGTGATACGCTTTACCTAATATAGCTTAGTCACGTCGCCAAATAGCTCGAAAATTTATCCCTTCCCTTCCCTTTAAATCCATTCAAATGCTTTTTTTCTTTCAACCATCTTACTTGCATAATCTTCTTCAACCCATCCATACACATATACAAAGTCTTTCATTTCTCGAGCATTCTCTGATTGATATGGATATGGATAGAGATTTGACTTCGATTCAATGTTGACATTCTATCTTTTTGAATTGATCTAATTACTTACAATAGCCGGTCTCAACAGCGTCTAACCCTCACGGTATGTTTATGGTTTTCTTTTGCTTTGCCGCATGCACACACTTCCTAGCATTTTTTGTATGATGACAAAACCTTCCATTAAGAACGGCCTTCTGAATAACCATGTCGATTCAATCAATATATCAAGCTCAACAGTCTGACTCTATCAATCAAATGCCCTTCATCATTATCGTTGCAGAAACCTTCATAAGGATTTAGCTAACAATTATCAAGATTTTTAGGAATTTGCAACATTGACAATAATTCAGATTGTCGCATATCGCAGCATATGTATAGAGCTCAATCCAGCAAGCCATGGTATACCGACGCGGGGTCATGGTAAATATGGACGATTTGTTCGTGATATTGAATCAATCACCGGGGCGAGATATCAAGGCAATTTTGTTCATTTCAGGATTTCTCCTGAAATCTTTCAATATCTTCTATTTCATACATAGTAATTATAAATCTTTGGCTCAAGTTTTGTCTGAAAGAACCTCGGGATACTCCCATCAAAATGAATGTTCACGGGATTTGAATTGAACTGAAGTGATTCACTATACTATGACCACAAGCCAGACCACCTTTGAGAAACAATATTCCGTTTGAAGATTCTTCCATGTCCAAAATGATGAAGCGGTGTGATTTACCTAGTAGTATTGTCTTCCCTCCAACACATCAATACTTTCGTGATGACCACTTGTGACTTATTGATTTTACATGGTATTGTTGGTAAAAGTCATATTTATGCCCCTCTTCTTTTTCTTCGATAAGTACTTTTGACTTGTTGTTGGTCTGCACTGTGCAGTTGTTCTTCAGCCTAGCGAAACTTTGAGGAATTCATTGTTTCTGAAGTGGAATCTCTTTTGCCTGGTATTGGTAGTACATGAACTTCAACTTGCCTACCATCTTACCATACTCAAACTCAAACTCATACGCAAACTCACCCTTCAAAGATATACAATCGCAACAAGTTGCAACTCGAGGAAAAGTCAAGGAGTTTCTAGCCCAACTCCAAATCCTACAACGATTGGCTTTTGCTTGCTTGTACTACCAATTCCACCCAGAACATTCAAACAAACGCAACGAACGCACAAGGCTTTCAGTAACAAGGTACGCTAAAGAGGCAACCATCAATTTCCATTTCCAGACCTTCAGCCTCCTCATCCCATCCTTATTATCACCTACAATCGGACGGAGCTTTCCAAAAGCTCGGCCTCTTCAACTTTAATCCATCCCCCACGTTCAACACAAATACCAATACAAATACAAATTACAATACTTATAAGTTATACATATCAGGCTGTGCAGCTTCGTCTGCCATATTGTATCGGTGAGGTAAAATGCCTTGCTTCAAAGGTATTGCTGTCAGTGTCCATGCTGAAGGATCACCGCTCCCTGAATATGGAGTAACTCGACAATCAAGATTCAGTCGTATTAACACATACATCCCCGTCCCTCAACCCAAAATTCCCCGCGATTCGACCACAAATAAACCTGAAGCTGCAAAGTTTGCTATCTCAATTACGTTGTTAACTCCAGGTCTTCCCATTCCTTACAGCACACCGAAAGCAACACCTGCGAACCCTTATCCTCAGCCTCAAACTGTTACTGGTTTGCCTGGCTTTGGCGAGAAAACAAATTTCGCTGGTCAAGTCGGTCCCTACATACCAATCACCAAGTCAGAAAATGAAACAATCGCTGCATATATCTATTTTGATGGCAGACCAAAGGAAGAAGTGGCCACTCTTTTACGACCAAGCGAAGAGACATGGGTAAATTCTCGATGGGTCCAGGTTCCAGACTCTGAAGGAGGAGGACTGGCTGAGCGAGAGTTCTTGTTCCGTGAGGTTGGACTAGAGAGATGGTTGAACGGACTTGATCTTGACGGACAAGATGCCGCTGCAAGAATCGAAAAGCGTCGACAAAAGTTCGAGAAGCGTCGTAGGCGCAGAAAGGAGGAAATTGGCAGTGATGATGAACTCGCAGACATGATGACACCAAGAAAGAGATCCACAGCACGAGAGGTTCTACGATACGGAGCAGATGACCAATCGCCGGTCGAGACCGTTTCAGATGACGAAAGTTTCAGCTCAGACTCGGACGACGATGATGCTCTACCGGAAGCTGCAGGACAAATCAAGGTTGCTATGTTTCGGGTACTCGCATCTGGAGAAATCAAACGCGGCGAATACTCTCCACAATTTGATGCTCATGATGATGATGAAGAAGGAGAGAAAGGCAATGGAGAGGGAGGAGAGGGAGATGTTGATCACACCACAAGTTTTGCAAAGCCTAAGACATTGGATCCAAAATCTATTAGCACACAAACTGTCACTGGAATAGATGGGCCCGATAAGCCTTTCGCGGTCTTTACATTCTTCTATCGAGGTCAACGTAAGCTTTGTTTCTGTTTTTTGTCACAATACCACTCTCTAACATGTCACCACAGGTCAATTGCAAAAGATGGGCATTCTACCAAATTCAAAGCAGGAAAAGATAAACAGCAGTGCTGCGAAACGAAGGTCAACACAGTTAGACTTCGGAAATATTGGCAAATTGAGTAATACTGGAACCGTTGGATTTTCCGCCTTTAGAGATAACGATACCTCCGCAAAGCGCAGCAAATCTAAAAAGAAGAGTAATGGAAATGTCGGCATGATGGAAGACAGCGACGATGAAGATGATGACGATAATGGAGTAAAGATGGAAGAAGAGGATGATAAGGATGATCCAAATAAGACTTTGAGTACCGAAGATGCAAAGTTTCAAGGAGAATTAGCAGATGGGGTTGGACGAATCAAGGTATGGTAATCACATTGTACTGGTAAGAAAGTATGCTAATATTGATTGAAGTTGAAACGCCAATATTCCGCTGGAAATTTGAATAACAACTTGGGCAGATCACCTAACTCAGCCAGCAATACATCTGGCAATGCTACTCCCGCTACGGATGGAGATAACAATGGTCTAACTTTACCAAACAATGTGTTCGGAAAGAGCCTCACAGACGACAACTTTGTTGGTAGTCCTATGAAGAAACATAGAGCTAGCCTCCTCGGTGATGAGTCTCTAGATAAACGACTGGCAGGATTTTCGAGCAATCTCGACATTGTAGCAGCAGCCGAAGCTGCGCAGACTCCCCTCCCAGAACCAGCAATGAAGGATGTCGACGAAGAAGAGTTATGATGGTTAGGGGCCATATAGGATGGAAGGAACACTAAAGATTTTGATATAGACATCATGGCATGATGATTTTCACGCTAATGGGTGTCTCATCTATCTCTCAATCTATTTGATGGATTGGAAAGCGAAAACAAGCATGGCATGACACGCAGCGAGTGATATTTGGTTGGTTGGTTGATTTGTGAAAGGGGTGGCAGGCTTATCATATCATATCATATAAACAGTATGATTTTTATACCTGTTAACCTGAGTCTTCACATGGGATACCTTGTTTTTATGGATTGATTGGTTGTTTGCATACATCACAGTGTGTCTTGTAAAAGATCTCTTCTAATACCCCGAGCGCCTGCTGCACTATGGTTTCATGGCTGGCTACAGAGCTGGGTGGTGGGTGGTACCTTGATAAGAACTGCTTCCTTCACTTGACTGCCTCATGGCGGACAGAGAATAGGTGGGTTTTGCGTCTTCTCGTATGGGGATGGGTGGTTGGTCATGCATACAAATGGACAGAAAACAGATAAGATGAATAATATCAATAAATAAATTATGTGGCCAGTTCCTTGTGAGTTATGTAAATGTACATGCAAATGTGATCTCGAACCTGTCAGAATCAACGGTATTGAAAGAGCATAGTGCTGAATGCTCAGATAATATTTGCTAGTGGTGTCTACAGCATGTTGCATCTTGCTTAGATGGATGGCAAGTGCCATGTATCATATACATGAGATACTTCTTGTAATCTCACAAGACTTTGCGTCAAAGGGATGCGTATCTTACATCTCGGAAGGCATCTGGGGTGAGATGCTTGGGAATATTGGTATATTTTGCTACTGAAAGATATGTGCATAATGGCTCTGGTGTGGTGGAATACTATCTGTTGCTAGGGTCCAAGTAGATCCTGCATCACAGATGTGAAATTAGGAATATCAAAAATGGCAATTGATAGTTGCAAGTTCAAGTTAATACTTTTATCGGAAGGGTTATAAGGACAATTTCATATAATTATTTGTGACTGAGGTCAGATATAGATTCTTTGTGGAATGGGAAAATAGCCAAGGAGATAATAATTGTGTGTAGGTGTAGGTGGTTCCATCGAGGAAAAGTAGTTTTCTGGCGGCAGTGGAGGGTACAGAAAGGATTTGAGGAAGCTCAGAGTGAAGGTGTAATGCGGGGAGAAGAGAGGGTTGAGGAGGGGGTGCATTTTTATGTAGCAGTAAAAGAGTTGGGAGGAAAAAGATAATTTCTTGAAATTGTGATCTAGGATTTTAGATTTTGATCTACTTGACAGTTTGTCCATCTGCGTATGTATATGTCCAGCCACTGTAGAGGGCAGTGATATATTTTGATCCAACCCAACCCTCACTTCTTTTCAGACCAAGCTGTACAAAAGCTTGCTCAGCCATTGAATGAACTTTGTGTTATAGATCCATGTGTACTTTCATCTCTCTGCATTACGTCAGTGCGAACCAGTATCTCGCTGCTGTCAATATCCACCGTACTGTTGTTTAGACGATGAAATCCTTGAGCATGGATCCTAACCTGATGGGATGGTTGCAGAGATTGTAACTTTAGATCGAACGCTTTGTTTTCTCCGCTCCTGCCTTCGCTAGGCTTGGGTGAACTGAAGACTCCACGTGCGGCTTCTCCAGGTCGGCTGCCTTTGATCGTTTGTACAATTCTTGACTGTCCAACTTTCTCAAGTAATGGGCGTAGTGTCATTAGGCAGGCAGAAATCAAATAGCACGCCGTCTCTAGTTGAGTCCATATCATTAACTCCGCGCCGGTGTATGTTCCATCTGTGAATGAGTTTGCTTGGAAGAATATCGGAATACGTATGATCGAGATGATGAGGCCTCTTAGAGCTGATTAGCTAGCCCATGTGAGATCTTTGGAGCTTATACTTACAGGCTTCCCGTCAGGAATGTGAGAGTCAATCCCAATTTCAAACGACGGGTGGTGTGCAAATTCCATATTATAGGCATCGGTAGTATAAGCATGGCAATATCAGTGGCAATATTTACGATTGGACCCCATCGGTACAAGTCCTCCTTGTTGATACATTTAGCGCCAGGTATTGTAGGGTCGAAGTTTGCCGCAAATGGCCTGCAGGCTGCAAGTGCCACTGCAATCATCACTATCGTGTAAACAACCAATGTTGCCATCAAAGCATAAACACATATCCGAACCTTATTTATGATAAACAGGCGTTTATACAGGAGCAAAATTGCGTATTTTGGGGCTGTAGCGCAAAGTAGATACACTATCGTCCCAGCAAAAAGTTCCTTTCCCCATCTTTGCACCTTCCAAGGAGCCGTATATTCGAGATAGGATGTATGGTAACCCAGTCCAGCAGTTCTCAATGCGTCTGTTGTAACATTTTAGCAATTTGTCATGTTATTTGATCTATATTCAAGATCTGTTTGATAGTTTGTTGTTTACCGAACAATATAGCAGCCAAGGCAGTTTGAAATACAAGAGCTGCAAATACCAAGATATCATCCAATGCCCAAGGTGCTTTTACTAACCATCGAGTATAAAATCGAAGAGAGACACAAAGAGATACGACAACCAATAGGATGCAAGTGAAGATAGTAAGCTTCAGCCCTCCATAAGATGGGTCGATGCCATCAGGTAATGAGTTTAGAGATGTAGATGCCATCGTGCCCGCCGAAAGTATAACCTACTATCATTCGAGCTTTAACAATTCGAAAGAATTTAACGTGGAAGATACTGTATTGCGGTAGATTATTATTGTCAGATGGTCTTGGGTGAGTGGTCAATTTGACTAATTATAACGAGTAAACCAAGTTTTTGGTGTGCAGGCGAGTTCGACACATTGTGTTGATCAGGGAAAGTTTCTTCAACTCCATTGCTGTAGTGAGGGGGCGTAGTAAGACTTCCCATGTCAGCGTATGTTTTTCAATGCCTCAACCTAGAATGTAGCATTTTCGACGCGCAGTTGATGTATTGGTGCGTGTTCCTAGACAAATCCGCCTGTTCGATCGCCATGACGATTTCCTATTTTATTTTTCGAAAACATCAGCTTACATGATAAGCTACGACGGTAAAACATGATGTTACGTTGGTCAACCCGTTGGCTGGCGTGATTTAAACGAGGCACAGGTTGGTACGTGTTTGGTAAACCAACTTTACACAATGCTCTAATTTGTTCACATAGATAGCAATAAGTATATAAAGTAAGGGTGAATAAGTTGGGAATCGTAAATCTTGCAAAACCCAGACAAGACACCATCTGCTACTGTCAATACACGATTCTTACCCAAATTTAGATTGCCAGTGTCAACATCTACAATTGCCAAGATGAACTCCCCTCCTGAATATGTCCTCACTCGCGATTATCTTGATAACAATCGGTAGTCATAAATTTCATGATCTTTTTAATCCTAGGCGTTTTGTTCCAATTAACTAACCTACTTAGAATCAATTTGCAACACCATCTTTGGATACGACTGTTTGGTTATCTTATTCACCCCAAAATTTCCACTGAGAACCCAAACTTAAGAATAGCAGATGTGGGTACCGGCACGGGGTTTGTACTCGCCTTTCCGTTTGAAAAATTGTCACGTTAACCAGACCAGCATCTGGCTCACTGATTTGGCCAAATCACTTCCCGAGTCTGTACAGCTGGATGGCCTAGATGTATCATTCGACGCAGCCCCTCCATCGGAGTGGCTTCCTTCCAACTTGACGCTTCGTCAGTGGGATGTGAAGAAAGACGTACCAGAAGAGCTTGTTGGAGTTTACGATATTGTCCACATTCGGAACTTTCTTTTCGTGTTGCAAAACCATGAGGTTTTACATGTCCTTGGAAATCTCGTCAGAATGATTAGTTAGTTGATTGCCATTCTAAAATAATTTAATGCTGCTAACAGGTACGTCTTTGTTTCAGAACCAGGCGGCTATCTCCAATGGGCAGAGCCAGATGTAGCGTCATTCCGCATAGAGAAAACAAAGCCGGAGAACCCTACCAATGCAATGAACCGACTTCTTAAAGTTTCGCAAGGGCAAGATGCAAGGCTGAGCCCAACATGGGTTCCCAATCTTCCAGTGCTTTACAAGGAGATTGGCTTGGAGGATATCACCTCCGATGTTAAGATAGCGCCACCATACCATGAGCTTGCCTTTCATGAATGCAGTATGATCATACATGAATTATTCGCAAGAACGACCAAGAAACAAGGTATGGCCGAGCAATTGAGGGAATTGTTACCAGAAGTTGCCAAAGAAACAAGACAGGGTTCTTGTTGGGCTTTCACACGCATGACTGTTGTTGGCAAGAAATCGCTTTAAAACTTGGTTGCGCACCTACATGTATTCCAAATTTAGCATTGTAAGACGGGATAAAAGATTCCCGGTCAATGTCAGTAACTTACCAATCTCTCTGAAGGGCCTTGCATGATAGCGCTGCATGGCGTCTTGAAAAAATAAACACTGAGCACTTTCAATACGTTCTGGATTGGCCCGGCTGGGTGCCGAGTTCCTGAGCAGTCAATTGATACTGCCTGAAAATTTCCTTACTTTGAAATGATAGGAGTGTCCCTCCTATCTCAACGGCCTGGCGTAGTCACAAATGCAGTCCTGTGGCATCAATATAACGGTCCTGGCGCCAAGTAAGTAACACTCGCAAATCGGCTTAGCCAGACTTGGCCCGACCCAGTGTGTTGGTAGCCTCTTAGATCTTACCCCGAGTTTTAGCTAGATGTTCACTATGTATCTCACTACTCCGATACTACTCAGACGCACTCTGTAAAAACAAGCCGTGCATGGATTTCTTCAAGCTACAAACAGTAAAACCTGGAATTAGGCATTTCTATTGACGATTTCGTGGACGACAGCTGCAGCGGCCTTCAACTCATCACCCTGGTGTGGCACACTGTGTCCTCCTGCATGTAAGATTTCAACCCGACTTCTCTCTTCGCACATTTGAACCAGTTCTTTGCTCTGCGCTGCGTGATCTACGTCCTCTGTGCTCCATAAATGTACGGTAGGAACAGTGATCACCGAGTGAACATCCTTAGCTCGTAACGCTTGGATGTCCCCGTGTTCAAGTGCATTCAAATCGGGTGGTAGAGTGCCGCATATGAAAATTGCACATTTGAACCGAGGCTCCGCTTTGGCAAGGATGTGGTAGTGATTAGGTTCGGATTTGGATCGTCGCATCTCATCCCGGAGGAGAAGCGTTGCAGCAAACGCGGCCCCAAGGGAGAATCCCATTACAACATGAAACGGGCCGTTGCTAGTCACGTATTGATCGAGATCGTCAAGGGCATCCTTGAGGCTGTCTCCCGATTCGTCAAAGTAAGAGCGATATATTTGTTGGTCTCCAAATATTCTGCTAATCTCAGGAGCTACAGGCCATGGATAGGCTCCCTCTAGAAAATCATATTCATAATCATCGCCTAATTCATACCTTAGAGCAGCTGTCGATCATCAGTTCGTTGAATGCTCTTTCTGCACTGGAATAGCGACACCTACCTGTTTGTGCTTCCAAAACCTGCAGTAAGTCAGATGTATCACCAATAAAATGATTAGGAACTCATAGTGCATACCTCGGCATTAGTTCCAATCCCATGAAGGCATAATACCTTGATCTTGTTTCTCTCTTTAGAATTCTCAGCGAAACCCATGGTAACGTTGCAGCGTTTAGCAAAAAAAAAAGAGCAGGCCCACAGAAGTATCTTCGCGGCACCTACACCCTTTATGCGGCAACAGTCGCACTATTTATCATCTGTATACGTTCGATACTATGCAACTATACATCATAATGCTTTGCCTTGAAGAAATCAAACTTCATGTAGATATGGGGTTAACAGAGTTGGGCCAGCATCTCCACGGCTTACCTGGATTTATCCTTGCATGGACAGCACCCTTTTACTTCCACCAACCGCATCAGCGATAAAAGAACTAGCTCTACTGACCTATAATGAGAATGATCAGCTGCATACAATGTCGATCAACTCCAGATTTGTCCAATAATTATAAGGGTGGCTACGAGGTGTAGTGTAGATGCAACACAAGGGGATCGGAGCCACTGCTGCAATCGTTACCAAGGAAGGCATAATTGTTAATCGAAGCTAGGGGTCTTTTGTTGAAGCCGACTTGCATGATATCGAATGCTACTGATCTCAATAGCATATAATGTACAATTGTTATCGCCCGACAATGATTGACTGAAGTAAAGTCATGGCTAGCTGTGCCGCCTGACGCCATGAATGCAATTACCGAGATTACCACATCTTCCAATTCGTGCAGTAGCTCTGCCGCAATCAGACGGCAGGTAAGTCTGAAAGCAGCTTACTTCACTAGGATCGCAACCTTAGTTCGGCATCACTTGCATATAAATTGAGAATAGTTGTGGCTGCTATACGACAGGAAAAACATCGCAAATATTTGCTTGTTGTGATTCTTGAAGAACCAAACGGGCATGCCTTGAAACCACTAAATTACAAATGTCGAAGTCATGCATCTGACCACTACATCCGACATAGCCTAGCACTATTTGGAAGAGGCGTTTGCCAGGGATCGAGACGACTTTGATTGTAAGTATTTCGGAGTTCCTAGTTTGCAGAAGAATTAAATGGTAAAAGGGTGTAGTGATACATGATCTGATTGTTCATTTCGATCTGTACGAAATAATTTAATTGCTAGTTGACCTCGGTTATATTTATGGGTTTCTGACATGTGGCGTTCAAACTACAATAATGATCAGTCTCGGAATGTGCTTTACCATTTCTAAAGTGTGAACGAACATGCATACCAAAAAATAACAATCACATCGATTTTATGATCGTAACTTAATTGGGTATAAAAGTTTAATGCTGCACCGAACATCACTCGTACATAAGCTGAAACTTTTCATTTTCGGGGACGTCTGAATAGGTAAAAGAGGCAAACTAGACCACACCCTCCAGAGTAGCAAGAGATGAGTCGCAACTAGACTCTGCCCAAGCTTGAGCAGTCACTTGAATGGATGCATTAGCCGGGTTTTCGAACCCAATGTGAATGGCAGGCTGGAGCTGTAAGTGGTGGGAAATCCGGCGTATTGGCCTTCCCTGAGTCGATAGAACTTGCCTACACCTTGCTTGAACATACATGAAAATACATTGCTACATGAACAAGTGGGAGAACTTGATCATAGATACTCAACTTTCCTTTTGGAATGATTGATTACGGTTGTACAGAAACAACTCGCGAGTAATCATGAACTTCAATTCTTCGGAAGCTAACAACTCGGAAACTAGGAGAAATGGAAGCCATATACCTCTTGCGATCGTGGGATTTTCGTTTGAATTCCCGCGAGAAGCTACGTCTGTTGGCAGTTTTTGGGAGATGATTTGCGAAGGTAGAACAGCAAGCTCGGATTTCCCCTCTGATCGCATGAATATACAAGGATATTATCATCCAGACGATAATCGAACAAGTACGGTAGGTCGGGAACTGACAAGATTACTGAAATAGTTCAAGCTAAACAATGACAGATACCGCTCCGAGGAGGAAATTTTCTAGAAGAAGATTTAGGAGTGTTCGATGCACCCTTTTTCTCCATAACGCCAGCGGAAGCAGCATGTATGGATCCACAGCATCGTAAAATGCTCGAGACAGCTTATCATGCTCTTGAGGATGGCGAGTACAGCAGAACAATGACACGAGAGCTGAAAAATCTGATAATGTTTTCACAGCCGGTATTACACTGCACAAATGCTCAGGCTCAGACACATCGGTATACACGGGATGCTTTACAAACGACTATCTGAGTATCCTTGAAAAGGATTTTGAGGCGGAGCAGAAACACGCTGCTATGGGTGTTACACCATCGATGTTGGCCAACCGACTAAGTTGGTTCTTCAATTTCAAGGGAACATCCATGAACTTGGATTCGGCATGTTCAAGTAGTCTGATCGCATTACATCTTGCATGTCAGGATCTCCGCGCTGGGACATCATCCATGGTCTGTTATAGTTGTCTGTATCTCGAAGATTAAATGGCTAATCGTATCCACTAGGCTCTGGTAGGGGGCGCCAACCTTGTTTACCACCCCGATTTCATGAAAATGATGTCAAATGGCAATTTTCTCTCTCCAGATAGTCAGTCCTGGAGTTTTGATGATCGTGCAAACGGATACTCACGTGGAGAGGGTATTGCTGTGATTGTCGTCAAAAGACTTTCCGATGCCTTACGTGATGGAGACACTATCAGAACTATCATAAGACAAACAGCTACAAACCAAGATGGTAGAACGCCGGGAATAACTCTCCCAAGTCAGCAAAGCCAAATTGAGCTTATAGAACGAAGTTATAAGGATGCGAACCTTGATATGGAGCCTACGAGGTTCTTCGAGGCTCATGGTACCGGGACCAAAGCTGGAGACCCTGTTGAAGCAAATGCTATCGGCAAAGCATTCCGACACTGTCGTAGCAAGGAAGATCCACTTTATATTGGAGCCGTCAAAGCTAATGTAGGTCATTTAGAAGGTTGTAGCGGCCTTGCAGGTGTTATAAAAGCATTATTGGTACTTGAAAGAGGAATAATTCCACCGATAGCCACATTTCAATCAGTGAACAAGCAGATAGACACAGAGTCTCTACATATCTGTGTAAGATGTAATCCCTGTCGGTTAAACTAAAAAACTGATATGGTTAGTTCCCTAGGACACAATTACAATGGCCTACGTCCACTCTACGTCGAGCTTGTGTAAGTCAGCCAACAGTATTTAAGAGGAAATTGCTTACTATATTCGCTAGGTGAATTCGTTTGGTTTCGGAGGCACAAATGCACTTGTTATACTTGACGATGTATACCACTACCTGGAAGCGAATGGCCTGCATGGTTGTCATCAAACTCTGGAATTAACACCCACAACACCGAGAGTGGTCCAAGGCGAGGTCAATGGTCACAAGCGCATCAAGTACAGCCAAGAATTGGTGACTCCATGCGCCCATTCGACAGCATTACTACCGAGCAACGGTAACAGACCCAGTAGTGATACGGCTAAGGTTTTTCACTCATCACCAAAACTAGTCGTATGGTCGGCCTTCGAAGAAACATGTGCACAGCGGATGTCCGACCTTTACAGTAATTTCATTCGCGAGGAACAACCATGTATAGACGATCTGGCTCATATACAAGCAGTTAGACGGAATCATTTCCAATGGAGGAGCTTTATCGTCACAAGACAGTACGATAGCACTAAGTTCGAAGCACTCGAGCCAATAAAGCCAATAAGAGCAAATAAAGAACAGCGCATTGCATTTGTCTTTACTGGACAGGGAGCTCAGTACCTTGGTATGGGTAGAGAACTCATTTCTTTCCAGACTTTCAAAGACAGCCTCAGGGACTCGGATAGATGTTTGAATAGTCTTGGCTGCCCATGGTCTATTCAGGAAAAGATTGAAGAATCTCACCATAATTTTCCTGTTGATAATCCGGAATATAGCCAGCCGCTGACTACCTGTCTCCAAATTGCCCTTGTAGACCTACTAAAGAGCTTTGGGATCATACCATCTAGTGTTATTGGCCACTCTTCCGGGGAGATTGCTGCGGCTTATGCCGCTGGTGCACTGTCCCGGTCATCTGCTGTCAAAGTATCGTATTATAGAGGAATAGTATCTTCTAAGCTTGCGACCTTAAGAAACGATATGGGAATGATGGCTGTGGGTCTTTCAAAAAGCGCAGTACTTGCTTATCTGGACAGGTTGAGAGAAGCCGAAGGTTCCGTTCATGTCAATATTGCCTGTGTCAACAGTCCCAAAAATATCACCTTGAGTGGAGATAGTACACAACTAACAGCACTCTGTCAATGGCTCACAAAAGATTCAATATTTGCTAGAAAACTTCGTGTTTCCGTGGCTTATCACTCAGAATATATGAAGACCATCTCTAGCGAGTATTACGACGTGCTAGGACCCCTCGAGAAGGGGCGAAAATCTAAATTCATTCCCATGCTATCCACAGTAACGCAAGATATAGTGACCATTGAACACCTTCGTGACCCCATTTATTGGGTCCAGAATATGAAGTCCCCCGTCAACTTCGAAGGCGCAGTTTCAAAACTTTTGGGACAGAGCTCACAGAAACAACGCAAGGTCTTAGGTGGAGAGAATGCAGGCAAAAATTTCTGCTTCACTCAAATTGTCGAAATTGGCCCGCACAATGCGCTCCAGGGACCTGTGCGCGACATCATATCGAATATTAAAACACAGAAAGCAAAGCCTACATACGTGCCTTCTCTCGTTCGAGGCCAGGATGCGTCCGTAACCCTTTTATGCGCTGTAGGAATGCTGCAAAGCTCTGGGTATCCGGTCAATTTGGTCGCAGTTAATAACAGCGAAGTGACAGACAGAAAGTGTCGTATGCCATTGAATATGCCAAAATACCCTTTCAACCACAAAAGTTCGTACTGGAAAGAAGGTCGACTAAGTAAGAACTTTCGATTTCCTTCTTTTGCCCGAGACGACCTTCTTGGAACACGCAGCCTCGACTGGAACCCTAAGATGGCCCAATGGCGAAATGTTATGCGACTCTCTGAAGTGCCATGGCTAGAAGACCACCAAGTACAAGGGGAAATTTTGTTCCCAGCCGCAGGTATGGTGGTCATGGCCATAGAAGGGCTTAAGCAGTTAGTCGACCAGACGGCTTACCTTCAAGGAGTCCAGATAAAAGATATACACTTTCTTCATCCTATTGCGTTCCCAAGAGAAAGTGATAAGGTTGAAACTCAGCTGAATATATTGACAGAGACATCTTCTATCAGTAACTCTGCTTCTTGGTCTTATTTTCGTCTTTTTGTAATAGAGAGTGACAAATATATGGAATGCTGCAGCGGCTACATTCAGCCTGTTTTTGATGAAAAGAATCGAAGATACGCTATGTGTGGTCTATCTTTTCTAGATGGTGAACCACTCGCAGAATGGCTGTCGAATACTTTTGATGCTTGTCGAGAACTAGCAGATCCTTACTCGGTAGAAACTACCGTAAAATATGGGCCATGCTTCCAAAACTTGAGCAACGTGTATCTTGGTTCTAAAGGAGAAGCGATGGCGGAGATAAACACTAGATCGTGGACATCAAAGAGTGCCAATTCGTTCCATCAAGCCTATGCTGTACATCCATCTACAATTGATGGATTAGCACAACTAATGGCACCGACAATTGCCAAGGGCTATAATGTTCAACAAACAATGGTACCTGTCCATGTCTCCAATATATGGATCGATTTTATGGGCTTTCAATCACTTGAGGGAGCGAAGATTCACGGGGCTGCGCGATGTAAACTACGTGGGTACCGCGGGGCGACTGGAAATATTGTTGCGACCCCTATAGGTTCTTCCACTCCCCTCATAGTTCTCGAGGGGCTTGATACTAGCTTCATCACGGCTGCTAGTCCCTCGAATATCAAGCACTTTCAACCGCGCAGCCTTTGCACGCAATTAGTCTGGAAACCAGATATTGACATGATGAGCAACCAACAGATAATTCATTGGTGTACTATCAACAGACCAACAGGGGCAATAGATGAGCTATACAAATATGAGCGCTTGAATACCGTCATCCTGTTATTCATACTTGAAGCCCTTGATGTTATGGATCATTCATCCTCGTCAGCAGTCCCACATCTAGAAATGTATCTCGAATGGATGAAGTACCAACGCGGTCGTCTCAGCAATGACGACCTACGGGCAACTTTGGAACTGCTTCAAAATCGTGATAGACGCAATCAGCTTACTGTCCAAGTCGGAAACTCTGGAGTTGAGGGAGTTTTCTTCCTGCAAATTGGACAGGTACTTTCGAAAGTACTTCGTGGGGAAGTGGATCCTCTCAATGTAATATTCAATGACGGTCTAGCCGATCGTTACTATGAGGAAATGCTTTCAAATGATTATTATACTCATCCGTCATCAGCCTTTGTTGAACTACTTTGTTTCAAAAACCCTTCAATGAAGATCTTAGAAGTGGGTGCGGGAACTGGGGGTCAAACTTTGCCTATTCTCAAGGCGATGACTTCAGACAAAACAAAAATGTGGTCTCGGTATGATTACACTGATATATCACCAGCATTCTTTGGCCAGGCAAGAACCAAGTTTCATGAGTATATCAATCAGATGGAGTTCCGTGTTTGTGATATATCCAAGGATCCTGCTTCGCAATCATTCGAAACAGAAAGCTATGATCTTGTGATTGCATCACATGTACTTCATGCCACAGATGATCTCGATCAGACACTGCGTAATATTCGAAAACTTCTTAAGCCTTCAGGAACGCTTCTACTGTTTGAAACTACTCGACCGGAAGTCCTTCATATTGGATTTGCATTTGGTCTGCTAAAAGGTTGGTGGAGTCCACTTTCTCTCGAATCTCGATCCCAATACAGCCCATGCTTGACAGCAGAGCAATGGGACAATCGTTTGAAAAGAGCAGGCTTCCGCGGTACTGAAGTAGCAATCCCAAACCAGGAAAATCTACAATGTCGATATAGTAGCACTATTATCTCCAAAAAGGCCGAGCCTAACGTTCAACAACAATCAACTTCCGAGGACGAGGACATTGCGATTGTAGTAGATACCCAGGTACCAGGCCAGTTGGATATCGCGAGACTATTGGAGGTTCAATATGCTAGATGTAAAATCTACACATTAGCTGAATGTGCTGCAGCTGATATACCTGCCTCGGCTCTAAACTTGTTTCTAGTCGAACTAGATGCCATATTCCTTGATGATATCAGCGAAACAGACTATTGGTATCTACACGGAATTTTGAATAACTCATCGAAGACATTATGGGTCACTAGAAGCCCGTCTGATTGTTTTGAGCCACGACATCACTTGGTGGAGGGTTTAGGTCGGACATTGGCCTCCGAGAGCTTTACGCGTAAATTTGTTACACTTTCCTTGGACAGCAAATTTGATTACGAGGCACCACGTATCGCGAGTCTTATTTCTGATATTATGGCCCAAATCACTAATTCTGCAGTTGTGGACTTGGAAAACAATTATATGAGTAAGGATGGAACACTGCAGATCGGTCGTGTTCGTGAATATAGATCTATGAATGATAAAATCGCGCGCCAGACTCTACCACGCCAGATGAAGCAACTCAATCTTGAGACTGGCACACGGATCTCACTGGACTTGGAGACTCCAGGTCAACTAGAGACACTACAGTGGATTTCTAATGGGAAAGAATTAGCTTCAAAGCCGCTAGACCAGGACGAAGTTTTGGTTGAGGTAAGGGCTCTAGGGTTAACTCTACGAGATTATCTACTTGTCAGTGGCCAGCTCAACGATTCAGGGTTGGTAACAGAATGTGCCGGAGTAGTTATAAAAGCAGGTGACAAATCTGGTCTTTATCCTGGAGATCGTGTGTGTGTCATTGGCAAATTGTTAGGTTGCTCTGTGCTGCGCTTAAAAACAGGAGCTGTTGCAAAAATGTCGCAACAAATGAGCTTTGCAGAAGGTGCTGCGTTGCCTACTTCACTTTGGCTAGCTTATCATGGCTTAGTTGAAATAGCAAGAGTACAGAAAGGAGAATCGGTACTGGTCATTCAAGCTTCGAGCAGTTTGGGGCAGATGGCACTTCAAATAGCTAAAAGCCTAGGTGCAGAACCGCTTGCTATGACTAGTTCGGCTTCAAAGAAGATTCTCCTTGAAAGTTTTGATCTCCCAGAGACGAAATTTCTCTGCGATGATGAATCGAGCATCTCTCTCAAAGATAGCATATATCGTGCTACCCATGGAAAGGGCGTCGATGTCATCATAGGACCAATCGTAGAGGATTTGGATGTAAATTATTCTGACCTCATTGCACCATTCGGCAGACTCATAGATATTGGGATCAAGGGTGAGCAGCGATCACTTATAAAGCCATACAGACATACGATTGCCAATTCATTACAGGCATCGATAGACATGGTTGAACTTCTCAATAAGAACCCAGACTTAGCCTATAATTCATACAGAAAAGCGACAGACTTCTGTTTCGAGCAACATCTGAAGCCACCGCAGTCGCTTCAAATATTTCAGGCCCACGAAATTGAAGCTGCTTTTAGACACTTCGAAAACAGAAGTACGGCTGAAAAAAGAGTTGTCCAACTACAGCCGGGTTCTGTCATACAAGTATGTCTAGAGTATATCTGTACCGTTACATTTTTTATAGTTCGCTGACCCTGTGCCAAAGGTGAATGTTGAGACAAAACCAGAGTATCAATTTCCAGCGAACGCAACATATGTCATTGCAGGAGGACTAGGAGGGCTCGGTAGAAGTTCTGCGAGATGGATGGTTAACCGAGGTGCTCGCAATATGATCCTCCTCTCGCGCTCAGGTATCAATGGTAAGAAGGCGGCGCAAGCTCTTGTGAGCGAACTCGAGGCTCAAGGAGCTTGCGTAGCTACCCCTATCGTTGATGTTGGCGATTTGAATAGTCTAAAAAGAGTGCTGAATCAGGTCTCAAAAGAAATGCCTCCAATTCGAGGCTGCATCCAAGCAACTGTGGCATTAAGGGTTTGTTTCCGAACAATTTTAAGCATACCGCAGTATATTAATCTGGTAATAGGATAATTTGTTTGAAAAGATGTCGTATGAGGACTGGGATATCAGTACACGTTCGAAAGTGACAGCGTCGTGGAATCTTCACAAAGCGCTACCTTTAGACCTCGATTTTTTTGTGCTATTTTCTTCCATCAACGGCATTTTCGGTGGCCGCGCACAGGCAAATTATGCTGCGGGTAACACCTTTAAAGATGCGCTCGCTCATTACAGAGTGGCGCTGGGGCAGAAAGCAGTGTCAATCGATCTAGGGATGATGGTGGATGAGGGTGTAGTCGCAGAGAATGAGTCTGTGCTTAATTTCATGCGTCGCATCGGTCATTTGATGGACATTCAGGAGGAGGAGCTTTTCGGATTGTTAGACTACTACTGTGATCCCAAACTGCCTCTTTTATCTGCCGATCAGACCCAGATCTTAGTCGGTATTGAAATGCCCTTGGCAGTTCTGGCGAAAGGTATTGATCTCCATCACTCTATATTCCGACCAATGTTCCGCCAATTGTTCCGAGTTGTTCCAGAAGGCTTGAATGAAAAAGGGCAATCGCAGAATGGCGCCATTGCAATCCTCGATCGTGAAGGTCTCTTGAGAAAGGCAGCATCACTCCAAGATGCAATCACTTTGGTCGCCGAGTGGTTCTCAGGAAAGATTGGTCAAATCCTAGGACTGGCTGTCTCAGATATTGACACGAGTAAACCAATCCATACTTATGGCATTGACTCGCTAATTGCGATTGACTTGAAAAACTGGCTAGCAAAGGAGATAGGTGCAGATATTGCAGTATTCATGTTGCTGGGCAATACTTCAATCGAGGGTCTAAGCAGAATGGCAGCCGAGAAAAGCCGGTATCGCGCATGATGAGCTTGATTTAGCTGATTTTTGGTGAAAGGATATTCAATTGGTTCGAAATTTATTGATGTTTCTAAGACGTGCTTATGAGTGATTAGGCAATTCCATTGGAGGAGGAATATCTTGTGCATGTATTCAGAATTAGTTCGCTTAAATAGAATCCCTTGATTTAATGATTTCTAAGCACTATGCCATATTCCACAATCAAGTTGTATAGTGTTCTCATCTATATTCTCCTCTCTTCTCACCTCAGTTAAGCATAGTCAACCTGTCTCAAACTTTCATGATTTCTTCATAATTCTAAAAGTACCACCCATAAAACCAACCAACCATCTAGACCAAACTGAACCACTAATATCCGTCGCAAAACTCACTTGCGTAAAGGGCTTTAAAGGGATACAAAAGCGATTGCCCATGCCATATATCTCTCATTCCCACCCCAAAACCCCCCTTCACAACTTACCAGCAAACTCTACAGCAAATCTCAGATACCCAATAACAACATCGCCAAATCACACCAAAGCGCACAAGACAACTCCACAGACACACAAATACTCTGATTTAAACTAACTGCCAAATCAGAAGATCTATGGAACTGTGGTATTCGCTAACCAAGCAATAGCCAGGGCCCCGGATAGAATTAACATTCTTCAATTTACACATCTATCAGGATTCCCCTTGTAAATACATAATAACAGATATACATAAATACATAAATACAATATAAAGAGAGAATACCGACTCTTCTTTAAGGATCCGAATGGAGAACTTCCAATTTTCTCATCAGAGCTACCAGTTGAGCTATTAGATTTAGTACATCCATCCATCCATCCCCACACAGCTAAGCGAACACAAAAATACTGGAGAAAGCCACCCTCTCACCCAAGAATAGACTCTAAGAATAGACAATCACCAATCTTCATCTTCTAAGCGCTTGTCAGGACCCCCTCGTAATAACAAGATAATAGATATGCAACATTGAAAATACGAACTCGGATTGAGGGATTTGAGTGGTGAACTTTTGTTACTTTAGTAGTACTACTTACTATAATAGCTTCCAGAATCAAGAAAATGGAGAGGATGCTTCGGCTTTGTCTAGGAGCATCCATTAACATTGGTATACTACACTGAGGGAGAAGAAAAACTACCGAATGAGAAGTTGTTATACTCTGTATTGTTTGTTACCTAGCAGATTAGATTGATAACTATTGTTGCATCAGAATTTCTTATTCGATCTCTCGTTATCAGTACAACTTCACGATCACGGAACAAACCTTACAAAGAGAAATATCATGTGTTTAGTTTTCCTCGCTACCAAAAATAGTATTTATATCAGACTATGTGCTTGCATGCCTATGTTCTTCAATCTTCCGTCTCCAATATTGCTCTCCTTGCGGCCCCTCCAATTTGTAAACAGCAAACAATAACATCAAAAGAACCTAATAAGCTCATTCATCAAAAAGGTATAACACAAATCCGCCCATCCTCATAACGCTCTCGCTGGCTGAAAAAACCCTAGAACCCCCCTTCCTCTTCTCCATCCCCTCGCTAGAAGTCAAAAGAATATAACACGTAATGTGTGAATCGAAAAAAATTAGAAAGAAAGTGAGAAATAAAAGTGGAGTCCATCATCCATCATCATCATCATCGAACTGCGTACATTGCATCATCATTTCATGAACTATCATACTCACAAATTCTCATATCATACCCAAACCTCGTATCCAATCATTACTACTCCGAGCTTCTCGAACCTGTTGATGAGCTCAACAGTTTTGAAGATAATTACTTGGTACCAAACCCGGTCGACCATTCTTTCCAGCTACTTCTGCCTCCCACCATCCATCATCTTGGTGCGTCATAACGGCAAGAATATCTCCCTTTGCAAAACTAAGTTCTTCGGGGATAGCTGCTTGATACATATAGAGTGCGCGAGCTAACAGATTGTTAGTATTACTCAAATGATCAAGACCAGGGGGAATTTACCGAAATGTAGAATGGGGCGGCCTTGACTGTTAAATTGACGGACATCCGCAACGCTTTTACTTCTGCTTCGGGCTGCCAATTGCTGGTCACTTCCACTCCCATAATGGCTCATGGCTCTCGAGCCGGCACTAGCTCTACTGCCACTTCGTCCCTGAGAGCCGTAACCGTCATCATGACCCGAGGCTAATTGTATTGCCATGCTGTTATTTACCATACCCATTGAATGACTACTGGAAGGCCTATCTTGTTGTGCGAATGGGGCCTTGACATGACTGCTGCTAGGCCTCTCTTGTTGCTGGAAGGGAGCTTTGACGTGGCTACTGCTGGGCCTTTCTTGTTGTGCATATGGGGCTGGCGAGACGCCACGAGCAGAAATGCTGGGGGAATTTCGTTGATAATAAGTATCAGAGCCCCGCTTTTGCTGAGGAGCGGATCCGGTACGAGAGTGAGTACTTCCAGCGTATTTGGGAGAGGCGGCCTGTCTCATTTCGGCCTGTGTTCCAGGTCGAGGGGAAACACTCCTAGTGGGCGCTGGTGATGTAGTTCGAGGCATATCTGACCCCCTTGTTCCGGGACGTGAGCCATACCCGGCTTGCTGTGAATCTGGTCTTGGCTGGGGAGGACTAAACATGTTCGCCGTTTGGTCGACGTACTTTTGACGAGTTTGCTGCATCGACTTTGAAGTGAAGGCGGGGGATGGAAGGCCAAGTCTCTCAACAGGAGTTGGATCGTAAGATGGTGGGGGTGTGCCACGCATACCAGCCATCAAAGCCCCATTGACCATTTGAGATCCGATAGGTCTGGATGTAGGCGCCGCATCCGGGGCGGGGGTAGCCACTCCGTGATATTTATCTGCAGATACCCTAGTAGATGATGCTTTAGTAACAACTTTGAGATCAGCAAGAGCTTGAGCTATGGGATCAGATTCTTCTGCTGCTTGGCTTGCAGGGGTGCTTTGGGCAAGCTTGTTCTTCTTCTCAGGCGCTGCAACATCAAAAACGTTGTTTCCGATATTCAATTGAAAGTTTGCTCTTGGATCAACGGGCTCTGGGCTATTGCTGGGTCGATCAGTCAGCATCATAGTTTGTGGCGCTGGCTGTATCATTCTCGAATTTGGTCTCCCAGCTGGAGTACTCTGAACACTGGTATTTCGGCCGGACCATGTATTGCGATTTGATGGAGCTGGTCTGGCAATAGCAACTTCTTCTCCGCTCTTGGTGCTCTTTCTTCGAAATGGGCTATGGAAGATTCCACTCTTTTTCTTCTGGATCGGCTTTTCAACAATCGGCGCGCTTTTTTTTACTGGTGAAGCTTTTCCACTTGGAGGCTCTTGGCTTGAGAATGATGTAGGATTTGAATAATCGCTTTGGGAATCCCGACTGGATGGTCGTACTGGGCTATTCGCGGCGGAGCTCATATCTGAAGGTGCCGACGAGGGCCCTGTTCGACATAACATTGTCATGCCATCCGTAGGATGAGGGTTGTGGGGTACTTGAGCAATTTGTCCCTGTTTTGGAACCAATTGACCTTGTTGTTGTTCGTAAGGCATTTGTATTGGCTTCGACCAGTCCATCTTCGGTAACCTGGAGCTATCAGGACGTTGATAGTCCACTTGAGGCTGTTGCAGAATTTGAGGTTTATACTCAAGCTGAGCTTGTTTTGGGCGTTCTTGTTGACGATAATTAGCCTGGGCTTGGGCTTGGGCCTGGGCTTGTGCTTGTGCTTGCTTCTGTCTTTCGCTTTGTTGCTGTCTGTCAATTTGTTGATAATCAACGGATTGCTTCCTTTGCCTTTCTGCCTGTTGTTGATTGATATGCGCTTGCTGCCTTTGTCTTTCTGCTTGCTGATAATCTTGTGGAGGTTGCTGTCTTTGCCTCCCAGGTTGTTGATAATCGATTTGAGACTGGGGGCGAGCTCGGCCCGGTTGGGAATAACTAGCCTGAGATTGGGCCCTGGGACGAGCTGGTTGTTGATACTCCAACTGAGCAGGCGGGGCTTGTATAGGTGGCTCCGGTTCGTAATCCTCTACTTGGGCATGTCGTGATCTGTCCGGGGTCGAATTTGATGGTGTAAGCTTCTGAGGAGTGATGGTTGCCTCTCGGCTCTTCGGTGTTTCAACCTCATGAGCTAACTCCTTAGCAAGAGCCGATTGAGGGTCATGGTGGGATTCGTAGGTAGATGGTTGTGGTGAAGAACTTCTATAGGCTGGATTTATAGTCCGTTGAAATTGAGCTACCGAGTAAGCGTCGTCTTCAGAAGCCTCAGATTGTGAATCGGCATCACCGCGACAGAAATTAATGTATTTTGGCGGATCCGGAATTTCCTGCCCAGTCCCGCACTCATTTATATAAGACATGATATCTTTCTCTACCTCGCAATCTTCAAGCGCCAGGCGAACCTTCTCACAAGAGGCATCATCGCTTACACAAACAGTGGAAGCGATATTTGCGAAACTCCACAAACTACTCTTCATGAAGTCGAGTCTTTCTTCTTCAAGATCTTGAAACTTGTCTGCAGCCTGTTTCCAATCTCTATTCCAGCGACCTGTTGTTTCCTCGAGTATCTTGACTGCGTTTTCATACTCGGTATTAGACGTGGCCAAATTTACTTGAGTTTTCTCGAGCTTTGCTTTGTTTTTTCGTTCTTCCTGACCCATTACCATGTGTCCTTGCGCGAGGTATCCTTTAATCTTGAGGCACTCTTGTTCATATTTGTCTCGAGTCTGCCATTGAGTTAATAACTATCCAGCCTTAAAAGTTGAAATTCTTTACCTTGTTGACTTGATTTGTCTGTTGTACCTTGATCTTTAATAGCTTTTCTGTGCCATGTTGAACAATCTTCCTTCTCTCCTTCATTGCACCAGCAAAGGCCGCCAGCGGCTCCTCTAGCTCTGTTTTCATTTGTCCAGCAATTGTTTGATGAGCCTTTCCCATTGCCTCGACTTCCCCCTTCAGAACATCCAATGAATGGCGCAGAGTTCCTGTCTCTTGAGATCCTAATGGTTTTCGTGATAATTGGAGTAACTTGCGAGCATATTCCTCCTCGAGGGCGGCACGCGCTATGCGACGGGTTAGCTACGCACCAACGCGCAATCATGGTAAACATACCATTATAGAAAGATTTCAATTCATCACAAGTTTGTTTCGCATGGACCATACGCTGTATCAATGGCTCAACACCAGCGTCATCCTTCCCCCAAAAATTATTTGCGAAACTCATGGTCACGGAGGGTCCATCTGATATCGTTCCCGGCATCTTGACTAGTATTAAAGAGGTTGGTTGCTCAATTCGCTTTTTGGTAGGTAGCTCTCAAACCCAGCCCTTCGAAGGGCAAAGAGGTAATTAGAGATATTGAGAGGTGATGAAAAAAGAATCGATGAAGTTAAAAGCAAAGCTGTACTCTGGAAAGTTGTCTAACAATCTACTCCGTACAGAAATGATCGGTATGCAGAAAGGTGGATTGGGTTAATTGCGGAGTTTAATTAATGAAAGTACAGACCGTATAATTACCCTTTGACTCTTTGTTGATTTAACCAACCAAGTCAGCTCATGGATCGTTGCCATGGTGATGTGGGGGCGATTCGGATGATACTCCCTCTATTAGGAGAAATGGCGGCAGGCCGGAATTTGACCACTTTGATATAAGCAATTGATACGAGTATATTGCCCATGATAGTTCAACTGAAAATGAAATAAACACAGTTCATAATGGAAAACGATACCTACCTATCTCGTCTTATCCTTACCTAAGTATTTATATTGAATTTTGGATTATTATCACTTTATATCGATTTGAAGGGAATAATTCAATTGTTAAGGTAACAAAGTAAACAAGGTAAGAAGGTAAGAAGGTAAGAAGTTTGGTTGTTTACTATTATCCTGGCCTGTTCTTTCTCCATACTTTTGTCAATGACGAGCGATTATATAAGCACAGCGGAAGAGCTGGTGACGGGAGCTAATGCCAAGCGGCGGGATATGGAGGAAGCACGGATTTTTCCACTCTGAGAATTCATTCATTCGAGGGAGGGTGAGGGTGAGGGTGAGGTAGGTCCCTAGAAACGACAGAGTCAATCACCTTGCTGCCTTTGTCAGTCTTTTAAAGTACGCTTTTGGGCCTTGTCTCCAACCGCCGCCTTGCATGGCAATAAAGTACGGTATTCAGCTAATTAAATAGACATGTCGATATGTATCGAAGATAGCACGTACATTCATCGTCAATCATGAATTTTCTTACATTTCTACCGAATATGCTTACATACACAGAGTGATAGATACACGTATTTGATATCGTCGTTGGCGGCGGCAGGCAAAAGCAGAGTCGTAACATGAATTGAACGGTACCTAGGTACTCGATGTCAGGGGTTGCATTATAACCCCACCTTCTCATTCAGAATTGAACCCAATGATGCTTTACTAAAGTCTTTTATGTCTTTTCAATGTACCCAATACCAAGTTGTGCGACATTATGATAAATTCGCAGCTGAAGCATAGGCATCATATGCACCATATAGTCGAAGAATACGAAAACATAAGCCTTGTTAGCTATAGCAAGCAATAACTTATTGTGAATGACTTTTATTGACATGATATGTTGAACAAGAGAGAGCATCACTAAATGTTACAATCATCCATCAATTGAATTGAACAAAACTCCGTTGACCCCCCGGAGATCACTGCCATGGAGATAAAATATCTGAATTCGTCCATATAATCTCGGAGGCTCGAAAAGGTCCCATAAACTCACACCGTAGATGCCCTCGAGCTGCATGTTTTGATACACACCAATATCAACCTATCGTCTGAATAGGCAGGTAAACCGTTTATATAACCATAAGTAAATCTGAAGTGAAGATAGAAATAAATAACTTCTGCTTCTGAATTTATTATCCAATGAATAGAAACAAATCAATATTCATGTAATCCTATTTATTGTATCTACCTAGGAATTCATTCATTTGGTCGTCGTTTCTTAGATGCCAAGGTTATACTACAATACCGTAACAGCCTTACCAGTTAGGCGATGAAAACGAACATCCAACTTCAATTCTTGAGTAGAACGAACGAACTGCCCCCACAGAACACATCGCCTTCACAAATTCAATCTTTAACAACAACCCTTTTACCTCCTTCCCTTTGAAGTTTGAACCTTATAATATTGTTGCGCATTATCAAAATACGATTCATCCATGTCCACTCCTCCCAGATAGATCAACCTTTCATCTTGAACAAGATTGAGAGGTAGCTCTGCGGGAGTGGGTCTGCGCCAAAATACAACTATCTTCGATGGTGAATTCAAGAGGGGGGACTTTCACACCTTCACCAGCGCAAACAATTGTGACAGGAGTTAGTCATTCACCTCACGGCTCGCATCATAGTACATTCAGTGCTGGCGCAAGTCCATCTACAAACAGTCCAATCGGTGGCAGCGGAGTCAACAAAATTGTCGTCGCTCAGGTTTACCTGTTACTCGGTACAATTAAAGAAGATAAAGATCGCACAAAGTGGGAACAACAAGCTGAACAGCTCAGAAAGGTATGTAATCTATGTGCTCTTATTTATTTATCACCTTGAAGTTCCATCTAACACGAAGCTTGCTTGCTATAGCTAGTTGATGAGCACGGCATGGAAGTATTCTCAAAGTACTTCAGCCGACTTGTGGTTGGCAACGCACCGCAGATATTTCCTGGTATTAATCGACCTGTTCTTAATTCAGGCAACTATCAGATTTTAGTAAATGAAGTACACAAGGTTGCCCATGATGTCGACCAGGCTGGGAAGATTGCGGAGTCCATAGAGACGGGGAATGAAGACATCTTTCGTGATTTTGACCTTTCAACCTTTATGGATCATTTCAAGCTAGACGCGCTCGAGAAGACAATTCTAGCACTTGCTTTCAAAACCGGATCAAGATCAGATCTTAAAACTAAAGGTTGTTAAATTATTTCTCATCCCACCATCCCTTCCTTTCCATTGAAAGCTAACACAACTGTATAGCCGACGCTATCCTATCAGCAAATTATCAAGGCTTCGTAGAAGCTCTATCTCAGGTGAATCAAGGTCAAGAAGATCTCACACCATCCTTCCTCGCCACGATAGTCGATAGATTTATCCAAGGTCATCCACCGAATTTCGATCGTCAAGCGCAAATTCTACTGTTTAGAGCGATCAGCTACCGCTTTCGCGACCATCCAGAGCAAGACATTCCCGCGCCCACAGAAGTTCTCGCGGCGCTCTTCCTAATGTCGATAATCACAGAAGGGAATGGACTAATATTATACATACAAAAAACCGGGGCGGCGTTCACGTCGGACGAGGATACATGCAGAAATTATATTCGACATGCTGGGGATATCAATCTCGATGAGGCACAAGTTTCTGATGCCTTACTATATATTGCCATCAGTCGAACTCCTACATTTTCTCCGCAAATATTCGTTAGCAGTCTTCGGAAAGAAGTTCCCGCAGGGTTCAGTTGGCTGCAAGTTGTACAGCATTTCGATACACCAGATCTAAGGATATCTCCACAACAATTTCTAGCAGTTTACGAAGCTATTCGACCAATTGCGCTTGAAGACCCTGCAATTATTCCACAACTGCTTGGTGGTGTCTGGCAAAATACTGAAACCCAGCTTTCCTTCATCAGCGCATATGCATCCTTAAATCCACACGAGCTTGATGCTTCCACCATTCCAAAGCTTAGGCCATCATTCACGCTGGACGACTATGCCGATGCTAAGCCAGAGGTTCGAGAGCGTGCTGAATGGGCAGTAAGGCATCCGCTTGTGTCCGTTATCACATTAACATCCGTCTTCATCGTTGCCCTCAGAGAGACCCAATACTCAGAAACAGTTGAAGCGAAACGATTGTTCCAAGAAGTGGTTGTACCAAATCTAGATATATTCTTAGTCTCAGCATTCGGCGTACCGCGACCGTGGCCTGAGTTAGCAGTGGAGACAATCAACAATCTTTTCGAACGCTTTCTATTCAGGGTCGATGGTCACTATGATTTTGTCTTAGCAAGCTTATGGCGAAAAGATAAGACCTGGGTGGCACAACGCTTGATGGACGCACATGTTAAAGCACCTCTCGAGCTTCCTCTTATATTAGAGCATGCAATAAAGCATGAGTGGCTTCATGAACTGGCCTCTATGCTTAACGGCTTCGGCCTCGATCTTGCTGCCCTAGCACACTCCCGTAGCTATCTGGATATCAAAGACTGGAAGGCTACCAATTCGCCACGAGAGGAGGAACTTGGCACGGCTCTATTGACTTTCCTGAGTATCAAAGCTCAACACGAGATTGTGTGTCAAAAAACTTCGCAACCACACAGTATAATGCTACCTGTTAAAACTGTATTCGCTATGTTGAATGTCTTGGAGGAAATTTTACCAAAGGAGCCTTCCGCAGAATTGATCGCCGTACAGCGAACTTGTATCACCGCCTACCCTCGTTTGATAAACTATGGCCAGGATGACGAGCTAGACCGAATTATTGATAACAACGGCTTGGTGACCAACATGCTAAGCGAAAACGCACAGCACATGATGGAACAGCATTATAAGCAAATGTATAGTCAAGAACTCAAGGTTCGGCAAATCGTCGATGCATTGGCTGGTTACAAATCTGCCCGTGACCCCTACCAGCAAGATGTGTTTGCCTGTATGATACATGGTCTTTTTGACGAATACACCCTCTATTCTACCTATCCGCTTGAGGCTCTTGCAACAACCGCTGTTTTATTCGGTGGTATCATCCAAAATAAGCTCATTGCCGACCTACCTCTTGAGATTGGTCTAGGTATGATTCTTGAAGCAGTCCGAGATCACCTCCCAGAAGAATCTATGTACAAATTCGGATTACAAGCTTTATTGCAATTCATACCTCGTTTATCGGAATGGCCTGGATTCTGTCATCAGTTGCTGCAAGTGCCTGGTCTCGAAGGTACGGAACCCTGGAAAAGAGCACAAAATGTTATACACGACCAACAAGAAGATATGTTGCGCAACGGGCACAACGACTTAATGAATGGGGGTGGAATTACAAATGGCAACATCGACGTACTGCTCTCAGCTGAACCTTCCGCACCACCATTCAACTCTATCAACGTGGACCCTCTCCCTCCAAATGCAGACTTCAAAGACCCCGACCCCGAAGCACAAGGCAAAGTGCAGTTTTTGTTGAACAACATCACCGAGGTCAATGTGCAATCGAAATTCATCGAATTAAAGAGCGCCCTTGATGAGACAAATCAAAGGTGGTTCGCTGGTCATTTAGTGGAGGAACGAGCTAAAGTTCAGCCTAACTACCACGTCCTATATCTTAAGCTAGTCAAACTTTTCGAAGACAAGATCCTATGGAACCAGCTATTAAGAGAGACTTTTATCAGTGTTTCCAAGCTGCTTAATGCTGAAAGCACTTTGCAGTCTTCAATCGACCGCACGCATTTGAAGAATCTCGGTGGTTGGTTGGGCTCTATGACACTTGCTAATGATAAGCCCGTCAAGCACAGGAACATTGCTTTCAAGCAACTATTACTCGAGGCTTGCGACACGCAAAGACTCATTGTCGTCATCCCATTCGTTTGCAAAGTTCTCTTCGAAGGCAGAAACTCGGTCGTCTTCAAACCACCAAATCCGTGGCTTATGGATATCATTCATCTTTTGATCGAGTTATACCACAACGCGGAGCTCAAGCTGAACCTTAAATTTGAAATCGAAGTGCTCTGTAAAGGTTTGAGTCTGGATCATAAGAGTATCAAGCCCTCCACAGAATTCCAGAGCCGCATCCCACCTATTGAGGAGGCCACCGAGCCAATGGCAGTACCTGATGGTCTGGATAGATTCGAGAACCTTTCTGTGAATGGTTTAGGAGGCGGGATCGCCAGTGGCCGATTTTCCCCGCAAGAAATCCTTTCTACCATGCCTGATCTCGGACCTCTTCTTACTTACCCCCCTAGCAATGACATGGTGAACACACGCCAATTGCATGATATTCTCAAAACTGCAATCACTCGAGCAGTTCATGAGATTATTTCTCCGGTTGTAGAACGTTCTGTCACTATTGCTGCTATTTCGACCGCTCAAATGATACACAAGGACTTTGCAACCGAGCCCAACGAAGCTCGTGTACGCTCCGCAGCTATCAACATGGTCAAGAAGACTGCTGGTAGCCTCGCCCTGGTCACTTCTAAAGAGCCGTTGCGTGCAAGCATGACAAATTACATTAGAACATTATCAGTCGAGCATCAGTTACCTGAAGGTACCATAATCATGTGTGTAAATTCCAACCTCGATCTAGCCTGTAGCCAGGTTGAAAAGAAGGCCGAGGAACGTGCTGTTCCTGAAATCGAAGAGATACTAGAGCCAGAACTAGAAGCCCGGCGCCTTCACCACATCAGACGACCAGATGATCCATATATCGATCCTCAACTCAGTCGTTGGGCCTGGACCATTCCAAGCCCGTATAAGTTGCAGCCGTCGATGTCTGGCCTTAACCAGGAGCAAATGGCTATTTACGATGAGTTTGCTCGTCAGCCGAGATTACTTCCTCTAGCCGATAGAGGCTCGGTAGCAGGCTCCTTGGCCGGTACGACCCACGTTGCTACAGCTTCAGATGCAACAACGTCAATCACCAATGATCTTCTGCGGGATCAATTTCCCACGGTTCCAAACCTTCCAGCGCCCGCTGAGACTTCTACGATTCCACTTGTCAACAACCAGCAAGCCCCTTACAGCCAGCCTTCAGCTGCTCTGTCCAACGGAAGAATGCCAAATATGGCCATGAACCCCCAAGGGTTGCCGGAAAAGGTGCAAAGGTTATTGGCTGACTTACAACAAACCACTGCCGATATTCCTGAGCAGCACTATATGGATCTCCCTCGACCACATCCCGTCATTGAGATCTTGGATGCCTTATACGGTTTAATCATTAGAAGCCAGCAAGGACAAGAACCTTATGACATCTGGATTGCAGAGCAAATCTGTGGAATAGTGTTTAGTGGAAGTGAAAACACTTTGGTGATTGAGTGCTTAGTACATGTACTCGAGAACATTATCAGGATTGGTGGTCGTTGTGCTGTTCGTGTTTCCATGATTATTGGACAGCAAGTTGGAGAAGCACTTCTCCACGTTCCACTGATTATTGCATTGGTCAAGGCTGAAATGATTGATTGGGCACGCGTCGACTTCGCCACCTCTACCGCCTTGGCGGAGCGCAAAGAAGGGACCCTAGAATTCTTCCTTTCTCTCTTGGAGCAGGTTTTCTTATGTGATCGACCACTAGCGCTGTATACTGATGTCGCGAAAAGTTTGGAAGTCGCTTTCGAATGGATTTCAAAAGAGCCTAACTTGGAAGTTGGCCAGCAGCTCAAGGAGAAGCTTGCAGCTTCTGCCCTTCCAAAAAGCGTCGGTCGCAGTCAAAATGACCGACTTGCCTTTCGTCAAGATCAAATGGAATATGTCTTCGAGGAGTGGATTCACTTGTTCAGCAACCCTATTGCTCCGGAGAGGGCAGCGCTGGTATTCATATCTCACATGTATAACAGGCAGCTTATCAACGATAAGGAAGACCTTTGCCTTTTCTTACGCCTTTCGATTGATACATCAGTCGAACGTTTCGAACAACAGATTCAAATGCATGGCTTCCTTAATGATGCCTACGTCCCTATCGATGCATTGGCAAAGCTTATATCTCTACTGGTTAGGGGCTATGAACGCGAAGGCGAAGTGAAGGGTGACAAAGCCGCGTTCTTGGAATCAGTTCTATCAGTCATAACATTGGTTTTAAATCATCATCATGTCATGCGGGGCGAGGGCTTCAATCAAAAGGTCTTTACACGACTTCTTTCTTCCATGCTTTGTCATTTAAGTACTTTCTCGACTGATTTGTCCGAAACGGAGAACCACCAAATCATTTTGACATTCGCTGAAAAGCTCATCAAACTTCAACCAGCTTACTTCCCAGGCTTTGTATACGGTTGGATGACCTTGATCTCTCATCGCTTCTTCCTTGTACCATTAATGGGACTTCCGAATGATATGGGGTGGCAACCATTTGCGAAGCTTGCGGAATGTTTACTGTCCTATACAGGCGAGCTACTGAAGCCATTACAGTTGACATTGGCGGCAAGAGATATTTATCAAGGAGTTCTCAAATTCTTTCTTGTGTTACAGCATGATTATCCTGACTTCGTAGTTGCATACTCGTCGAAGTTATGTGCCAACGTGCCAAGTCATTGTGTTCAATTGTTGAATCTCATTCTCAACGCTCATCCAACAAAGACTCAGTTACCAGATCCATTACAGCCAGGATTGAAAATTGAACGTATTGAAGAGATCCGCATATCACCAGAGATCGTCAGCCTTGATATCGAGAGAACCTTACAATCAACAGGTCTGTATGAGATTCTCGAACAAGCCTTACAAAGTGGCCCTTCGGAGGATGCGGTGGCTCACATTACACATACTATACAACGCAAGCAAACCGAAGTGAGCGGTCCAGGATTTGTGCCTGTCAATGTTGACTTGCAGCTGGTTGAGTCTATCGTTTTACACATCTGTATGTACGCTGTGACGAGAGCAAGTCAAAAGGGAGAGCTTAATAGTTTTGCCCGCGGTTCTACTGATGCTGCTTTGCTCTCCATGCTTGTTCACGAACTCAATCCAGAAGCTCGACATTATCTTCTGACCAGCATGGTCAACCAACTTCGTTTCCCTAACGCCCATACAAATTACTTCGTGCAAGCGCTCCTGGAACTATTCGGAAATGACGTCAATGATCAAGAGGAGTCGGATATCAGTCAACAAATTCTTCGGGTCTTGTTAGAAAGAGCATTTGTGTCCTTACCGATCCCTTGGGGCGTGCTTAACATGGTCATCGAACTCGCCAAGAACGAGAACAAATACAAATTCTTTGACTTGCCATATATCAAGTCGACACCAGAGGTAAGATCCGTGGTCCTCTCACTTTGCTTAAATGACTGACAGGATTTTAATTAGGTCGCTGAGCGGATTGCTGTTATCGTGCAGCGTTCTCTCTCAAGATAAAGTTACACACCATCAACCAGATCTGGATAATTTGATTCTGGCACAAACATATAGATGTGTCGCACCAGTGATTGAAATTTTCAAGATCTGTCTCATTGTTACATAACCTCTTAGGTCACATTCGGCGTTCCATGTTACAGATCTTTCCGGTTTGTCTACTGCATAGCGAGTGAAAGGAATTGGGATTTTTGCAAGATCTGCTATACTTATGGTGGGAACAGGGAACGGCAAAAACTTTTATTTAATGCATCTTACATGATTAATGTTTCCTTGCCTACCTTCTGTATGACAGAAATTTAAGGGTGGGCAAAATATCTGGTGGCGTGGGAATGGTTTGGCTTACTTGCTGTTACGTGGGAAGGCGGCAAACTTTTATGTATCATAAATGGAGTTCAATATATTTTTCTGGAAATAATCACATTCGTTTGTGGCGATCGTTCTCCTTTATTCCTACGAGATTAACTACTGACAATTTTTAATGGGTGGATTTGTTTTTATTATTATGACGATGTGGTCAAAACTGCCGTTCTTAGCTCTTCTTAGAATTACATTGTGGAGAAACCCTCGCTTCAGTTGGCAAAGATCTTCTCATTTTTTGATTGAAACTCACTGTTTCTGGTTTGATGAAAGTTGATTGTGGCTAATTAGGCTCAAGTTCAGAGCTGCCCCACAGCGGGAAATTGGGGACTCCGCAAGCGTGGCCGGGCTCAGAGATATTCACAAACATGATATATATCTGCTTGACGTGCTAGGAAAGAAAGGGGAATGATAAACTTGTCAGGTAGACGTTGAAGAGCTGATGAAGGGTGTTTTTACATAACTTACATGTTATCGATACCCATACATTTCTCTATTCTTATTTCCGTGTTCATATTGATTCTCTTCTAGTATTAGTTCACGTCCTTCAGACCTAATGTTTGGTAAAATAATCTTCTTGGCAGCAGCGTCGCCAGTTTTTCTTGCACATGCTCAAGGGAGCTTCACGACTTGGTCACCACCTGGTCCAGGTGATGTTCGTTCTCCATGTCCTGCGATGAACTCCCTCGCCAATCATGGATTTCTCCCGCATGATGGAAAAGGGATCACGGTCCCTGATGTTATCACCACGTTAGATACTGCTTTGAAGTATGATTTCTCTTTGTCACATCAAGCCTTGTCTATTGTCTCCTAACTGTACTATACATTGATTGATCACTGTAAATTTAATCCCTAATCTAGCGTGGGTGTCGATTTTGCCACTGCCATCGGCACCGCCGGTCTGCTGTCAGTTCAAGGCAATCTCCTTGCTACATCTTTCAACCTCGATGATCTAAACGAGCACAATTTTCCCATCGAACACGACGGATCTCTTTCCCGCGCCGACTACTACTCCTCTCCAAACCACGATGATTATTCATTCAACCAAACAATCTTCAACCAATTCCTCTCATTCTTCACCTCCCCCCAAACATCCATCCCCGTCGCCGCAGCCGCCAAATACGCACGTGTGAAATATGAAGAGGAGCATGATCCACAATTTTCATACTCGGCTCAGCATTTCGTATTGAGCTATGGAGAGACGGCGTTGTATTTGAGTACGCTGGGGGATCCGATTGAGGGGATCGCGGATGTAGAGTGGGTGAGGGTTTTCTTTGAGGAGGAACGGTTGCCGTATCGGGAGGGGTGGAGAAGAGGGAGTGTGCAAACGAATTTAGCGAGTTTGGCGGGTATGATCAAGAGGTTGATGTTGGCTAATGAGGATGTGTTGCCCGAGGGCTTGGAGGTGACGGCGCAGACGGTGGGGATTGCTTTTGGGGGGTATAATCCGGTTACGGGGGCACTGGGTCATGTGGCTGGGTGATTGCTTTGGAATGGAGGAGGCTTTCAACAGTGTTTTTGTGTCTTAAATCCAAATCACGTCATCTTTGTGGTTAAACTTAGGACTCATGAATATCTAATTGCAAATAACTTTTGCTGCCAGTTCAAAGCGTTATTTTTGATATCATTCATTTGTCCTTAAAGCATATTGATAATCACAATGGTGACCTCAATGATAATGAGATTTTACTGCTGCCACGTTCAACTCTCGCTAAAAGATAAAAAGGGTTTTACTATTCAGTCTAAGGAGAGAACAAATAACGGAAGTCTGATTTCGAAATCTCAACTTGGGCCATGATGCTCGTGTTCAAAGATTGGCTGCCTTGTCTGCTTGGATGGCGAAAATAGTGAGACTTAAGTTGATCATATAGTAAGGTTGTGAACGCCAAGAATTGGGATTCATTTGCAATATTTTCCATTGGGAATTTAAGGTAAACTAATGTCAAAAGTAGATCTAATTCTCGAACCTGCCCCAAACTCCAGATCTCCCTACCGGCCTATGATCACTGAAATGGTACAATTAAGGGTATCTCCATTTCATCTATTCAACCCATTACGCCGACTCTTTGAGCAATCTCACAATCCATTCGTCTGACCACCTCGACTTCTCCTTCGACTGAGCCGGGCCGTGCCTCCAGTACCACCTTCACTAAAACTTGTGCCCAGGCCAGAATTACTTCTCCTACCAGCTTGCCAACTCCCTTCTCCGTCTTCATCTTCATCGTCCGCATCCCCTCCAAGCGGCAGAATCACCGCTTCTTCCAATATTTTATCTTCCCCATCCTCTTCTTTCTTGATGCCAACTGGTGGATATATCAATGGCATTTGACCCCTTACAGTCGGAAAGGTTCTCGGAGTATCTGAAAGATCTGGCTCATCATCTGTTGCCTCTTCTTTGATTGCGTCTTCACTCTTTTCAATCTCTTGTCCCTTTCCAACCCTTTCTTTCTCCCTCCCTCCAAAACATAACTTCAGGATTGCCCACCCGACAATACACCCTAGCATTTCCGCCCCCCAAAACGCGCCCACCCCAACGATAGCACTGCCAATCCTCCAATTCCACATCCACCACCGCAGGCCACTTAATTTCGCTCTCATAAATATCCTGCATCCATATATTTGTACTTCGCCCGAGTCTTTCTCGATGACCACTTCTACTGCACTTGGTATGTTCTTGCTTCCTCTTGGAAAACTAACACCTTCCGCCATTTCCACGGTAATTTTCTCGTCTTCTCTCTTCCACCCAAGCACATACAGTGGTGCATTTACCAGCTTCCCCAATCCAGATACCAATTCACTTTCGTATGTCAGAATGGTAGGTCGCCGAGACGAGAAGAGTACATCTTCATTCTTAGTAATCCTTGACCGAGGTAGTAGATGTTCGACGCCTGGTATCAAGCCAGGGGTTTTATAATTAGGTCCAAGGAAATTCACGTGGATCATAAAGTTTCCGGCTTTCAGATTGAGAGGAGAACGTGGCATGTGTAGTTCCAGTTGAATATCGTATTCTTGACGTGTTACAAGGGAATTGTCGAGGGGTACAATGCCATGTGGATGCTGGCCTGGTCTGCGTTTGTTCCTGCGTTAGTATATCTCGTAGTCATTTATTCATTACGTCCACAGCGATGCCACCCACAGGGGCTTCTCAAACGAAATGATATACGCACGCAAATTGTAGCCAAACCCTCCTTTCCACCCCAAGTGCTGGCACCCAGCTCCAATAAAAGCCCGCATAAGCTACCACAGCAAACCCAAACAACACAAGTGACGTCGAAAGGAATAATATGGTATTGAGGTATGTTTTGCGCGCCGGTTTCGAGGTCGTGATCGCAATCGGCTTACGAATCATGGTATCCTATTCGCAGATGTATGGTTAGCGATCTAAAAATGAGGAATGTAATAAGTTTGTAGGAAGGAAACTGGTGCGCGGTGATGAGATTGGGAATAGTTACCATTGTTATGGGTGAACTTGTTATTGCATTACATTATTTGTGATAAGAACCAATATGAGAACATGGAAGTCTTTGAAGTGCAGCTTGACGCGAATGCGCGTTCCGCTGTGAGGTTGGTGGGTGATGTTTACAAGACAACGCTTGTGTGAGATAATGACGTCTGCTCCAAGTAGCCCTGCGCTTAGCTTGTGATTAACTCCCGGTGAGCTCAGTTCCTGATGGTAATCTTGTCGACTGCAATTATGATCTTACCTGAGTTACGTCGAGAACTCACAAAATTAATAAAAACTTGCCAAACTGGACCTTTAATAATGATGAACTATTAGAGCACATACACGACCTGATATGATTTCCCGCCTTGAATAGCCTCATTGCTGTCGCAAACAATCAAGCTCACAAATCTTCATCTGCGCCATACAATAAAACTCGACCAAACGCAACATTACCGGGCACAATGGCTTCCCAAGCTGACATGCAAGATCTTCTCCGTCTGCTCACAACCGGTCGTAATAAAGTTCCAATGCTTACAGCAATGCAACGGGTTAAAGCCCTACAAATCGCATCCATAAACCCCTCTATTTCAGCCGTCGCATCCACGCCTCTTGACACCCTCCAGTCCGCGCTGTCTCTTGATGAGAAAGCTACAAAGTCTCTAATTACTGCTTGTAAGAATGCTAGTAAAACTGCAGGCAAACGATCCGCGAGCGAGATTAATGCCACAAGTAAAGGAGCGGCGAAACGCGTTAAAACATTCGAATCGGCGTATTCTTTGCCAGTCGAACAAACGGAAGAGGAATTGGAGAAGAGTCTGGAGCTACCAGAGAGTGTGAAGGATGAGGAAAGGATTGAGAAGACGACTATTTATACGAATAGAGCACCGCTAGTATTGGCATGGACATTGCAATTATTGAAGTATACGATGCCCGGACAGGGATTAAGTGGGAGATTGAGTTTGGCGCAGGCGCTGGTTAGTGCGAACAGTAAGAGTAAAGCAGAGAGCCTAGGTCTGAAAGGGAAAGGGAAGGATGAGGATGAAGGGAAAGGATGGCCTAAGGTAAAGATCATGGGGAGGGAGATCGGCGTTTTGAAGAGAGGAGGCTATGATGGACGGGAGGAAATCAAAGGAGAAAGTGGAGTTAAGGAGGAAGAAGCCAATATTGCGGTTAAAAGCGATTCGAATGATGAATGGGCCGTTTCCACACCCATAACATCTAAGGGCTCAACGTTCATTGCTCGCTCGATATGTGTATCTTCACCCAGTCAAGCTCATACCCATCTTCAAACCCTCCTTAAGGATACCTCCATCTCGGATGCAAGCCATAATATTACAGCCTTCCGTGTTCAAGGTGAACATGGAATCGTTGAAGATTGTAAAGATGATGGCGAATCAGGTGGCGGCAAACATATTCTGGGAGTGCTTCAAAATAATAATATAGTTGGAGTTCTGCTTGTTGTCTCAAGATGGTATGGAGGTGTTATGTTAGGGCCTGATCGCTGGCGGATCATGTCACAAGTCTCTAATGATGCATTGTCACAACGCTTAAGGGTCGCGGGAAACATCAGAGGAGGAGAACAATTATGGGGATTAGACATTGAAGCTATTAGTTCGTCGAGTGGAGGAAGTATGCCTATTCATAGGCCAGAGGGAGCGAAAAAATATATCCTGAATGCCTTTGCTTCGCCTCCCATGGATGAAAATGATGAGAGAGGAAAGGGTAAAAAGAAGAAAACTGCGAAAGCGTTAGCTGAAGAAAAAGAAGACAATCTAGGATTGCTGATGGGAGCACTAGACTTGTTATTTGAGAGTTGGGTGGAGCATATCGGAAAGGAGGAGTTAGATAGGAGGGCCTGGGGATGGTATGTGCATGTTAGACCAGAGGTGGAGAGTGGTGTTGCAGGGTGGGGTGGAAAGGGGGTTGTAAAGTTGAGTGAGATATTGGCATTAAGGAGGAACTCGTGAGATGGGTAAACTAGTGAGTAGATTCCTATTGCTATGATTGGTACTCCGTGAGAAGAATATGTATGAACAGTGGCGTGAACAAACCTTATTAATGACAACACTTCATTGGCTCTAGCTCAGCTAACTCTGCAACCAAAAGCCTGTGTACTCTACTCTAGTGCCTTTCCTCCTATCTGATTCGATATGGGAAAGAGTTCTTTATTCTGGACTGAGCTTACAATTCACTGGATCGCAAGATAGCGTAACGGTCAAGTGTTCTATCACCTATGGCAGAATGCAAATCGAAAGCACCGACTATTATACATTTACACTGTGGTGACTGTTCACTAACTGACTGTTCGCTAAGAGCTCCAGTTTGAAATTCTGTAGCTCTTTCACGAAATGATAAATCATCACCGTGCTTGCGCTACCAACATGAAGCATATCTAATATCTCTGAGATGGCCTTGAACAATGGCCGTGGCACAATCGAGGCCAGCTCATACCTAATAATAACTTCATCCCACCTCATTATTATTTCAAGAGACTGAGCGATAATGGCATAACTACCAGATTGGGGAGCCCACATTGGTCGCCAAAAAGGTGTTAGGTTAATCGCGGTCAGGCCAGGCAAGCCTACAGCTTCCTTCTACTCTGTTTCGATATCGAGATGTGGCAAAGCAGATAACCAATATTTTGTACCGTAAGGGAAGAGTTTAGCTTCAAAGTATTCAGGCAGCGGGTTTAGCTCGTGAAAGCGCCTCTCAATATAGATGCATCTATCAATCTTTGACATTGACCTTCGTGGGGAAAGTATTCGTCGTAGGCATGGAGTTGTCTGCATTCAGAGGTGCACCGTTCAAGCTTGGTAAGTTTGTAAGTTGCACCTGTGTACATTCATCGAGTATATTTATAATTTTGGTTTCGTTCTGGGAAGAAGATACTGTGGATGTATTGAAAATTTGAAACGCGGATTTCCGTCCCCTTCTCAACTCCAACAACGCGGTACCCATGTCCGTAATCTTCTAGATTCTCGTAACCTTAAATCCTTCACAGATCACCACACCATTCCATCTTCATATTTCTCTGGTCAACAAGTCTTCATGCTTCTGTATGTTTTTCCATGGCAATAAATCTTTCTTTAACCCACTCCTGTATACCGCTGTAATCTAGCGATCGACCACAAGCGACCTCAAGGAGGCCGTAAGCGCCGGCGACAACAATCTGCGGTAGCCGGTCTTGAAAAAGTCTCAAGGCTGTGTTATAGATTTAGGCACCGGTGCATATACCTCTAGAAAGTTTAGTTTTCGAAGTTTTGTTCCTAGCACTGCCAAAATAATCACATGGCCCAGTTGGAACATATGTCTAAACGATTTAATTAAAAACCTCCAACGCAGTTGAACTCAGTTGTGTACATAAATTATTATTCAAACTTTGTCAGTTCATTGCATCAAACTGCCTTATTGTTGGGGAGCAAAACCATGTTTGGCAAAAAACTGTTTCGTCATAGAAACAACGAGTCTAGAAAGAGGAGAGACGGTCGAGATGGTCAATACACGGCACCGAGGGAAAGTTCAAGTCCTTCATCGAGAGTTTCATCTCGAGGCAACTGCAAAAGTCCTCCATTTGACGTAACCTCCAAGACTGCACACGAGAAGAATCTTAGACGTATTCTCGGCCAGTTTGCAATCATGTCTGAATTGGCGGAAGACGTTGGTATTCTCTTACGGGAGGCAAAAGAAAAACTAGAAATGTTACACAAGATCGATGGATCGCTATTTGGGCGAGGCAAGATAGGAACTTATGTTAATCGATGTAAGAAACATCTCGTAAAATCTCAGAACATCAATCGGGAGATTGATGAATATATCAAGAATGAAGAAAAAGATCTCAAGGAAGAAGGACCGATGCAGGGTGAAGGGAATGTAAAAGCTCATGATGACTTATTGAAAGAAGTTCAAAGGAGTTCACCTGAGACATGGAAGACCGGGAGAACAATGGGGGAAATCGAGAATGATTTAGGGCTTATTATCACTCGATATGATGAGCTTCTCAAATCAGATAATTGTAAGAGCCAGTGTAAGAGGAAAGTATTACAAGAACTTATTTCAGAGTCTGTGAAACTCAAAGCAACACATGAGAGAGCACGATCTATTCTTGCGATAGATAATCCTCCAACTCAGAGCAGGGGGCCGAGGGGTGGTGCGCGGGATCCTATACCAGTTAACACTAGTAAAGTGACGCCGCATCCTCGTAGACCGGGACCAAGGAGTAGTTAAGTCTGAGACTGCTCATTTGCTGTCGCCGCATGGTCAAGAGCCATCAGCACGGCAAGATTAGTTATGTTCATTCTGGGAGTTTGGGTGGAAGTTTCATTGATTCACTGTTATTTTAGTTTGTCTGTTTTGTGTCGTTTTGATAGATGGGGCTGTCCTGTGAGTAATTGGAAATGGTAGCCCCCCCCTTCACTTCAATTATTGCACGCTTCCCTAATACTCCATTTTTGCATAATTTATTAGAGCTGTTATTGCTCGATCAAGAATATATGATATCATAATACACACAAAACAAAGTCCGAAAAATAGTAATTGAATGTAGTTAATCAATGTGACACTCGAATATCGACGGTTCGTTCAGCTGGCAAATGTATCCAAAACATGCTATTGCAAACTAAAAATTGGGAGAAACAGGCCCCGTAAATATTCGGTAAGCTAAACCTGTTATTCATCCCTAAGTAGATCAGAATGATCAGACTTACACAAACCTTTGTGAAATCCTCTGATTTAAATCCGAGCAGTTTCGGAGTGGATCGCTTGTTGAAGATGACGGAAATTGAGAAGGACATATTTTGTCCTTCAACTCCATATAACAGAGGGTTTTGGCAAAAGCAATATTTATCGTCTACACTTGTTGACGGTCTCACACTTGAAAGTATTGTGTTTGAACCTTCAGCTTGTTGGACATAGCAGACCATAAATATGATGGCCAGAATCTAGACCCTATGGGAGTGCCAATTTCAAAGGAACACATGAGTGGTATTCAGATTCAGGATAGCAATTGAATTGAAATGCGACTACCAGCACCATCGAATGGAAAACAGAATAGAATGACGCTGTAGCTGAAACAATATTCCCTTGCATGTGTGAAAATGAATATCCTTAGCATTTTATTCAAACATTTTGACAGACATCCATCCTGTAGCTCCACCAAAAAACGCCGACCCAATGCTGTAGTTTTACAGATGATGATAAGATACCTCCTCGCTATCCCCTAGTGTTTCATTCGTTTCTTTTCAACTCGCCTCGACCAATCTACAACCACCCTCACCACCTTAGCTCGTTCTTATGTTTGTTTACATCGTCGCCACCCTCTTTTACATCATCCTTCTTATCCGCACTCTTCGTCTCTGAGCTTTCATCTGCGAACCCCAAGTTCTTGAGTTCGTCCTTTGCCATCAAATTCCTGCAGCACATCCCAATCATTAGTCCTCAATATCTTAGACCCTCATCCAAATCCCAATTTCCAACCCAAGATATGTATGAAAGCCAGTGACCCACCTATCCATCCGACACGACAAATATGATTTCGCCAGATCCCTACATTCTGGATCATTCATGCCTCGAACCTTCTTCATGCAATTGAGATAACTTTGCATTACTGATTTGCATTCGCCTATTATCGCATTTCTGCATTAGTATATCGTCTGTAATTCCATAGTTCAAAGTGATTTCGGTTTGCGCACTCGTGAAATCGCATTCAAGGAAGAAAAGTGAACCATACCATCATGATCCAATGGAAAACTTCCTCTTTCTGGCCTGTATTCCCGATCCAATTGTTAGTTTTCTCTTTGCCAGAATACATGACAAACTATAAAATCATGAGAGTAACATACGGCGAAGGTTTGTTATTGACCATACGCCCACCCGGGCTTCCAAATGTACTCATAGTTATTGATGCGTATTTACTGTTGAAATGATTCGATGCTATCGATAATTTGATCGGAGAAGGATTTTCTATTGTTCCGAGAATTCTACCCTGGATTTATGACGTAAGCTATTGGAGCTCTAATGAGGTGTCAACATCGATGACAACTACTTGAGTAAAAACAATACATTTGTAATGAAAAATTAATATTAAAGAAATATATCTTCCTACTTATAAGTAGCTTGTCTATTAAATAACTCCACACATTACCCCAAGTACTCAAAATGCCAATGCAGGTCCCCATCCAGATTACCCCTCTTCAAAGCTCTAAACTACGGTGCTAATATCTATCCCAGGAAACTAGAAGGAAGCTGCCAATGCGGCCTTGTAGAGTTTTCTCTCCAATCCCAGACTCCCGTTCCATACCAACTCTGCGCTTGTTCCATCTGTCGCAAATGTGGGGGTTATGGTGGATGCGTTAATCTAGGCGGTATAGCCTCTACACTCGAGATTACCAAGGGCAAAGAACACATCAAGTACTTCCTTCTCCCCCCCCCTTTCCTTTTTTGTTTCTTCTCTTTGCTCTAACATTCCCTAGAAAATACACTGCAACCGCCGACCGTGGCAAACCCACCGCCAAAAAATGCACATCCGAACGCAATTTCTGCAGCGAATGTGCATCGATGCTCTGGCTCTGGGACAAGACATGGCCGGAGCTAATTCATCCTTTTGCAAGTGCAATTGATACGGAACTACCGGTTGCGGAGGAAATGGTTTGTGTGAAGGGGGATAGTAAGCCGGAATATGTTAGGTGGCCGGAGGGAAAGAAGAAGGTTTATGAGGGGTATGGGGAGTTTAGTATCGAGGAGTGGCATAAGGAGAAGGGGGTGTGGGTTGCGTAAGAGGAAGAGAAGAAATGGGGGATTATGGGGGGATCTGGGGCATTGGGGAAGTTCGACATGTCATGAGGAGCGTGTTAAATCAAGTTTGCTTGGGATATTCCAGAATTCACCTTCATTTTATGACTACTCATGAGGAGTTCTCCCCCCAGCAACTTTGCTTCGAACTTTGAGTGAAGATACGGATTAGCGAAATACAGGAGGGTGCCCATAGCGAAATGAAATTTTTGTGATTGGGAGAAGATGGTACATCGAATAGACCCAGCCAGACATTTCAAAGGTCGACGAAGCTCAATAGTTTGAGCTTCTTGATAGATACACTAACGTCTGACTATACCAGTATTAGAGTGGTAGTGTTCTTGAGATTATAGGTTTGCAAAGATTTTATTGCACATCTGGATCTCCAGATCCTCGTTTCAATGAGGCAAATGAATACTTAAACGAGTTTCAGATTAATGACAACTTTATTCATGACTATTTACCTAAGAGCACTTCTTTGAATTACCAAACCCCATCACAATTATGTGATATTCCTTCTTCCCGTCAACCACTTACAATCACCCACTCTCTCAAATCGTCAACAAATTCAATCTCTTCCCAATCATATACAAAACCCACAACGCCTGCACGCTCTTCGACTGACCAGATGGATACCCCATCAAATTATCCGCCACAATCGCCAGCACCCAATCCGAATACAGCGCACCGAAAACCAAACAAATCGGCACGCAAGACGCATATCCACTAAGTCCGATCAATGCACCCGTTCCAAAGGGATTTTTATCGCTACCAGAGAACCGGAGGCAGAAGATGAATACAGTTGCGATGGCGATTGCCAAGCCCACGCCCCCAAACACCGCAGTGATGGTGCTCATTCGAGGTGAGAAATTAGATGAGGCAAGAGAGATGGTACCGGCTGTACCGGCGATGACGCCGGGGAGATAGAGGAGTAGCCACCAGAAGGAAGGGAAGATGGCGATGAAGCCCGAGGTAAGCGAGAGAGCTAATTTCATTGCCGCGATGGTTTCAAATTGCCTGAGGGATAGTAAGTAAGAATTTCGCGAGATAGGTCGAAGTGTAGAGAGGGGAATGTAGTATATACCAGGCGTGGTTGCATGTAACCATGGTTCTGATTGCTGGTATGAGTGTAAAGAGAAGCTTTACAATCGCAATCGCTCTATTCCATGTACTGCCTGGAATGGAGTCTATCCATGGTGTGGCGGGTCTCTTGTGGCAACATATTACGATAACGGTGTAATATGTGAGGATGTGAGAGAAGAAGCCCCAATCACCATATGGGAGGGAATAACACGAGGCTTCGGCGCTGAAGGCGTTACTTTGAGTATTATCTGCGAGGACTGATGGTATGTAGAGGATATAGAGGATATACATGTGTGGATATCGTGTAATGATATTCATGTTGGACAAGAGGAAGTTGGGTTTAGTTCACTTCGGGGCTCGAAATGAAATAATAAACATATATGCGTGTATACAGACTATGCTATCCTTTGTATATATATATCCCATGCTGTCAGATTCCAGACCACACCCTTCAGATGCAAGTAAAAGAATTGCTATTAATACCCAGCCTTGTTGTATCAATATCTAGATTAAGATAGTTTATCTCGAGTCGAATCCATTTGTGATCAGCCAAAAGCCTAGAAAAGAAGCCTCGCACACGAAACATCTTGAGCCTCATGAAAATGATGCATGACTCGAATTGATTTTCCTGATAAGATCAAAACCCTCGAATCAAACTAGATGCTGCTAGAAATATTGGGGGCCACAAGCGCTCTAGGCACTTCGAAATTCATGTGCGTTGTATTTTGATGGTTTGAAATGGGCTAATGCTGCTTACTGCAGCGTAGGTGGGTAAGCTCCTTACACTCAATGAATAAATTCAGCTAGCTTTGTCGAAATTGATTGGCAAGACGATTCTATGAGGCAACCATCTGCTTCGGCTATAAAATCGTGATAGCCAGTCTCCTTTATGGTTTCGGGAGGCTGTGAATCATAAAAAGTGTAGCATTGCTGCTTGGTAAGACGGAACTTGGCCCCCACAATTTGATGATGACGAGAGATTCTTAAAAAGTGCAATTGAGGCTCAAGTAAATCTACGTGCTTATTGACAAACGATTTAATCGTTAATCGTCCGACCATTAGACCACAGCCTCAAGATTGAGATGAAATACCAAGACAACCAATTGCCCAGGTATGTATTGATATTTTTCAATTACCCGAAAGACTTGACATTTAGCCTTTTTTTTTTCATCCACTCAAAGACATCACAATAGTCTAGCCTGCTGAAACTTATTCTGATAAGATATAAAAAGAGTGTAAAGTGAAAAGTGCGATATGCAACAAAACTTTCATTTAATTATGTAGCGGAGCAAGATTTTTAAAAGAATTGAGTAGATGAGATGAGATAAAACAGAAAGTGACAAGTGAATGAGTGGAATATAGCGATTGAAGATGAGATCAAAAGATGAGACGAGATAGGCGCCAGCGACAGCATGCAAATTGATTTATCCTTTCTTGAAGACTTCATCACACAAATACTCTCCTTCACACTTTCACCGCAAGATTCAAAACATCGACTCTTCCACTCAAGAACAAACATGAAGCTATTCAGATTTGCAGACATGCAACAAAACCAAAAGCCGCAGACGACGAGACAAGACCAGATGAATCTACTATGAAACTTCCTCACCTTCCCCTCCACCCCGAAACAAAGTGAATACACCGCAGCCACCAGCCGTCACAGCCCTACGCATGGTCCAAGTGAGCAACCGACCAATCTCAAGCACTCCCCAAACCTCCAAATCTTTTGTTGCACATCTCAAAAAAGTGAAAAGTTTCAGGACCTAAATAGGAAAGAGCGCTAAAAATGAGTGGCTATTATAGTCTCTCAGGAATTACGATTGCGCGCAAAGGGGCCTGAGCTTTGCGATCGGAAGGTTATTGGTTCTTTGAAGTTTTGAGAAATCTGGGGAAATCTTGTAAGGCTGAGGTATTGTGAGCTAGTGGTAGCTGCGGGAGCCCTATGGGAAGCTAGTGGATCGAGTGTGGAGGTTGAAACTGAGATTTGGACCAGTAGTTGCGTGAGCGCATTGTGATGGAAAATTGAGATGTGCAACAAAAAAGATATGATGTGTAGTTGGGTGAATTGTGAAGGGTGAGATGGGATGAGAAGTCTGGAATGGATGAGATGACATGGTAACAATGTAGCAACGAAAGCGCAAGCATCCGCGGTACCATCCTTTATCTAGTCATATGTGATGAACAGAGGAGGATTACTATGATAAAACACTAGGTGTCAATAAACTATTCCTATATTTGATTCCACATAAAACACTCATCAAGAAATCTACCAATCGACGAACGATCGCAATACAGCTATCAAAAGCATCTCAGATGCGCAATCCAAACTCCAGTCACCCGTAGTCATCTCTTACACGAAGTTTGACCAAGATATAGAAAGATACATCAAATTGAAAACTTCAGACGTGCAACAAAGTCTTCTCAAGACTCACTCATTCACTGTCCATCCGTACCGCCCGCAATCCAGGTTACTGTCCGAGCTCCGCAACTTCACTTCCCACATACGACGAGAGCTCTCAATGGTGTATTTCCCCATCCATCAAGGTCATTTTAGCATCAAAATAACCTCGGCATCTTTCAAAAAAAGTCAAAGTAAACAAAGACAAAAACGACCAAAATCACCAAAATGACGAGCCCCATTTCTCTTTCAAATCCCCCGAAACTTTGAATTCGAGATCTCCAAACATGCAGGATTCCAATTCCGTTGTCAAAATTAACAACTTGTCTCAATTGCAAAAGTTAGAGAGGCCCCCAGATGTGCAACAAAACTTTTTGATATTGAAGAGGGCACGTGTATAACACGTGAGTATGATAATATTGGACGAGAGTAATATTTGATCATTAGAATTCTGGGGTGGAAGGCTGTTTTTAATTGCGCTTCTTGATGACACTAATATAAGAAAGATTCACCGATGTGGTGGTTGTAGCATTGGGCTTTCTAATATGCTTCGATGCGCTAGCTATCGTCGCATGACCTCATCTGGTTGCGAGACCAGAAATCTACTAGATCTTGGTATGTTACGACCTGGTCCAGTCCTAGACAGACGAGCAAACAAACAAATGATAGTACTTTCATCCTGAATTTTGGTCCCCTGATCGAACTTTTTCGATTTCGATTCCAGGCTGGTCATTTCTTCTTTCCAAGATGTAAAAGCTCATGCCAATTATCAGGAAACGGGCATTACTCTTCGACTGCGAAAACGGGTACCCTTTTTTTTTTGCAGCTCGGAGACTGATTCAAGGTGATTGAACAGCTTGAATTTCTTGTCCATGATATCTCGGTGGTCATGAATAGCACTAAATTGCTTGGATCCTTCTTTCGAAGCATTCTGCATATATGATCTTTCCAAAGACAAACTGGCACGCAGTATATCATCCACCAGTCCTTTAATAACTACATTTCGATTTGATTTGAACAGAATGTATCCAGCAAGATTTCAGAGGTACGTTTCTTCCAAGGAACCATCGCCATATCATTTCAAAGATATATGGGTAGGAAGCAGTTGCAAAATTCAAATAGTCTTGAGAGGAAAAGTTAAGACATATAACTTCGGCACATGGTACCTAATCCTTCGCTTGATAAGCCCCCTTTTTACAAAACTTGACATACTACAGTCTCTTGTAAGTCTGGAAACATTTTGGCATTTGATGATCATTAAAAATTTGCGTGTCATTTTGTACACGGATAGAAATTTCATTTGAGTGTTGGGTGTTGGGTGTAGTGATGTCTGCAGCAATGCACGATTTCTCTACAGGGGTTTCATGAAGGAATCTTCGTTAGCGACAGAAAGTACAAGCCTCAATGCCAGAACTCCGACACAGCCACTCGCGGGGATGCATACTAATGTTGGCAGAGAAGAAGAAAATGATTCGGAAGAGTTCCAGAACTAATAAAACAAGCATCATTTGACTAATGATCACTACATACTACATTCATTGTAGACTATCACTAATACAGTTTGAATTTTGATCTCATGATTCGGGCCTTTCCGAGCCTTACCTTGAGGTTGATGGCTTTCTAGCTTCTAGCTGCTAAATGCTAACTTCTAACTTCTAAGCAAATTCCCCCAGAATCAAATAAAGGGGGGCGGGCAAGACCGAGCCCAAATTCATTCCCGTACCGTGCGTAAAGTACCATACACATACAGTCAGGCTAAAGTCAACAAGGAGCTTCCGAGTATCAATACGTACCTAGGTAGGTAGATAACATCAATACAGTGTAGAAATAGTATACAAAGTGGAGGTACAAAACCGATATGACATCATATTTCTTGAAGATTCGAATTATGAAAAACTTCCATCGAACAGCTCATCACCATTATGAAGGATATCCCGGAAAACAATAGCCTTATGAAATTTTTGGAAGGTGTGACAAGGGATTCAACTTTTACTGCTAAACACTGGGTACTTTTACCTAGGTATCTACTAACTAACATTCTCGCCACGGAGCAGATGTTTTATTTTGTTGGGAAAAGCAGAGGGTTTTATTGGATTATCGATGATTTGTTCTCGTGATACAATTTTTACCGCAAAGCCAACACTAGATCTCAGCCCCTCCATCTCATCCCACGGGCGCAGTTGAGTAACCCTGGCAGTATGTACATCAAATTGAAGACATACGCACGATACGGTACTTGCGGCTCAAGCATTTCCCACAAAGGGTGGTCATCAGCTTAATACCTATCTTCGCTCTCGCCGAATAATATTATGACATTGTCTCGGAACAAGTACGATGGTACGATGTACAATGTAAAAGAGATGAATCCTGTTACTAACTGATTGGGCGCGCTGAGCCCGAAGATACCCAATGACGATAACGTTTGAAAGGACCCCGCCAATATTACGGATGATAAGCTCATCACCCTCATGTTCTCAAGTATATCGTCGAGAAAGGTTTCAAACATACCTTCAACACACGGAAATTACTCCCAATATAGGCCTAATTGTCGTGGAGTATTGGGACTCTATTGGGTTGCCTTATACATATTTGATATAGATTCTAGAAGGTTGGAACAGATTAAGTGGTGGAGTGATCTTCCCATGAATTTGTAGGTTTGTGAGATCTAAGATAGCAAGAGCAAGCATGTATGTTTTTCTTTTCCGGTTGGTGATAAAATGATATGATCCATATTATTGAATCCATCATCATCTTGCATCAAACTTGGAAAATCTTCAGCTTTTATGACTACAGGCAGCTAGCTGAGCCATTCAAGACCAGGCAAATCCCCGGATGTCCCTTGAAGAAAGGTTCATAAAGTACCTGGCTAGTTACTTAGTAGGGACTTAGTACTTATTAAAAGTTAAGTTATAACTTAGTATTCAGGAATTCAACCGCGCGCCAAATGAAAGAAGAGAGAATTCCCCCAAATTGTGGATAATTTATCAAATATATACCTATCCTATCATACATACGGATTCATATGGATTCATACCTGGGTGCTAGGTATCATATGGTTCATACCAAACTCGTAATCATACATATCCGATAGAACCGCCCAAAACAAGAAGTTCATTGCCTTCCTGTTTGATTCCCATCTCCAGCCACCTCCTTCGTATGATATTCAAGCGCTGCCCATGTTGTAACTTTTGGTCACTTTTCGTTTTTAGTATCTACCTGGCCCTGTAACTAACTACCCAAGTATTGAATGTCTCACCGACATTCACTTCTTGATTCATTTTTCCCCTCACTCGTCATATTACGACATTACCCTTACTTTTGGGGTATGACTGTTGTGATTTGATTTATTCCATCACAACTCTTACACCAAAACAAAATACAACAACAATTATTTACATCGTCTATTAGGAACAAAATCAAAAAGCCTAATTAATTATTAGTGCTGTCCCTCACAAGTTTTCTCGGAAGTGAACAGCTAGCAAAGCACTTTCCTGTCGCAAATCGAGAATAACCCCGCCATCAATCATCAATCATGACTTCTTACGATTATGAGTATGAGACGGTCGAAGAACCACGTCGACACCATTCCCATCGTCATCGAAAATCTGATCGCGAACCAAGATATGCTGACGAGCCACGTTACGTCGAAACTCAAGAAACGTATGTTCGCTCAGCCGCTCCTACAGTAACTCATGCTCCCGACGCTCCTGTTAGAGAAAGAGAAAGAGAAAGAGAAGTTATTCAAACAAGAGAACTCATACGTCAACCTCGTCGTGAAGATAGCGATTTGTCAATCGAAGAGGTTAGAAGAGATTTTCCTCCACCAGCCGGTGGTGCCTATGTAGACCAACGAACGACCGTCCGTGAGTCTAGGTACGGCGCGCCAGCCCGCCGATCTCGTTCCGTAGGGCGTGATGGTCGCTACGGAGAATACCTTGACGATAGCAGAGGTGATCCACGACGCTCTTTCCAAGATCTTGATCGACGAAGTGATTATTACGAAGATACAAAAGTCGAACATAAACGATCGCTTTCACGAAATCAAAAAATTGCTGCCGCCGTTGGGGGAGCTGCTTTAGCGGTTGGTGCAAAGGAATTATGGGATCGAAGATCTGCCGAAGGTAGACCAGTCGAGCGAAACCCAATAGCGTCTGCTATGGTCGGAGCTGCCGGAGCTTTTGCCGCGTACGAAGGAACAGAACTTTACGACAAACATGGAAATAAGGAAAAGAAAGTTAAGAAATATGCTGCTCACAGAGGTCGAAATGGTGAAGTTCAAGAATCCTATTACTCCGAAGACGAGGAGATCAAACCTGAAAAGAAGAAGGGTCGCCGCAAGTCAATTGTTGAGAGCGCTATGGCTCTCGCAGGCTTAGGAGCTGCCGCAAAGGGTGCTGAACACCATCGAGAGGAGCATCATCGAGGCCGCAGAGGTAGCGGAGATAGCTATTATGAGGAATCAAGCTCCAAGAGAAGTAGATCAAAGTCCAGATCAGGTGAGGGCACTGCCAAATATCAACAAGCTGCCAAAGCCGCCCTTCTAGCGGGTGCTGCCGAAGCATTCCGAGTCCGAAACGAGCCTGGAGCCTGGGGAGGTGAGAAGGGAAAGCGTATCCTTACTGCAGCTATCGGAGCTGGTGGTATTGATGCGGCTATCGACAGAGATGCCGACAAGAAGAGCAAGCGTCATATCCTTGAGGCAGTTGTTGGAGGTCTCGTTGGAAATCGTGCCATTAACGGATCACGAAAGGATGTCGAAGAAGATCCTGTTACTGGACGCTCTCGATCTAGATCTCGAGCACGTTCTTCGTCCCGAGGTGGTGGAGGAGGTGGTGGAACCGGTCTCGCCGCTCTTGCAACTGCAGGCCTTGGAGCCATCGCTGGCAAGAAATTACTTGATCGTTCCAGATCTAGATCCAGAGCTCGTTCCCAATCTCGATCTAGAGGAGCCCGTTCTCAGTCTCGGGGACGCAGAGATGACTACAGCCGCAGTCCATCACCAGATCGTAGCAAGCGTAGCAGAAGCAAGAGTGTCAGCTCAATGGCAAGAAAGGGTTTGGCTGCTCTTGGTATTGGAGCTGGAGCCGGAGCTGTTGCCAATGAAGTCGGTCGTAACCGCGATCGTAGCCGTAGCCGCAATCGTGATAACTACGATGACTATGATTCTTACGAAGAACGTCCAAGACGCTCTAAGAACTCGAGAGGCGATGTGTATGGCAATCCACGTCATGCCGACTCTCGTGGAAGTGTAGACAGTCGTGGAGGTGCTAGGGCAAGGGATGGACAGAGAAACAAGAAGATTGCTGAAGGAAAGAATGGATATGATAGCGACGATTCATTGATTTCGTCGTCAGAGGATGAGAGGAGGGTTAAAAAGATGAAAGGTAAGCAACTTGTTACAGCCGGTCTGGCAACTATTGCCACGATACATGCAGCACATAATGTCTACGCAAGTATGGAGGCACGTGATGCGCGACACAAGGCTGTTAAGGAAGGAGAGATGACCCCAGAGGAGGCAAGGAAGCTTAAAGCAAAGGCCGCATTGCAAGATGCAGCATCTGTTGGCATTGCCGCACTTGGTATCAAAGGAGCCATTTCGGAAATCAAGGAAGCAAATGAGATACGACACGAATGCAAAGAATTTCGAGAGAAAAAGGGTGAACGTCATAAGAAACGTCTCGAAAGACAAAAGAAACAATTGGAGAATGGTGGCAGAAGACAAAGAGATGATTCTCGCGACACATATTCTCCGTCTTATGACAGTCGTTACGATGATCGATATGATGATCGTCGCTACAATTCAGGTCCTCGTTACTATGATGGAAATCCATACTCTACGGGTTTACCAGCTCCTCCTGTTGGATATGAGAGATAATTCAACCATCTCATTATATATCGACAAACACAACAATCACGCTCCTTTTTCCGGCTTCTACCAAACACAATGCCTTTGTTCAAGCTTCGCCTAAAACCATTTCATGAAAAACCCGAAACAGCAAACGATATTACAGAAAGGAGTTATAATGATTGGTTTTACCTTTGGGGTCTTTCTTCGGCGCAAGGATGATATTATGAGTTCACGACACATCACAGAGTTTCTCCATGCCTTGACGAATTTCATTATCTCTCTCACATGTTTTACATAACATCCAGACGTTGTTTTTTTTTGTTTGTTTTTTTTGTTTTTATATTTTCCTTTTTTGTCATTTCGTTACTTTACTATTTCTTCATTTTACATGATCAAAGATAGTTGAAGAAATTTTATAACGATCCTACATACCCATACAAGTCCCAGTCTACATTTTATATTGTTACCAAATTTATCTACATAAGAACCATAACTGATTGGTATATTTTCTCCATATTAGCTCGCTCCCATCGCCATTGAGAAAGATAGCTTAACAGCTTATGTCCGGCGCAATGCATAGTGTAATCAAGTACAGCGTACAACGTACACACCTACCCGCATTCGGCAAACGGAAACACAAACACTTGTAGTAACGCGCGGGCATCGAAGTGGAACGAAGGATTGAATGGATGACGGATCGGGAGGGTACATTAGTGTGGAATGACGCATTTGGATATGATGGACGATTTATTACGAAACTGGGAATGATGGGAATGATGGAATGAGATGTTGGAGAGAAGATTTTTATGGATGAATGCGTTATGGCAAGATTTTCTATTTATGAATTGATGATTTTGATCTACCTAGCTTTAGTTGGGATATTTTTTTATATTTTGTTTTCATCCTTTGAGGTATCGATTTCGTTGGGTTGGTTTGGTTTGGTTTGGTTTGGTTTGGTTATGAATTTTATTTATTTATCTATTTGTTTGAGCAGTTCGTGAGTTTGTGAGTTTTTGAGTTTGGAGAGAATACTGTGGATTGGGGAATAGTGATGATGTGATGATGTATGTATGTATGTGATGATCCTATGGTTGGTTGTGAATTGGAAGATGGATACGGGAGGATGCGGATGCAGATGATGAGATTGTGCGTTTGTAGTTTGTGTTACCTCTGGAGCGGTGTGAGTGGGGAGGGGGGGGGTTAGTTAGTGGGGGTTGGAAATGGGAATTTTGGAGGTGGGATGTTGGTTCTGAGGGGTTTGATTCTTTCTCTATGCGGTAGATTGTTTTGATGGCTTTATGGTTTGTTTTGTTTTTTCTCATTTTTGGTAGTTTTGGGGGGGGGAGGGGGGATTTGAAGGGGAAAGCATTTATTGGATGGTGGATGAGATGGTGATGGTGATGGTGATGGTGATGTAGATGCGGATAGGAATGAAATGGAATAAGGGAAGGAATGAATGAATGAACGAATTGATTATACCGTATGCAAAATTGAGAGAGACTTTTCATGATATTGTGAATGTGAATGTGATGGTGGAAGTTGTTTATTTATAGATGTAGATGTAAATCTGGATACCGGGTACTGAGTATGGATATGGATATCAGGTAGATGGAGGGGTGGGTGTACCAGATAGCTAGGAGAGATGAAGGGGTAAAGGGAGGTGAGATAAAATGATGAAGTGGGAGTGGGAGTGTGAGTGTGAGTGTGCAGAAGAGTGTTGAATTCTTATCGCCGAAACTGCCATTGAATTTCCTCAATTTTCACATGGTACAAAGTGCTTCCCGCTCTTCTCTCTAAATTCCGCTTCCCAAATCCAAAGTCCCGACATCCCGATACGATAAGTTCCGATTCGTGCCCAACCTTCCTACCAAACCATTCCGTTCCATTTTGTCCCTTTTGCACACATCACCTGATCTTTGCACTAATTTTCCGTGGAAAATTCTGTCGCGCACAGACCATTCCATATCTTTATATAAGTCTCTCTTCCCTCCCAAATTATTTTTCTCCTTCATCGACAATACTGTGAGTACTTCCTACCCCCATTATTTTACCATTCTCTCAACCACCTCAAACATACTAATTTTCCTGTCTCTAGTCAAAGAATCATTTCTTTAGTAAACGTCCTTCTTCTGTGTTCTCTACAAGAGCCACAGACTCCAACCGAGACGATGAGTCGAGCCTCGAAACCCTAGAGTGAAACCGTTTTTGCTTTCGCACTTTCCGCAAGGAAGGCGATTGGGTCTGGAAACAGATTCGATTGTATAGAAAGTGGTGATGATCTCGTCCCTTTATTGGCTGTCTTAGGACGCTGGTTCTGGGTGGGTTTTGATGGTTGTCTGATCGGTTTTTCATACTTTTTTTTCATTGCTATCCTGGATTCATTCTGGGATGTGAAGAAGAAATTTTTCTGTGGGTGTGAGATGGAAATTGAAGATGAGCGAAAATTGTGATGGGATGGTTTTTGTTTATCAGTAGTGTACGAATGAGGAGGAATATTAGCTACACATGTAATGAATACCAAATTGACTCTTCACAATGTCCCTATCACAGTTCTGAAATAAAGCATTGAATCTTCTCACTTTTTTGATGCGACTCTGACTTGAGTCTTTCGGAGCTTGAACCCTGTGTTAAAATTCTGCTGAAAACTTTTTTCGGCGTTCCTGCGGTCGGTCCGTCATGGATCCCGAGCTAGTATCGGAACCCGAAAATGTACCGATTAACAACATCATCTGGACCATTATCCTCTTTGGATCCTCTGCTTTCAATTCCTATTATGCATTCACTCACTAATACCATCTCATGTCCATTAATGATCTGCGTTCCAATCTTCTACTTGAAAGGAAAACAATGCTGCGGGGCTTGATTTGAGGGTTAATGGGGTTGGTGAAAGCGAAATAGGTGGGTTTAGGAATACAATAAGGTAGGTGAGAAAGGCTATCAGGAATTTTGCATTCGTTTGATCTTCTTCGTTGCTATCGTTGTTAAAATATTATTTTAGCTTTTGCTATTGCCCTTTTCACTTTCTGTGCAGAGTTTGGCATGAGTGTTGCTTGGGGCCAGATGATATAGAGTTGTCATTTGTATTTGATAGTATTTGTTGGGCGAGATTTGTCGCGGTTCTAGAGATCGATGGTTTGAGGGGGTGGAGTTGGGTGGAATTAGGTGGATTGTGAAAGGGCAGTTGTTCTTAGGAATCGGGGGAGTGAAGTCTATATAGGTGGTGATGGAGTATGTGCGATGAGGTCGAGATTGAAGTTATAATACGTTGAACCAGGGATGGGTTTGGTTCGCATTGAGGATGGGAAAGAAGCGAATATGTGATTAAAGGGGGTGGAAAGCGAGAGAGGGCATAGTGAAATCAGTGCGTGTTTTGAAACCCAAATTGCTATATAATAGATTTCTTGATGAGTATTGCGGTGATTATACGGAACTTTGGCTAAGAAACCTCGCCGCGCGAGCTGAGCTCGGTTTTGGAACGAGATAATCATTGTCTTGTTTGGAGTTGTTGGGTTTGGAGCGTCAATTTGGGGGTTGTGTATAGACACCGCTCTTGTGTCTATGCTGAGGATAAGAGATAATATGAAAGCGACGTGTTATGGCCACAGATTCATTTCATTTGGTTATCAAGAATCAGTACCCGCCACACATCTCTGCCTTCTTACATTTTACTTCGCTACTTATGTATTGGAATATAGGTCTCGAAGGTGATGTTTGGAATTGTGGGCTACAACTGAAAGTTGCAGACAGTTGAAGTTCTTCCCTGGTAATCGTTGGCGATATTTCGAATTTGCGAGGTTCTGTGAAAAGTTTCTTCCTGAAGAAGGAATAACTTGTGTATTCTTTCACTGATACTATGTAAGGGTTGATCATGCATTTCTCCACCGGTGCATTCCGTTTGAGGTGAGTTTCTGCTAGAGAAGGAAGGGGGGAATGGAGACGTGGAGGAGGAGAGGAGAAGATCGTAGACATCTGGGTGGCTGATTGAAGCGAGGATGAAGGTTTGGGCGTGTTAGCGAGGGTTATGGAATTCGGTAGTGAAGTGGTGGGGTGTTTTATATTCTTCTCGTCTTGACAGTAGAGTAAGTATACGTTGTGATTGTAATGGTCGAGGACACGAGGTACATGTATAGGATTGACTTAACTGAGTTATCTCTCTCCCCGGTGGAAATCAATGTCATTGTCAACTAGCACTTCGGTTCATAAATGAGAGTTGGAATTCCAGATCTGTTGATGTAATTTCCATTGAAGTTATAAGGCTGGTTTGTAACACTACGCTGAACATTCATCCCAGTAAAACAGACAGGCTCACATATATCAAGAACATTGAAGGTAAAATCAAGTCAAAGGAGGGAAGCTGATGATGCATCATGCTACTCAGGCTTGTTGACTGGACATTTGCACCTCTGTTGGTTGAGAACTTCACCTTAAACTTGTAGAGAACGCTTCATTTGTTTTAACTATTACTTCCAGTTCAAACTTTATGTCAACTTGAATGTCAAAATTGTAAGTGATGGTTGCTATTGACAGTGATTCTCGAACGACTAAGCAAGTTCATTTCAAAACTGGTTAGGCTGCCGAGATCAGGCAATTGTGAGAACTTGTGAATAACAACAGTAACTTCAACTTCAATTCTTTCTTTCCTCCAACAACGAAAATCTAGAATCTGTAAGTATTTTTTGAAAGATTTCTGAACTCCTATTACGGGTCACAAATACTAACATTATATATCAGAAGCTCGGGCCAGCATTCTGCACGGGCCTCTTTCATCAATATGCCTCCCAAACCAAAACAAAGCTATCGAAAGCAAGCCACAACCTCCAAGAATCAACCTTCCAAACCTCAATACAATCTTGAAGGGAGAGTTTTCAGTATGGACAAATCTGAACCTTTCATCGATTCCGGCTTAATTGCCGTTGCTCTTGTTATCAAATCGCAAACAGGACCACACTTTGTTTTTCACTATCCACCTCGACCATCATTTGCTCCACCACCACGCAATTATAGATATGGCACGGAAACTGATCAGAGCGAGCTTGAGGAGCGGACAGGGAGTGATGAGGATGATAGCGACGACTTCTCAGATCTTGAAGACCCAATTGCTTCAAAGATTGGAAAACTGAATTTCAATGGAAAAAAGGGGAATGGTGGAAATGGCAGTAGATCGCGTCACGTGGAGATCGAAAACGACGGTCACCTTGAAGGCAGAGATGGCGAACAGATCGTTCCTTGGGAACAATTCGGCGAATTTCCTACCGTTGATCTTGCCAGCATCTTGACCCCACCACGCGCATACCATAAAAAGAAGTTTGAGCTGTCAATTGACAATCTCTACTTTGTTTCCTATCCCTTGCACATCCGCGAGGATGGATTTTGGAAGAAGCCGAAAAAGTCGAAGAAGGGCAAAGAGGTAGCCAAGGATGAAGATGAAGCAGAAGAAGGCCAGGCGGCTAGCGGCAGCCAAGCAAAAAAGGGTAGTAGTTCGGATGACGGTGATGATCATGGAGAAATGACAATGTTTAACGTGGTTTTCGTCATCAGTTTACCTAGGCACGAACAAGATGAGAGAATTGAGGAGCTTTATGAGCATGTTATTAAGACTTTCAACAAGGCCCTCAACCATGCTCAAGCTCAGAGTAATTATGTTTGGAAGGAAACTGAGACCATTCTTGGAATGAAGGAGAGAGCCCGCGAAGATAGTAAGTCCTCCTTGTACATGAATTTACTTTACAATCTAACTTGTTGATAGAGCGTCCAATGAGTCAATTATGGAGCCAAATTTTGATCAAATCTACATTGGCAGATGCAATGCGCGACGTTTACGATGCCGTTGTCAACAATACCATCACTACCGTTTGTCTCGATACCAAACCTCCCATTGATTTGTCTCTTCATATCCCGATTCCAACATTTTTGATGAGCTTTCCAAACCCCAACGAGCGCGCAAAACCCGGTGTATTACTTTCCAGTGCCAACCCTCTTGTCGATGAGGAAGGTAATCCAGACCCTACGCAGCTTGATAAGCATTTTGCGCTTCTACTTCTTGAGGATGAGGTCGACGTTATCGCGGAGATATCATCTGAAGATACAGAGCTTTCTGCACCTTTGATTCAGGTTATTAAATGGGCCAAACCTACTTTGTCTTTCCAACAAGTCGCTCAAGCAAACAACGTTGGTCTCGATGAAGTTCTTACTCTCGCACAACATTTGATCTATTGGCGCAAAGCAATTGCTATTCCACCTATTCATGCTCGCGACATGTTTATCGTTTCTCCCAACTGCGATATGCACAAGTTGATTACAGCAAGTCAACAGTGGAAAAAGGCATTTCCTTTTGCTCCATCTTTACAAAGTTTCCTCGGCCAAATATCATATGCTCCACGCCCTTATAAGTCCTTCGTTCCCTCCAAGAGTCATCGCGAAAAATATATGGAAATGCTTGCATGGCTCATCCGTGGAGGCTGGGTTACTCATCTGCGAACCTTTTGTTGGATCTGGGTCTGGCCTGAGATCATTTATGAGGTCGAATACCAACTGAAGGCAGAAGCTATCGAGAGAACAAAGAACCCACCTGTTCATACCGCGCCCGGATCCCCGGAAGGCAACTCTTCTGAAGAAGTTACAGATGCCGAGAAGGCAGCAGCTCTCGACCCAACAGCTCCGCTTACTACTGAGCAAGCAGCCGAAGCTGCACGCCTTGAAAGACTCGCCGCTAAGACCGTTGCAGAAGCTAAAGCCGCCGAAGACGAATTCGAGAAAATGCCCGTCCCAGAAGCTACCGAACATCCTTCTTTGAACAACGCAGAGCACTTGAAATACATATCCTCCTATGTCATTGTTGATCCCCACAGAGCTAGCCATGTAGAGACAATGTACATTGCAGCTATTGGTAAGCGTTGGACTGACCCCAAGGCAAAAGCATTGTGGCCAAAGTTCGTGAAGTACTTCAATGGAACGACTGCTTTGGAAGATATTTGGGCTAAGGAGGGAATGAAGCGTAAGGAGACATGGAATGTTTTGATGGCTTATCAGGAGCAGATTTTAGTTATGAAGCATTGGTAGATGTTGACGATTGGTGTTTTTGCTTTCTATTCTACAGAAATGATCTTCCGAGGAAATAAAAGGATGGGTGCTATGATGATGATGATTTACGATGATACTAAGGATGATGCGGCGTTATGCAGTTCCGGGAACGGATAGGTTAAGATGATACCATGGCTTTAGTGGGTATTTTCGTGATTTGATACCCTTCCATATGAAGGCTATTCCTGAGAATTAATCAAGTTAATTAATTTGTTCCGGTGTTTCATGATATGAAAACGGATGGTCTACCCAGTGCTGATTCGCACACCTACCTATATACAGCAAGGCTGAGTGGAAGAATACACTTTCCACGGAAGAGTGCCGCAAAGGTTCAAGACTCATCATACCTCACCGAAGTGAAAGAGGCTATGGAATCGAAGCGACAAAACGTCTGAGTAACGACAATAGTTAAAATAATTGCTAATCAAGATGGTCTGGTCATTATGGAATAGGCTTAATGAGACTCCTGAAAAGTACATAAGTAAGATGAGCTCTCCCGGTGTTAATTCTATCGTCAGACTTTGGCCGCTTCCAGGATCATGGACGGAACGTCGTGTCCGTTTTCTTTGCCTCTCGTGAATCAGTTACACTTTAGGGGAGGTTTTCATGCCACGAAGCTCTTAAGGATCTTAGAGGGGTCGAGAGCTAGTAAGTTTACCACTGTATCCTATTCACTTACATACTATTACTATCCTAGGAATCGTAGTACCCCGCTTCCTTGCATGATCAAGGATTTGCGTAAGAGTTCCTCTGGAGATCATTGCTGTGCTATATAAACGCTTGTTTTCGTGTGAGGAAATGGATAGAAGAATAGGATAGTTGGATACCCCATTCGCTACTATTTATTGGGGCTCGGGTGTTGACTATACTTGTCTTATTCGGTATGTAGAGTGTGTGAGTATTTGAGTACTTGAGCGATTCTGGCGGGGGGAGTTTTGGAAGTGTGACTAAAGATATGATACGATGTATTTAGATTATTTGTAGATGAACGAGGAGGAAATAATGAGCTTAATGTTAGCAATCGAAAGGATTGATATGGTGCTAGTTTTGCTTAATTTACATGCTTTGGATGATAGACATTGGTATATCCAAAAACATACTGGAGATGATATGGAAAGTGCGATTGAATATGGGGTTGAAAGATGACAATGATAATGGTATCTGTGAAATGAGATATATCGGACGAGTACTGATAGTCCAAAATTCGTGTTAGTCTGGCCTTTCTCTGACTCCGTATTGCTGTTGAAGTGGACTATGTGCGTGGCTTTTAGTCGATTTGTACGTTGAAATCTGGTACATCTCCGCAGCATCCTTGTGTTAAGATGTTTTGTTGCTGCTGTGCTGTACATACTTTTGAACCCCGTCAGGTTAGCTCATTATATATGCTATATGTCTCGATACTAAACTGGGCAATCACAGAGTGACACCCGCAGCTCGATATCTCAACACAATATCCTTAAATCTGGCAAAGTCAATCGTCTTTGACATTTCTTAAAAGTCCCGATACTTGATGCTTTAAATAGCTAGACATGGCCCAGAAAGTATCGTTCCAGACTAGCGTGGGTATTACACCGTGGTCGGACTCTTGAATTAATCAACAAAGCCAAGAACCTAATACCCCTCATTTGAATCCGAACATGCCCGAGCTTATTCTTCGTCCCTCGCTTGATGCGCGCGAGAATTCACTGCATGGCTTCGGTTCTGGTGCTTATAAGGGGTGCTTCTTTCTCGATTTGTGGTTTGAGATTCAGTGGAAAAGATACCATGATCAACACCAGCAGGGTTGGTGGGTGGAGTGGAAAGAGGAAGAGTATATGGGGTTTGGGGGATGAGGTAGGTGGGTTTGAAAGGTGTGGAGTGGCATTTTTGCTTGAAGAAATTGGTCTGATAGTTTGATGGTTTGGTTTATTGAAGAATGGGATGCTATGACGTTTATGGGAGATGATAGTAGGATGCTATATTTGACAATAGTCAAGAGATGAGTAGCATTTTTGTGAGATTTCAGGTTTGAGATTTCAGATGAGTGATAACAAGAGAGGGAGATGACCAGACAATTACCAGGGAGAAGCGATTTGGTTGCAGTTAAACTCCGGACTAATGGGCTACAATTCTGACTCTTTCAAATTGCTTTAGTTAGGCCTTTTTCTGTTTTGTGACTTGAATATTCTCAGCTCCCAGAGCATATTGTTCGAATTCACTTAGTTGAGGAATCCTATATTGTGCATGCCCCGTATCGTAAAACTTCTCATTGTAATGCCGTTAATTCACCAAGTTCTATCTCTGCAGAAGCCAACTAGTCTAGCATTTCAGTCATTTATGTACCTACCTTTGTTCTCCTACATAGCAATGCCATCAAAACAACGATTGATGTGTCGATGGTGAGAGGCGCCAAGCTCTCACAGTGACGAAAAACATGGAGGAAAGAAGCTTGCTGTACTCGAATATGGAGTGAAGAATTGAAATTAAAGTGCCTAACAATAACAACCCGTCTGAAGTGACTCCTCCTACTGTTGCTGTCAGAATATACGGGGTTATACACATAATACACCCCATTAATTGCGATGAATATATGCAGGTCGAGATCCTTAATGTGACAACGAAGATCAGGAGTTGCAGCAAGACCGTCATATCCCTCTAGGGTTTAAGGATTTATATCGCTCATCAAAAATCCTCTCGGAACCGACAAATATCCAACAGGCAAATCATTGGGCTTACTAGAAATGTGTTTTGCTTTGCCACCTTGACACATATTAGACCCCCCTTGTCTAATGACCTCGTCGTTGAACTGCTGTATCTTCATTTCATCAACATTGACTTCACCAATGAAGACTTTTGAAAAAAGCACTGATTGTTGTTCCTGAATATTATGGAAAACATTCTCTTGTACCAATATGGTTTTATTACATGTATAATGAGTTCCTTAGAACTTATCACTAATGCTCAGTCCAGTGCTTGCTGGCATCAGGACTCAACGCAAGAGCCTGTAGTTGGGTTTTCTGTCGGTCTCACTCATGGGTTAGTTGCTCCGTTGTTTTCCATGCGTAGTGCTGCTCCTATTATTGTCAGAAGCGATATTCACTGAGCTCGATTGATCTAGGAGCTAATCAATGATAACAGCAAATTAAATAAAAAGCGATGGCAATAAATCTCCCTTTTCCCCTCTCTCCTTTAAATTAATTGCCCCCTGAACCTCAATTCTCAGTTTGGACACACTCTCAGCTCTTCCTCAACCAGAAAAAGAAGAGAATACCCGCATTCTTGGTGTCATGGACTGCATACTCAAATTTTACGGATTCGACGTAGACTTTGTCTACGGTATATAAGTATCCAGTCTGCGACTTGACCTTCAATTAGCTTCTCGATATTCACTAATTTTCTGAGTGGAATCTACTTGTGTTCTGTAGAAGCAACTAGCATATCAAGCCCAAGAAGGAAAATAGTGAATATACAAGATAGCTTCCAACCATGTCTTACACCAGGAATTTGTATAAAAGATGGAGTTAATGCTATTTTGTGTGCACTAAAACTGGAATACAAGCACAGGTCCAGGATTCCTTTTGCTCAACAGAAGCTATACAATCGGTGGGAGTTCTACACGTACAAACAGCGTGTATTTCCATGCAAGTGCAGTCATGTATACATAGACTTGCCTCCTAAGAGCGACTTATGCAGATAATAAACAGAAGGAATTAATCCGATGAACAACAAAAACATGCAAGTGATAGTCGAAACAGAAATCGACAAGGGAAATAGAAACTAATTGAGCATCAAAGCTCAACAAGCGGTTTCCTTGCTCTTTCATTGTCTCGCATGATGGGATGGAAGCGTTTTGCGGATCAGAATTTGTTGGTACACAGCTCATGCAGGTCTTCCATGGATGCTTTTACAATTAGATGTATCTCTGTCAAGGAGCTATCTACCTCTTGTTTATATACCTACCAGAAGATATTCACAACCTCTCTCATCAACAGTCATGAGATACCTAAGGTTTCTGCGGGGGTCAAGACTTGAGTTCTAGAGCAAAATGTGAAGGAAGTATATACATGGGCATGTGAATGCACTAATTCTTCGCTAATCGTGAGTATAGCTTCACAACGTAATTAGATCTTTTACTTATAAAAGGCCACAGTTGGTCGATAAGTAAGATATTTTTCGATTAAAACTACAACTATGGATGCAGCTCACATTCTGAATGTGTAGTAGGAGTGCAGTTCCAATCTCGTGAGTACTGCAATTGTACTGCACTATATGGAAGGTATGGATGCTTTCTTCACCCTGTGAACTGGATATAGTGCGATAGACATAAGATCGCACCTCTAAAGGGGTTGACAGTCAAACTCTGCTGTTGATCAAATAATAGTGACAGCACAATGGGAAAGATGACAGTAAATTCTTTTAAAGCTATTCCTCGAATCCAGAGCAATATACAGGCATATACTCTTTACTTCTCAGCGTGAAGATTCAACAGGAAAAAGCCGTTCTCTTGTGACCGACTCGGTAGCAAATAACAACTGAATTAAGCTACAAAGACTTATCCTTCTTTTACTTTTATGTGCAAAATATTAATATCAGATCCAATCGAGTAGTACACAGAAGTCCGGTGATCCAAGTGAATACAACTATACTAGCGCGTTTATGATCCGAATTCGGAAAAAGTCTCGCATAAAAGAACGGAGTGCCAAGTTTCTGAGAATCTCAACTCTCACCAAGCATAGCAGTCAAATTCTAGCTGATGTGGCTTCAAGAAAAGCCCCTTTGCAAAAAAAGTTTCGGATTCAAGCTCTGAAGTTTGTGGAATCCTCCACCATCGAATTTTATCTTTGTCTGGTAAGTCTTCACATAGCTATATATTCTCATCGGAAGATTGGTGATAGCGCGAGAAGTCTTGACAATGAAATTTGAACAGAGTGGAGACGAGAGTACATGTAAGAGTGTGTAGTTTTAGTGAAAGTAATAATGTTCTTTCGGTAGTGAGGTGAAATTTTGATGATTTGAGTGTGTGTACAAGTTTCAAGGTGAAACTTTTTTCTCAAGAAATCCACAATCTTCGTTCCTCTAGCCTTTGCGTCTGACATTTTTACACGAACAAACGAAACAAATTCTAGCGACAGGTATTATCATCAGTGTTCTTTGTGCGAAAGGAGAGTTTCTTGCGAATAGCCCTGCGCTTTTAAGTTTAATGTTTGGGCGCTACAGCCCAACCCCGCTAGTTTGATCATCTGCTTCTTGATTCAAGTTGGGATTAATATTCAGTAATTTGAAAAGTGCAGTGAATCTAACAGCAGTGTGGTGGTAACCCCTCTTCGATTTCCTAACCTAATATAGTGGATATTAATACTGCAAGTCTATGCTCGATAGAAGAAGTATAGCATTCGTGAAACCTAGCCCGTCCCCTGGATCCATGCTTCTTTATGAGACAAGAGCAGTCATCGAGATTATCCTGCATAGGAGAGATCAATCAGAACACGAAATAAAGAACGTTTTGGTCCTGAATAATGACAACAAGCATGAGAAAGAAACAATGGCAGTTGTCTCATCCAAAGTGGCAATATTTATCCGCCTCTCTTCCAGGGAATATTAAAATGTTCAGCCATCAAATCGGTAGAGAAAATGTTTCTCTTTACATCTATCACCAAATTTCGAAAGGTATATTATGTACCAACATCGGTATCAAAAGCCAAACCTCTAATTCTCTCTACGACTTACGTGCAATTTCGAATATAGCTCCAGGTAGGTACTTGGATGTCTTGGGTGACCATTCCCTAGTGAATACAGAGCTCAGGATTATCAAATATTACTATTTAAGGATCGTTTCTTTTGAATAACGACCTGTAAGTCGGGAAGAGAAACACACCAATCATCACCTTCAGGACTTTCTTGATATTCATGCAAGGGACCAAGTATTCTTTCCAAAAGACGTCCAAGGGACTTCGATGAGTATGCAAATCGATCGCTTGTGAACCAATAGACTCGCATCCAGCGTAAAGCTCGCAAGATAAGCGACAGCAGAACTATGATAAAAATGACGGCGAGACTTTCCACTGATGAGACCAAGAAGATCAAATCATATGTATGTCTAAATCGCAGCCAGAAGATATGAGTACAATACTCGTGCTCCGTGTAATAAGTTGCAGCCCTCAAGAGAAACTTGCCTGCAAAGCAATCGAACAACACTTCGAGTTCGTCTAGGAGTTGACATATTTTATAGGATGGATTACTGTTTTTCGAAAGGACATACTATACAAATAAATGCATAGGATATGGTGGCTAGAGGCGTTATTTTAAAGTGTATTGATATGTCCCGAGTGCGAAGCGCGTCGTAAGCTTCTCCATCGAGATCGGCTTGGGTCATTCACAAACACCTCATGGCTAAGAATCAGAGTGAATTTATATCAAGATTATTCAATTCGTGAAGCAGAGATTAATTCGACCCTATTCATTACGAGGTAACTTTTGCAACTCGTACACAGGTCCTCAAATATTCTGGATCTAAGGGTGTGACTTGTATGTCGTTCCATGGACACAAACGCAATCCCACACAGAAGGCCTATTGCCATTATGGAATTCTTCTGGTAAAGTGATATGACACTGCCTCTATGCGTTTCATCTATCTTTGTATTGACTTGAAAAGTTCGAAAGCCTGAACGGTTTGATATGGCGACCGTGAATTGATTGAAAGCTATCGAGTGAGGTACCAGGCTACCGTGAATCTCATGCTAAATTGCTGCTGCTTTCCATCCATGAATGCGAGCTTCTTCGATACTGGCTTAAGCGTCTCCAGCTTTGTTGCAAGTAAATGTATATACCTCGGAGAAGAATTCTATTGCTTAGAATGTCTCGCGCATGAAGACAATCTGTTTAAGAATACCTCAATGTTTTCAGATAATAGAATTACCGATATTTTTGGAGTTTGCCGCTCGGAGATCATCGAAGTACGATTCTAGAGAGGCCACGAATGGTAGTTTTCATGTGTGATGTGGTCAAGGAAGACCGTCTGGAAGAACGATAAATGACAACGAAACAGTAATCATGGACAACATCGCTCAACATGATAATTTGTATCTTGATTTCATTACCTCTAGCGCATAGTTTGCCTCAACAGTGAGTCGACCTTTCAGAAAACGAGACATGCACTGCAATCCACCCGATCGGTTGAACCAGAAGCGGTGCGCAAATCTTGAGCCTAACACTTAGCTTTATTGATTTCTGCAATTCGTTTTTCACTTTGTTATTCTTGCGTGTAAAGGCAGAACACATACAGCCTGCGAAGAATCTTCGAACCGGAGGAACGTACTTACACCCCAAAGTTCAATAGAAATAGTTCATCAATAAAGCAAGATCAAACAACTCGAAAGTTCCTCTGTAGTTGACGACTCCGTTGTTCAGATTGGAGTTGAGATCAAAACAGTGATTTTGTAAGAACCATGAAGCCCTCAGGTCACTGATATAAGCAAAGGCACTCAAGAACTCCATAAAAGGTTCTATTGCGGGCTAAAAAGCAGCTGCAAACAAGAAATATCCAAAATATGTGCATCCAAGATATGTGAGTCTCGTCGTTGCTTCAATCTGAATATTGTTTGAATTCCGGACCTGTCAAACTCGGCAGGATTCATTTGCCCAGGCTAATCCGATACATCTTGGGTTGCCAGTTCGGTACATCATGGATGAATAAGACCTGGAAATCTCACCTTCTATTGTTCTGAGATATCACCGATCAAACGTTTTCGGTAGGTATCAAAGTCAAGAGTTGAGGTTCGACAGATAACCTGATGTCCCACTCATCCGCAATTTGTGGAATTGAATTGGTCAAAGCTTGGTCGGTTATCATTCTGGCTATGTAATCGGGCACCTCTAATGAAGCTAACCTAGAATTACAACAACTCCCTCAATTCTGCTCAGCCCAGACTTCAACGCTGTCAAAGTTTCAAAACAAGTGGGCGCTTATGAATTGGAAATCCATAACAAGATCAGCTAAAATGACAAGCTTTCTGGGGACCATGAAAAGCAGAGACAAGCTTTTTACTATCAGGCCCGCGAGAAACAATTGTGCTGGTAGAATCTTCTTGGCTCCCTTGGCGATTATTTCTTCACATACGAAAGGAGTTCGTTCGCAGTTTTCCATTATGTACAGTCTCTATCCGTGAGTCAGATTATTGCTACAAAACATCGGCACCGATTCAAACGACCTTCAGTAGCTCAAAAGGACACCAGTCCGATATCGAAGTAGGTGTCGTAAGCTCAAGAGCCATCGTTTGACGTGGGTCATAACCTTTCCTGCTTTGAGCAAGTTTATGATTGTTTGATCAAACCCCTCTTAAACCGACGTCCCCACGCTACGCCATCAAGCGTGTTTCAATTGTCAATTCATTTTTTCTCTCAGAACGCCAGATTAAGATTCTGAATTTCCCATCAAACTTTGTATCACACACTTGTGATGCTCATTTGAAGTTTCCCAAAGCCTCTTTGTACCAACGTTTTTGTACGCTGTGTACTGTGTACTCTGTTCCTGTGTACATCATTACACAATTTCAAGGGCTGGACTCACCCTTTTTAATTGCCATTATATAATCTCTAATTGATTCCTCAAATTCTCAAGATGGATATGTCAGATAGTATGGCAATGGGTGGTGCACCAACAGATGGCTCTGCGTTGAATGCTACTGGCTTTGAGCTGTCCAACATGACGCAAGCTGCGGACTATTTGGGAGAAATATTGGATGATTCTGTCTTTCAGATAGATGGAAATGCTGCTGCCAGACATTTTTGGTATGGAGTCTGTGCGATTATCGGCATAGCTGCTTTTTTCAACTTCGCACAGAAAGCTACTATATTTTTCAGGTAAGTTCACCTTCACGTGTTGCTGCTACGGTTATTAACATTTCACAGATTGAGGGCAGCTGCATCAAACAAAGCACGACCAGCATCGCCGTCCAATCCTTTGACAACGTTGCTAGCTACAATAACAGCAATTGGCCGGGAAGCATCATATTCCCAATTCATACCACACAATGCAATTGCCGCGAAGTACTTCAAGATCCCTCCTCTCGGAACTATTATGCTCTTGGTATTACATCTAGTGTGGGTCATTATCCTCGAGTTTGCGAACAACAACGTTCCGGGAGCCCAACACTTTACTTCGTTGGGTGTTCGCGCATCCTGGTTGGCCGTTGCACAACTCCCTCTATTAATACTCCTAGCTGGAAAGAATAGTCCACTCGGACTTGTCAGTGGTATTTTATATGAACGCTTGAATGTTGTTCACCGATGGACTTCAAGGATTCTTCTGTTTCTTGTTACCCTGCATGTAATTTTCCTTCACTTAGCTTGGAATGCATCTGAACTAGGGCCTCTGGAATATTCTACCGATTCGTGCATTCCAACTGGCTGGGGAGCATATGTCCTGCTGCTATGGATGAATATTAGCACTTGCGCACCTATCAGGAATTTCTCCTATGAGTTCTTTGTAATTCAGCACATCATCACTTTTTTCGGATTCATCATTGCCATTATGATGCATCTTCCAGATACTGCTTTATACTCTAGAGTTTACATTTATATCCCCATTGCATTATACATAATCGACAGGATAATCCGTACCGGGAGATACGTTTGGAACAACATTCGCACCCCAACGGCAACATTGACAGTTTTAGAAGGTGGTGTTACTCGGATTTGCATCGATAGCTTTGCTTTCAAGAAGTGGAACCCTGGCTCTCACGTTCTCCTATCAATACCTCAACTTGGAATTGGGCAATCTCATCCAGCAACGATTGCTTCCACACCATCATCACATGATGGCAAGCTGGTCTTCTTGCTTAAAGCACACAAGGGATTCACAGGTCGCCTATTGTACGCAGCAGAAAATTCGCCATGGAAAGCCCGAATTGATGGACCATATGGTAATACTGTTGACTATGCTGCTTTCGACACTGTTCTTCTCATCTCAGGTTCAACTGGTACAACCTATACGCTTCCAATTCTCTTAGACATTGCAAATCGTGCACAAAGCACACGACTTCCAGTTCAACGCATTGTCTTCGTTTGGATAATCAAAAACACTTCATGGACATCTTGGATTGCAGACGAACTTGCATCAGCAGCCGAGAAGCTTGACGCCGTTGGAATCGAGCTCACAATTCGAATCCACGTAACCTGCGACAACAACTTTACAGCCGGAGACAGTAATACAGTAGCTAATTGCTGTGCTTGCGACAAAAGTCTCGGTCATTGCTGCTGTATATCTGTCGATGCTGATACTGATGACGATGAAATCACATCTATCGATGAAAAAGGCACTAAAATCAGCGCCAAGCCGAAAATCACAAGTGCTTCTAGTATTACTTCAGGAACTCGATCATCAATTTTACCATGCGCAGTTTTCCAGAGCGGGAGACCTGATTTCCATCCTCTTTTAGGCGAACTATTAGTGAAAGCCGAGGGGGAAACTGGGATTGCTGTTTGTGGACCACTTGGATTGAGTAGTAATGTGAGAACTACGGTGGCGAAATGTAGTAATGATAGGGCTGTCCATAAGGGGACTGGAGCTCAAGGCATTTTCCTGCATGCTGAGGGTTTTGGATGGTAGACTTTTGAGTTATTTGGAATGGAGTTTGGTACTTTTTGAGGGATTTGAGACTGAAAGATACCCATACTGTAATGGCTAGGGAAGAGCGGTGTCAGGAGGGATAAAGCGTAATGAATATGTTTTGTATGGCTTTCCCACTAGGACTATGAAACAAATCATGACTTTGAAGTTTGCTTGATACATTGATCCTTTATAAATCAACCTGTATAGCATTCGAGAATTTACCCTTGTGCTTTTGAACAGTACATTTGTACAGTAGTCTTGGAAGGGGAAGACGGCCCGAAGATTAACCAAACCCCGGATAAGACTTTCCCTGAACAGTGCACCTTCAAAAACCAGGGCTGTAACAATACTTTACTTCTTTGCTTACGAAACTCCACTCTAACAATCAAAACTAGATCGGATAGCGGCGACGCGCCAAAGCATCATATCACAGTAAAGCAGCGAGTGTTGTGTTTCCAAACACGCATGTTCCGTGCTGCTTTTCAGAATGGATCAAGTTAATTCAGGTCTTCACCAGCAGATACCCACAACATACAGACAATTGCAGCCACAAGCAGAACAAGCTCTCCAGCATGGTCAACCTCATCTTCACCACCACACTCTTACATCCCAGGCAGGACTCGATCTGTCGGGTTTGGTCCAAGACGATAACAATTCTGTCTATCACCCAGACTTGAGAAGCTTGCAGGATCCAAATGCAGGACATCCTATTGCTCATCAATATCCTTCTCCAATCCCTTTTGAACGAAATAATGGGCACCCTCAAATGCATGTTCAGAATACTGGCATCCAAAATACTGGACTTCAAAATAGCATTCAAAATAATGGCAGCCCCCATACCCCTCAGCAACAACATCCTGGACCAGGACAATTCGGAATCTTGACTGCAGGTCCCTCTCTTCACCATAACCCAATTGGCAGATTGCAGCAAGGCTTGCCACAAGATTTGCAGCAGGATGATAATTTATTTGGCACACCTGATGAAACAGATCAGAAAAGCATTGGTCATCATTCTCACAAGATTGTTCCTAATCCTCCGGATTTGGCGGCATGGAGAGAGAAGTTATTTAATGTCAATGAGATGATCACTTTGAGTGAAGAAGAGTAAGTTCATTAACTCAAATTTGGAAGTGGAATTTTGCTGATTAATTCAATTTTAGGTATAATACATATTTTCCTCATGTCGATAACGTTTACTCTCATCGATCAACTCAAAAATACAAGCGCAAGCCATTTGTTTCTCACTACTGGGATTGTCGTCTCAAAGGTAGGCCGCCAGGAACTGCCAAATCCGATGATCCGAACAAAAAGAAGCGAAAGCGCACTGCACGAGAAAGAGATCTTTGCGATGTCAAAATCAAGATTACAGAGTACTTTCCGGGTGCTATGTTACGGGCAGATTTTCAACCAGATGGAGGCGCATCGGCAGATCCATCCCAAGCGAACAACTTTTTTGCGCAAGCTGGACCTCACCAACAACAATTTGCCCTTCCTCTCAACAACATAAACATCCCACCCAATCATCCAGGCGCCACAGGTCAACGATACTATGAAATTCAGCGTGTCAACGGAAACGGTGGCAACGGCAAGGGTGATGGTGTTGCAGGACCTCACAAGCATGATCTGGCGAGAAGTGATGAGATCAAGAAGAACAGTATTCTTCGATTTCTTCAAAAGAGAGAAAAGGAGGATAAAAAGACCCAGGTAAGATCCTCTGGTTCTATCAGTATTACTATCCAGCAAAAATCACATGGGGAAACGCAATCGCAAGAAATGCAGCCACAGGGCGTTTGGCGATTGCAGATCTTTGGGCCTCGATTGCCCTTTTCTGCCCCGCCCCTTCTCGTGGCGTAATGTACAACTACATCATATCAAGCCTCACCTCGCATTTTTTTTTGACATTGAATGCCTTCGGAACATGAATCGAAAAGGTTCACCCAGAAGATCTTACTCCCATTCCTTTGGTACATCCTTTGGATAGAAGCAATAGTTGCACATATGTTAGAAAATGACTAACACAACTTGTGAACAGAAAACTTATCACAAGAGAGCCAGTGGCCTAGCTTTGAGTACCGTAAAGAAACATACCAAGGAGAATGATTTGAAATTATTTGGCAGTTGCTTTTGGTAAGTTTACTTTACATAACAGTCATGCAATATCAGTAGAAACCTGCACTGAACTAACATTCCGTGCCAGCCCTTTTGTTCAACGAGTTTGGATTGCTTTAGAAGCCAAAGGTATTCAGTATCAATATATTGAAGTTGATCCATATAAAAAGCCCCAATCTTTGTTAGAGGTCAATCCCAGAGGATTAGTTCCTGCTATTCGCCATGGAGATTGGGGTTGTGGTGAAAGTACTGTTTTGATGGAATATGTAAGCCTTACACTTTCTTACTCTTCTATACTGGATTTCAAGCAGTTCCAAGTCTTCGATAATCATATGGCAACCATCTAACATCTTACAGCTCGAGGACCTTCAAACCGGCCCACCTCTATTTCCCCAGGATGCGCGAGCTAAGGCTCATAGCAGACTTTGGGCCGACCACGTATGCTTTTTTAATCCTTCTCTTTCATCCAATCCATTAACAACTGCCTAGATTGATCGTAAAATTGTCCCCACATTCTACGCACTTCTTCAATCCCAAAATTATGAAAAGCAAGAAGAATTGACCGCAAAACTTCGCGATGAAATTTCTCAGATTGTAGACGTATGCGATCCTCAGGGTCCATTTTTCCTCGGTCCAACACTCACTTACACCGATGTTCATTTCGCACCATGGATTCTCCGTTGCCGTCGTGTACTTAAGCATTATCGAGATTGGTAAGATCCGCAACCGGGCAGTCGTTGGGCGATCTGGTTTGATGCGATTGAGAATAATGAGTTTGTCAAGGTGACGACTAGTGCGGACGAATTGTACATTGATTCTTATGAGAGATATGCGATGAATAGACCTGGCACGAGTGAGCTAGCGGATGCGGTTAATGGGGGATTCAATTTACCTTAAGAGGACTCGGGATGGGATTAGAGATGGAATGGGATAGGGGTTATAAATATGGTGGGGGATGGGATGGGAGGGGTGGGAAAGGTAATAATCTTCTTTAATGCAACGTAACGCAACGCGACGCAACGCAAGTTTAGGAGCTGGTTACAACATGGGAGGGGAGGCCAAAAGATTTGCTTTCAGGTTTTGTTGCCGAATGGTAAATTACGATCTTGAATGTAAGACACTTCTGGTTGGGTGAATTGGAATCATCCTAAAGCTCTATTGGATCTTTGGAATCCTTTTTTTATATCATGATAATGCTAGTTAATTTAGTTGGTTGTTGGTAGTAGAATAATCAATAATTAAGGATCTCATTTGAATGTTTAAGAATATGAGATTTTGAATGTCCAATGTTGTGATATGATAAAGGGGAGGAGAAGGTCGATCTGTGCATGCATGTATTACATATGCCTTCTTTTTTCTTGTTAAATTAAAATACAATTTAGGTTTCCGCCTATAGCTCTGCTCCAGTTATCCAACTATCCATTCACAGATCCATTGCAGCCAATTTTTTATAATTTCCGCAATCTCACAGCTTTAGTCCTTTCCTTTCCTTCTCCCCCCTCTCTCATTTCTTCTCTATCCTCTCCCCTCCATCGCATACTTTACCAAATCTCAATCTCAAGCTCTACGCGACCATCTCCCCATTAACAAGCGTATCCCAATAGCCTCCACAAAAACATCTTCTCTGCTGCATAACTAACCACTGTAACGCGGGTCTCTGACTCAACACATCTTCCATGACCGCTGCGCATCTTGCACATCTTCTCCAGCGCTTTGTTGTATTTCCACTTCCTTGTCCCCCATTCGCATTACCATTAGCACTGCCATTTGTGTTACCAATGCCCCCTGCTCCTTGCGGTGTAGCCATTCCCTGAATCATCGGTAGAGGATTATCCTTATCCATTGGGTTTCCATTTTCAATTGCTTTATTCAAAGATGATTTAGAGGAAGTCGGGGGAGGGTTGATCAACCAAGTCTTCCTGAAACAATCCATCGTAACCCCTGACCCCTTTCTCTTCGCCACCGATTCCTCATCCTCGTCCACTTCCAACATTGTGAAATCTGCGAACCATAGATTTGCAGGATCGATTTCTAGACGAACGCTAGATAAATAACCAGGTGCTGCTGCATTGGCTCCCTAATCGTTTTGAGTTTTAGGTTCGTTATCTTGTTCGCCTCTGTAGAGATCGATGATAACTGCTTTGAATGCTGTGGGGATTTCGCCGCCTAAAAGCATTTTTATTTCGAGATTATTGCGCGAAGGACCTGTGCTATTATTTGCGTTTCCTGAGAGAGGCGGTTTATGATTTGTGTATGCGGATTTGATTGAGGAGGTTAGGGATGAGAGAAGGGCTTCGAATGTTTTAATACGGACGATGCAGTTACTCGTCAAATTAGCGATTTGTACATAAGCGGCCCTCAGTGTCTGGGAAATGCTTTGCTGCCCTTGTCCTCCTTGGTTTGGATGATTGGTATTGGTTGCGATGGCTTTGCGAGCTACGTAGTCAAGATGTTGGAGGCGGCGACAGATAGCAGTAAGGAAGCCACGGGTAGGAGAAGAAAGGAGGAGATGGAGGGTTACGTTGTTGGTGGCATGGAGGTAGGCGAGAAGTTCTGGGAGTGAGAGTTTGGTGGGATTTGTTACGGAAAGATTTTCTGGAAGGGTGCTGGGAAGTTCGAGGAGAGTGTCGGTTATCCAGGCCATGAGATCGAGAACCCAGCGAACAGAACCAGCAAGGGCAGTGATTACCTCTAGAAGTCTTGTTAGCTTTCCGAGATAATGAGATGGAAATATTGCATACCTGGATCATCGAGGGGCGTTGATTTCGTATCATGAGTTGGACCAGGAACTTTCATGTTTGCAGCCATAGTGACAAGCACAACTGTATTGCGCAACTGTAAAACGAGCCATGAGAATTTTCCAGCAAATTTACGAGCATTGAATTCTCCTGTGAAGCCTAGCGAATTCTGAATGCTAAGACACAATTGTATCATGGTATTCCGTATTAGTACATCATAATGTGCTTCTTCCGAATAATCAGCAATGATTTTCAGAATTTTAGCTAGTTCATTGAGCCAATCATATGCAAGATCTAAAACAGGTCAGTCGATAAACACAATGTATCTAACCCACCAAAAAACTTACTGTCTTTCGTTTTTGCGAGATTGTGAGCAGTAGCAATTATGTCATCATAGTTCATAGACATAATAACTGATGTAGAACAAGATATGGATAGAGCAGCTATCATTGCGGCATACCGTGCTATGTCTTATTAGCATTTTCTTGCTTTTGGACAAACGAATTATCAACATACGGTGTTCCATTGTTGACCCAATATCTCCCAAATGATAATCTAATTGCTTCCATTTGACCTTGCCATCGTTTCTTATCTGCACTAACGAGCAAGTACTTGGGGACAACGCAACTTGTAAACCTAAAAACATGTTAGAAGATAGATTCATACGGTGAATGAACACTCACAAGGCTCATCTTCGGTGTAGGAAAATCCAATTTGAGAAAGATGAACAACCCGGTGTAAATCGTCATCATTAAACGTTTCAATCATAGTGATTCGATCACGATAATCGACCGAACTATCACTATATGCAAAGCTGATGACCCTTCCAAGATACATAGTTTGCACGGCAACGATAATTTTATTTACTGTGAAACTTTCGAGTTTCTTGAGCTGAGCAATAACCTAGGAAATGTGAGCACAATTTATGGAGACCGAAGCATGCAACTTACCCCAGGTTTTGTCGATTGTGAGCCATCAGTACTCTTACGCGATGACAAATTCTCAAAGGCAGAATGTACTGGTTGTTGTGGCCTTTCCCTAAACTCCCACCTATCTACAGTGGAATAGACCTCTTGGTTGTAATGAGACGTCGATCCAGGTAGATAAGAACGAACAGCCATAACAATTGGTGGTGTTATGTGATTTTTACTATCTACAGTTGGAGATAAAAACTTTAGGTGAGAAAGCTGTACCATTGATGATTCCAGATGAGATGCATTCAAAGTATCACCTGGAACATCATGCAACCAACTCGTTACAGTAAGAGGCTTGGTTTGTAGCGTTACATTCAAGGTCATTGTCATTGGGTTTACTTTTTCTTGCGTTTGAGGAAGACCCCAGTGTATAACAGCTCGAAATATACGCAACTGCTTCGAGGAAGTAGCAAGCGCAATTAAAAGGGATGGGCCTAGCGATAGAATTAGTCGAAGATCTCTCAAGCTCATATGTCAGCATTTACTTCTCTCTGCACATATCGCTGCATGGGTGATTAAATCATCGGATGAAATAATACTCTCTAGTTCTGTGTGTGACTCGAACCATTTGCCATTGCTCTGTAGCCACAAGAGACGTAAAGATCCATTAGAAGTGACATATAAGAATGCCGATTTGGTGGGAATGGGATGTGTAGGTCCAAGATTGGGCGATGTCGAGGCATCATACCGAAAACCCGATGCTTCCTTAATAGCTGGCCCTTGCTGCACTCTAGGGGCCTGTTGAAGAATTGGTCAGAATAGTACAAAATCATTCACAGGGCGGTTCTTACAGATCGATTTTGAAATGGACCTAGATTCAGCCAGAAACAACCCACAACTGCATGTAAATCATCCGCTGGTTCTGGACCACAAGGACGGCACATCATAGGTTTATTTAGAGAAGAGAATATTTGCAAAAGTGTCACACGGCCAGCGGAATCAATGACTGCTAACTCGGAGCCAGTGGGACTCCAGGAAAGATGCTTTAACGGCCCACCATCGAGGTTGCTAGTCAATTGTGGTATTACTGTAGCTTCACTTAAACCCCATGTACCATCTTCCGGGTGACACCTCAAATTCCTTAACTCTAGACCAGATCCGTTTGGAGTTATGGAAGCAATGCTTCCCCACTTTGACCAGGCAATACCTCTTAAATGGTAAGGTTAGTAGGTCAAAATATTGATGTAACCGGGGGTTCTTTCTTACTGGCAACATCCGCTTCCTCTCAGTTCATCGACCCTCTGATGAAGTTCTTTTGATGGTGGTGGTCTAGATGGCAAAGACAAACCCGTGCCATCACCAAAGAGGTCATCCATATCGACTTCCATATTATCGACGTCTTCCATCATGAGTGGCATTACTTTTTGGTAATGTGTGGTGGAAGTTGGAAATGAGGTAGATTTCGTGGGTAGCTTTGGGTACGAAGTATTGCCAGTGAAATCAAGAGAATGGAGAAGAAAGTGTTGATTAATTAGTGTGAAGTTGCTTTCTAAAAATTAATAAGATTAATAAGAATATATGATGATTATGATGATGATGATGATGATGGTGATGGTGATGGTGATGGTCACGACGAGGTAAGCATGGGAAGTGATGATAAGGCTGAGGCTGTATGTATGTCTCCGAAAATTGCACTTGGAGAGGGATTGAAAGATTCCAGCCTTGTTCAAGTGATTTGTTCTCAAAAGTTTCCACCTTCGCCTGTTGCATAAGCTAGTAAGGATTAGAATGGGGAGGCTAGAGCTATGTTAGAACTTATTAGGTGGGTGGAGAATCCCAATCTGATTCATTTGAGTGGATCCCCAAGTGTGTGAAGTATGATTTAAGAGATGTTGCTGGGTGAATGAAGAAATGGAATGAAGCGTCATAGCATGATAGAACAAAAGAAGAAAAAAAAGGAAAAGTGAAAAGTTTCACTACGAGTATAAACAACAACAAATGCAAACGGAGTTAAAATAAGAAGGGGTTTGGAAACCCTAATAACATAATAATCCAATTAGTCTTTTTTATCTATGTAGTATTTACTGTAATATTTACTGTAATATTTACTGTACCTAGGCAATTATGATATGTTCAAGACAGTTACTATGAGAATAGGAAATGATTCCAGTCACAATAGAAACCCCCTCTACAATAATAAGAACAAACAGAAATTTGGGTAAAATCATGAACAATGAATTCTATTGACATATTTCTATCTATGTTATATTCATTCATATTCATTCCATTAATAGGAATTAAAAGGGGATTTTTACATTGTATATAAGTACCTAGTACCTAGATAGTCAGTCACAAAGACATTTTGAATTATCGTTAGGCGAAACCATTCATCCGGGATGGAATGACTTACTTAACTGACTAGCGGTATGTATATCAAACTTAAAGACTCTGTCTGTCTGTACTCCGCACCTACTTTCCTAGAAATATGGCCTTGCATCCTCTTTCTTAATCACCATCTCAATCCACCGACACCAACATCTAGCCCAACAATCTCCTTCCAATCCAACCGGGAATTGGCTCTCGATAATATTCCCTAAAGATATCCAAGTCAAAAAATGATTACTCGGAGTAATTAGAACATTCCCCTTTTTTTCAATACTTCATCTTATTCCCATCCTCCAATTACCCAGAAAGCACGATGAACAGCTCATCGCCTCTCTCTTCGCCCCTCTCCAGCATAGGCACCATATCAGAACCATCATCGCCTTCGCCAGCCGTCGATTATCCTTCTCCACCATGTAGTAGTGTGCCAGATACGAGAGTCCCATCCGAGGCAGGTGATGCTCCGGATTGCGATGGCCCTCCACCGGCCAAACGTCGTAAGATGACGCAGCCAAAATCTACTGAACCAAAACCTAGAACAACCGAGTATCTTGACTTGCGCAACTTTGGGGAAGGGTCGCCAGAACAAATTGCACAACAAGATGCGCAAATGAAGCGTTTGGTAAGAGTGTTGCGAGGCAAGCGGAAGATTGTGGTCGTGGCCGGTGCCGGTATTTCGGTCTCCGCTGGAAGTATGTCAGATTAATTCTAACAACTCCAATCCTTGCTAACAATATCATAGTACCTGATTTTCGATCCTCCACTGGCTTATTCTCAAGCCTTCGAAGTCAACATAAATTAAAATCGTCTGGAAAGGAACTATTCGACGCGTCGGTATACAAAGATGATTCTTCGACAACCTCGTTTCATTCTATGGTTCGCGAACTATCCCATTTAACGAAAAATGCTGAACCTACCCCCTTTCACCATATGTTAGCAACGCTTGCAGAAGAAGGCAGATTATTGCGACTTTACAGTCAGAATGTGGATGGGATTGATACCTCATTGGAGCCCCTTGCCACAACGGTTCCATTGAATAGTAAAGGACCCTGGCCCAAGACGATCCAACTTCACGGCGGTTTGGCCAAGATGGTTTGCTCAAAATGTGGTCACTTGGAAGATTTTGATGGGGCCCAATTTGAAGGTCCAGAAGCGCCAGATTGCGGTAATTGTGTTGAAATCGACTCGGTCAGAATTGCAGCAGGTTCGAGAAGGCACGGAATTGGCCGGATGCGACCTAGAATGGTTCTATATAACGAATATAATCCAGATGAAGAGGCGATTGGTGCAGTCAGCGCAGCGGATTTGAAGAAAGTGGCCGATGCAGTCATTGTTGTCGGTACGAGTCTTAAGATACCTGGAATTCGGCGCCTTGTCAAGGAAATGTGTAGTACAACTCGGGATCGCAAAAATGGATTTACTGCCTGGATAAACCTCGATGGTGAGCCTGGTGGTCCCGAATTCAAGGATTGTTGGGATATGATTGTGCGGGGCGAGTGCGATGAGGTTGCTCGCCATGCAGGCTTGCCAAAATGGGACGACAAAGACCTTGGGCAATATCCTTTGATTCTCAACGAGGCTGCATATGCAAAGAAACGTGGAATTGACAAGGTTCTGGTTACACCTGCCCGCAGTACCGCAGCCGTGGATGCATTCCCAACACCAGGAGCCAGTCCAAGGGTGCAATCGCCGACGCCCACAAACGCTTTCTCGAAGTTGAAGGCAATCACAAAACCAACGGGACCATCAGAGAAGGCAGCTGCAACAAAGTCAACAAAGAGGAAGGCGCCGGCCGATGCGAAGGTCAAGAAACCAAGGGCACCACCAAAGCCCAAGACGAATACAAAATCGAAGAAGCAAATTTTACCTGGAGAAAACCTGAAGCTCTCCATGGCCACTACCAAATCATCGGGTACTGGAGAAGCCAAGAATGTGAAGGGCAATCCTAGGAAGAAACTGCCCTCAAAACCGGAAAAATTGGAACCAGTAAAACTGGAGAATCCATTCTCAGTTACTCCTACCTCCGCATTATTTCCAAATCTAAAGTCCACTGTGCCCGTTGTAGCAATACCTTTACCTACTCGTTCAGGAACTACTTTCCCTAGAAAGGTCGCACCGCTATCTACTCGTCGTCAAGATACTACTCCTTCCAAGAAAGTTACATCCTCACCTCTATCTGACACACGCACTATTCCTGAGACTCCGAGTCCTCCTGGAAGTCCTCCTTTTGATCGCAACGAAACGATCACCCCTCCTTCTAAACCTAACAAAATGGAGCACCTCATTGATTAAAATAATCTTGAGGTTGATTCAGCACCTTTTTGTTTCCTTGTTTGTACATAAGACCATTTTTTTTGTTACATTATTCAACCGCTACAGAACATTCATGTTTTATATTAGGCGGCTTGATATCTTCCTGTCATAAACCCACAGGGTTTGGAGTCTCTGGCGTTCTTCCATTCATGATCATACGAATTCTTATGACATGATATGGTTCCAAATCACATTACAGGCGGCGTATTGGGTTTCATTATCACACATATGGATTCACGGATGGTTCTTATGTATCGGCTTAGCATTTTACATGCAACCATGATACAAATAATATTGTAACCTTAAAGTTTGATTTTTTGGGAAGTCCATTTGTTCGTGTTATGAAATAGATGGCAGGCGTTTTGGTGTTCTTTTTCTGTTGATCCCTAGTTGGGTCAATGCAGGAAAGGAAGATTGGGTTGGTGTTTTGCATTGCTGAGGAGTAGAGAGGCTTGATATGGGCATTCGTGGGTGTGTTGGGAGGTTTCACTTTAAGGAATCGGTAACGAAAAGACGCAAAGAAAGTGAAAGTTGCCAGGATGCAAATTATGGAGGCAGATAGAGAAAAACAGAGTATGTTACAGTCTTAAAGTACATACACAATACCAGGTCTCGAGATACGTTTCTGTACATACATATGTGTGGTACTTTGGGAACAAGCGTGGGGGAATGTGTAATGACACAATGCTTTGTGTGTTGCATGCAGCCTTTGAAAATTGAATGTCTTGAGATTTGAATGTGAATGTGAATTGTTTGATTGGTTTTTCTTCTTCTTTTTGAGGAGGTGAGGAGGGGGAGGGGTCGTCGAGAGATATGAGCGTACAAGTAAAAGTAAGTAAGTGCTATGTAGGACTTACCTACCTTATGGAGCAATATCTCTAGCAATATCTTTAGGGAAGTGAAATTGCCGTGTTTATTCCCTATGTATGTAAGAAAGTATACTTAGGTAGGTATATTTAGGTGGGTATTTTTGGTCGGCAAAATGGGTTAATGTGGGAAGGATATGATAATCACACTGTCTATGTCTGTCCGATGTGCGGTAGAGTGCGTGAAAGTGATTAGGGAGGGGGAGGGGTGGATTTCTAAAATATTAGGTGGAGATTTAGAGATGTTAGGGGAGAGTCTTGGGTGTTGGGTGTTGGGTGTGTGAGAGAGGGAGAGGGGAGAGAGGGGTGGAAGGGGTTTGTTGTTGTGTGGTGGTTTATACTACCATTGATATTTACGAGAAATTGTCGCTGTGATTGACAAACATCATGGGATAAGGTAATTTTTATCGTCGATGTGGTTTATGATTGTCGGAAGGGATACCTATACGCAGTTTTTATGTATTGGAGTTGGGAGTTGATGGGATGAGAGATTGGTTGGAGGATTGTAGTTTCATTTTTTTGTTGTTGTTTAGATGGATGGAAGATAGGCAGGTAAATAAATGATGATGGGTTGAGTAGGTGATGGCGGAATAAGATGTGAATGAGAAAGAAGATCTGATGAGATGGGGTATGATAGGATAGAATCCTAAATATCTGTTGTAGCTTCTTTGCTTGCAGCACACTCGAGAGAAGAGCATTTCAAGATGGAGATGGGCAGGGGATTTTTATATTCCCTCTTTGTTTCTCTTGCCTGGATTCTGGTAGTGGATACAGAGTCTGAATGAACAAACGAGGACGGACGCCCTCCCCGCTTCGGCAGGTATATACTAGACTTGTACTCCTCCTCACCTTATCATGGAGACCCTATGTCTCTGCTATAAAGTTTCAGTAGAAGATGCGGATTGTGTATAAATATCTACCTCTCCTCTCCTCTAGAGCAAGTCTGCTATGCTAGTAGTAGAAAGCATCTTTAGGGTTAATTCAAAGTTGTTCTGCTGTTGCTTTTGCTTTTGCTTTTGCTATAGTTCGATGAGAAGATTTTACGTTGTCGATTTAGGTTTGTGCGGAGAGAGTTCAGGAAACGTGGATATAAATTTTGATTTGCGATGGTTAGAGAGAATGATAGACGGGGTTTTGGCAGCAGTAGATTGATATTCGGGAAGGGGGTGAGATGTTTTCAGGATGACGACAACGATCATATCATTATCATCAATCAAAGATTCACACTGTCCTGTCGCTACGCTCTCTACTTTCTCTTCAAATTAGTTCCTCGTCTCTTCCTCTCGCTCACTGGCTAGTGTCTATATAAGAGATGGAATAGTGGAGGATTGTGTTGGTGAGATTCATAGTTTATGGAGTAGGACTAGAGTTCCCTCAACTCTTCCCTATTCTTTCGCGCTTGATTGGCTCCTGGATCATTTGTTTGTTCAAGGTTTTGGGACGTGGTTTTATAGTGATCTATTGGGATTCTGAGTTTGGATAGGGGAGTGTGGTGGATTGATATGGAGAGGTCTCATGATACGATTACCGTGGTGAATCATGGTATTGCACAAGTCCTCTGTACAGGATTTTTTATGTTGTTCAATAGTATCGATATCTAGCCCTGTTTTCAGATGGCTAGAGCAGGTATCGAAACCGTGATATCACGTATTCGCGGAGTTTGGAATTGGAAGTATAAATTCGAGGGAATTCTTTGTGTACTGAGAAATGCATGCACGATAAACAGATGATTGTATATGCGCCTTAAGGATCGTGTTCCGTGGCTTTCCTGATGAAAGAATGAAAATCTGCTTTTGAGATATGATTTTAGGAGGTTCGCGTGTTCGAGGTTGTTTTGAGGAACGGAAAAGAATGCTATGAAGTTATATTTGGAATGATGAGATTACAGTGGTGATGGTGATGATGATTTTTTGACGGTAAGAAAGAAAATGCAAACATTAACATCAGCAACAGTTCATATTTCCTGCCCTACTTAATGCCTATTCAACAAAGCAGAAACTCTCGAACTGAAGGCCATTGAGTTTCAACAAATATCAAGAATTCCAGATATTGGGCTACAAGAATATCCTGATTCGAGCTCCTGAGTAAGCGACTTTTTGTGCACACCTCCATAACTGTACTTACCTCCAATTCCGACGTTCGGGTTTTATATAGTGTCGAGTTTGTATATTCTGTATATTATTTGAGTGAATGTTTTTGACATTTGGTATTTCAGTATTTAAGGGGTTCATTGAATAGGAGGTGTCTGACCAAAGGAATTCACCACAATAAAAAAATTGCTCTTTCCTAATCAGATGATCCGCGAATTTCCTGTTCTAAGTTGTGTAATACCCACTCAAATCGAGCATTTCTGTAGGTACTAGGTATTTAAACATCTTTACGTTCAATCTTCAATAGGGCAAGCAAAATAAGATATGTACCTACAGCAAGTGTAAGTTGGGTAGGAGGTAGAGGGGCACTTTGTGCTAGTGATCTCTTTTCTTGAGAGGGTCATCTAGGATAAAGGGGGATAGTATCTCTAATAGATGGAGGAAATGGGAGATTCTTTTGTCATCAAAATTGGTTGTTGTTGTCGCTATTCTATCTTTCAGATTTCATCCGTCATCGTCGTCAGCGTCGTTATTATCATCAGCATGTATAATCATTTAAAAACATACAATCTTCCTAGTCCTCACCACACTTATTTAACTCGTCTTCCGTCCATTATTCAGCTCCAAAAATCACCAAAGCTTTATTCCCTACATTCGTCTCTTTGATCAACAAGACTCACTTACATGCGATTTTCTCAGCCTACAAATTTTATCTACTGTGAAGTACCATCTACTTTGAGGTTTATATAGATTTCCTCCAGTTGAGTAACGATACGCAATGAGTTTGATTGGTGGGGAAGATAATTACCCGGTTCTGATACTTGTTTCTCTCTAAAATTGTGTAGGAAATGAGGGGAGCGGCTTGCATGTATTTATGTTCTGCCTAGATATGTATCAAGTGGGATGACTTTTTCCACTTCATCTCTCATGGCTTTTCTGCTAATATAAATATCTTCCTTTAAACTTTAATATGAGACTAGACTAAACACTGAGGGAAGGATTAATTTTTGGGTAAGGAGTCCTGTGTTACACGTCCAACCTCAGTTGCTTGATATGCGGCTGTACGTAGACCAAAACTTCATTAGTTCATACTCTCATCCAAGATAATATAGAGGATTCGTCTCACGTCCTCAGTAATAATAATCAAGCTTTGCTATCAATGAAATTGAAATTGTTAAAGCACTTTCATGAACCATGGACAATAACCAAAGATCGACAACAATAAAAAAAATATCCGAAAACCTGCCTTCTAACCCTTCACCACTTTCATATTCTCATCTCCACCCAGAATATTGCATGCTTCTCTTTATTCAAAATTAGTTCCTGTTTGGAATACCTGCTAGCCATTTTGTTTCTATCCTACATTTTCATTCTCTCACTATTCTACACTATTTATATGCCTACTGTAAAATCTGTACCATCATTCTCGGTTAAGGAAAACATAGCACACGGGTCACTCCTATTATTACTCCCCAATATTAATCATTTTGGGTTAGGTTCCAAGGCATATACAGCATAGCTCCCCTCTCCTGTTTCTCCCTCCTTACTTCTTTCCATGTCAGATAGTATGAATATCCATCTTATACTTGGAATTGTAAGGATAGTATCGGGATTATACCGTGTGAAGATGGATTACCTTGTTAAGGAATCACCTAGTCTTGGAAATTCGTGGCTGATATCTATTGCCTTGTTGGTATATTATTTGACGCTAGAAAGAGGGTGGGAAGGGTGCTAATATCACAAGATAAATCTCCCTGGGCCAATATGATGGAATACGACAGTAAATCCACATGAATCAAGGGATATAAACGACAACACTTCCATCTTTCATCCACAGCAATAAGAACTTTCCACTACCGTCGCTAATTTCACCACGGGTATACTCATCTTCTCCACCCTCAAACACGAATCGCAGATTCGATCCACTCTAACACTCTCAATCGTAATAACCGATCCGAGTGCTGCCCTTTGGTTACATCAAAGCCATCAATTTCTCTTTGTATGATGCTTCGTTCGAGATCTCTGGTTCTCCTATGGATTGCTAGTGAAGAAAAGTACGAGACGGGGATATAGAAGAAAAGATGAGCGTGAAGGAATCAGAGTGACTTATATATCTCGAAGATGAAGATATTTTCTATCATCAACTCTATAATGAATTTGTCATATGAATAATTCCATGCCTGTCAATACGTCCTTTCTGTCTCGTTTATCCTTACCCAATTTAACGAGTATAAAATCTCCCATAAAGTCATCTCGAAACCGCAGAAATGCTTCGCAATCGAAACCTTGTAGCAATAATGGCAGGTGGAGACTTCTCAAATGCATAAATGTTAAGAAAACAAGTTAGAAATTTGAGAATTTACGAGATAGTACATTGATGCTACCACAAACATATCTACCTACCATCGGAAATATTGTATATCGATATGAAGAAAGACGCATTATTTGGCATAGCACTAACCAAGCATGAGATTAAGTAAACATCAACAGAAATATAATGTAAGAAGCAAAGTAATTATTGGCTATAGTAACTTCAACTCTACTTGTGGAACACTGCCAGATATCTACTCGACGAAGTAGTACGATACTGTATATATCAAACTCAAAAAACTCATTCTGCATCTACCCATTCTTTCCACTTCATTCACCAAGAGAATTAATCCCACTCACACAAAGGCTATCCTGGCGCCATAAATGGAAGCTCAATCCAGATTTCCAAGGAAAAACTTAAACGACATCCTTATTAACCTCCGTCGCGGCCTCATCAGACGCATTCCCATTCTCCACATGTGGCACATGCTCCACCACTTTATCCCCCGCCAAACCCATCTCCCCAGCAAAGGTACTATGCGGCACCCATTTTGCGCTCGTTCTCGGCGTCGTCTCTTCCAACATTCTATCCACCTGTTCCAAACTCAAGCCCTTTGTCTCCGAGACGAAAAAGTACGCGAACAATAAACTCAACGCGCAGAGAGAACCCCACATGAAAAATACTTTGGCGCCGAGATTCGCGTCACCTTTTTGTGTGCCGACGAGATAGGGAGTGATGACTCCGATGATACAGTTCCAGAGCCAGTTGGAGGCGGTGGAGAGACCGACACCGCGGGAGCGGATGGGGAGAGGGAAGATCTCGCCGACTACGACCCAGGCGGCTGGACCCCAGGTGGTGGCGAAGGCGGCGATGTTGAGGCAGATGACTAGGTGGGTTAGTTTGATGTGTATATTATGAGAGATTAAATTATGAATCATGGAGGTATTCAGATGCATATTGGTAAATACTTACAAGCAATCATAGCAGATACGGCAGAGGTGTTATGTTTGTCAGCCTCCCCAGCAGTGACACCAATGATACCAACAATGAATTGGAAGGTAATCATGCAAGAAGCTCCAATGAGAAGAATGGTACGACGGCCAAATCGCTCGACAGTCCAGAAAGCGAGAGGGGTCGTTAACATGTTAACCAGGGAGGTAACGAGTGAGATCAAGAAGGGGTTCTTGATCGTTCCAAGGGATTTGAAGAAGACATTTCCGAAGTAGAAGATGAAATTCTGTGAAATAGGAATTAGTACTGATTTACTCTGATAGCTTGTTTCGATGGATGAATTGTTGTGACTTGAAGATGTTGAAAATATAGAGAAGTACTTACAATACCAGTGAATTGTTGCATGCATTGAAGCATGATACCAGTAAAAGTTCTTCGAAGGTTACTGGAACCATCGAACATAGATCCTGCACGTATGTTAGTACAAGATGAAGAGTTCGGGTTGACCGAAGGCATAAACCTTTGAAACAATTGGTCCATTGGGAGATGTATGACGTTTGTGGTACAACAGAGAGTTCGTATTCATTGTTTGCAATAATCTCCGCAAGTTCATCCTATATGCATGTTAGGAAGGCATACCGCAATACAAATTCGGTTATACTTACTTGAATGTATTCAGACTCGATTGGTTGACCACGAACGTTGGCTAGAGATTTGGCTGCATCTTCAAGACGACCTTTCTTGACATAATAACGGGGCGATTCGGGAAGAATGAACAATCCAACCGCCAAGATGATAGCCCACAAGAATTGAACTGCAATAGGAATTCGGTATGAGCCAGTATCAGTCCGATTCTGTGTAGCGTACACAACACAATTGGCAAGTAAGATTCCGATTGTAATACAGAATTGATATCCTGAGACAAGGGCACCTCGGACTTTTTTCGGAGCAATTTCTGACATGTACAAGATGACTATAATTGATGACCGGTTAGACAAGTTGAGGCTGAGAGCTGATACTTAATGAGACTTACTGATAGCAGAAATGAATCCAACACCACCGCCAGCAATTAGACGACCTGCTACCATAAGACCTAGACCAGTGGAGGCGGTTTCCATGATACATCCAACGCAGAAGATTGCACAACCAGCGATAATAGTCATACGACGTCCAATTGTATCGGCTATATCACCAGCAATAAGAGCTCCGAAGAAAGTACCGCAAGAAAGAATAGAGGTTGTCAAAGATTGATTGCTAGCAGAGACGGCGAATGCGTCCAAAGTGGCTTTTGAGGCATCTGCAGGAGGTTGTGGTAATCCAGTATATTGAGTGATGAAATAAGGCATCGCCAAGACACTTCAAAATATCAACAAATGGACAGCATCTAAAGGGTCAGGACAACATACCCAGACATCCAACCTGTATCATATCCGAAGAAAATACCACCGAATGCTGCAAAAGCACACCTTGGCAAAACTTAGCCATCGTTTTTGAACTCAGAAGTTTAGTAATTGGTATAAGGAACTTACATCAAGTATGCCTTGACAGTTACTGGCGCCTCGATCTATACATTATCAAATCAGTATTGTAAAATATAAAGGTAAACACCTGATAACTTCAAACATTGATGAGGTGCTGTCATTGAGATAGTAGCCTCCATAGAACCTCGACAAAGATACACAATGGCGAGAAATAGCTGAGGAAACATTACTTACCCGAGAGGTATCGGTCGTGCCATGAACAACTGCTCCTCCAGGCATGATGAAGATTATTGCTATTCAATTGATATGAAAAGTTGTTATTGCCTGCCTATATGAGAATCGAAGATACAGGCTTGTTTGTATCAATAGAGATCAGAAGAATCGATTGCAAAGCTCTGGGGTTTCTCCACACTTTATATATGCATCCAACAAACGAAAGCTTGTCACTGCTGAAGTCGATGGTTTTAACCGGAATTACTCTGACCAGTCAACATGTAGGGAATGAATCAGATAGAATCCCTCGAGCCGTCAAAAGTAAGGAATCACAAAGGAGCTACCCCTGCTAAGCTGCAGCCATTTTGCTGAGATTGTGTGCACGCGGTCATTACGCCGTATCCTTCCCAGGAAAATCTTTGTCTGTGAATCTCTTATATTTGCCAAGTAAACGGGGGCATACACAATTATTGCAGTCATCTCCCTTAAACCGTTTAAAGTAAGTCGGGGACTTCAGACCAGGCAATACCCTGCGTAGTAAAATGAGGTGTTGTTTTAAAGTCAATTTTCATATATTGACATTCGCTTGTCTTTCTAGAAAGACCAATCAAATACAACAGTCACTCCGAATAATATAGTATGTCATTCAAAACCACATTGAAATACGAAATGACACTACTCAGACTTGTTTTCAGCATCGAGCTTTCTCCATACTATAGACATAATCCTACTGAAATGGAAGCTGCTTATTATACCTATCCAGAAAGAAAATTCAAAATTGATGAGTTGGAAACACTAGCAATAAAAACAAAAACAATGTAAGCGCAGAGGAAGTTACTCCTCCCTCATCCGCACCCGCCGTCAATTTCCACGCACTCTTATACATGATTGTTGCTGTGGTAAACCGTTTGAAGGAAGAGATCGGTTCCAGACTAAATCATCCCTTGGGTAGTAAAACGCGGAGGTGTTGCTCTCGCGGGGAAGATCGACTTGCCGGGGTTGAGACATGCGGGGGACAGGGGGCATGGGGTGAAGTGGTGTCACGTAAGCCATACAATTCGTGTGGCTTATATGATACATTATACCAGGGTAGCTTTTCTGCTCAAGCCCTTGTGAAACGAATAAGTCGGACCGAATTGTAGGACGGATTATAGAGAAGGTAAAATCTGAACAAGGCATAATCGAGAATAAAGGAGGAACGTGTGGAGAAAAACGTTAAACGATAGCAAAAACAACGGGGCTAGTGAACGCAAAAGATGATAATAGGTTCAAGAGGTAGCATGTGATAAGGGTTCATCGATGTTATAACAAGCTCTATAGACGAGAGTCTTGAGTTCTTGACTGACGACGGCATGGCAGATATCCTAGATTTGCAAAAGCTTAACCCCCAACTATCCCCAATATACCATTAATTAGCCATGCAGAAATTGTATCCGTAATCCGTAAGCGAGCAAGCCAAGCCCTCGCACTTGCGTAGGTGGATTAGCAGGACTATCAATGTTCGAGCCCATGGCTATCGGTGAATATGCAAAATACCGAATACCGGTCCTGTTACTATTATTACTTAAGAATGTTTGACATATTCCTTCGTCCTTCGTTTTTCGTCCTCGAATTGGACATTATACGCTCGTTCCTGAAGTACAAGTACGGCGAGGTATCATGAGTGGTCCATATCCACGACAATCATACTGTACAGCATGTCAGCCCGTCCCTAGTTCCTAGCTTTCGTGTTGTAAACATTATAAAATCTTTCCTTCGCCGTCGGAAATATTTGCACAACTGTCACTTGATCATCTAGGCTCCAACAAGACCTAAACTTGACACGAGATCTAGAGCTTACTTGGTACAAGATCAAAGCGTGTTTGAACAAACATACTTGATATTGTTTCCACAAACAAAATACTTTTAGGGTTTGGCTCCTCATTGACCAGCCAGCGAACACCCTTCGAAAACACTTTATCCCCGTATCCGCATCACATTACGGATAAAATCGAATATTGCATATTCCACATCACAATCCGTCCCATCCATCACACTAACTGTGCCTCTTATCTCCTCGCCCCCCGCCATATACTCTCCATTTTCCATTGGCCAGTGACATTCCCCAACCATGCTGGCAAAACTCACTGCAGTAAGCGACCAGTATAATCCTAGAACTGGCAATCATGCTAGGATCGCATTTTCCCTCACTTCACGAGTCGTACAATACGTACGAAATGCAACGCAACATGAACATCAGCTCTAGGTTACAGTACAACTTCGACTTATAGTATCGTAGTACATGACTTTGGAAAATCGTTCGATGATGTATATATAGATGAACAAAGAAACATGAGGCTAGCAGACCTTTCACTTTGATGGTGTCTTATGTTGTGAATATTAGGTTTTGTCTAGATAAAAGATTACTACCTAGGTACCCAGATAAAAAGATGAGAGACTAAATAATGGATCTCCAATTTGACCGTGCACGCGTGGAGAAATTACCCTAGTAATAAGGTAGTAAGGTCAAATGCCAGAAATTGCGGAGATTAGCGTCTGACGGGTTTGAAGAACTTCAATCAATATAATGAGACCTTGAGAAGATAGATTTGAAAATGTACGTAAATAAGGTAATATGAATTGACTTATAAGTCGCCCTTCAGCATTTGCACCAGCGCTTTCATCTAGAAAGGAGGTATCAAAAGTAGATTATTATACTAGTATGCCCAACTATCTACTCGAGTACCTTGCAAGACAATCGAAATGATTGCCTTTCGTTATTGACGCATATAATCGTAATTAATTCTGACTAGTATATCGCAAACATTCATCTCTTTGACTGTAACCTCATCGTAGTTGTATCAAAGTCTGTATAAGTAGCTAACTCTATCATGGTGTTAAGTAAGTGGCACTAAGTGCCTTCTGACGCTCATTCAACGCTCGCAGTTTTTGTACATGTTATCGTGTTGTTTCGTGGATCAATTGACTAGTAAAAGTTGCTTGATCCTGACAAAACGCCGGTGCAATTCGCACAATGATTCCCCCCCCGCCGTCTCCCATGCAATGAGTATTATCAACTCCGCCCACCAAAAAACTTTCCATAACCCACTAAACCGTACGCCAGCCCATGCCGTGATTTGAGCCAATGTAAATTATAATGAATTCCCATCATCTAAACGCCAATACAACACATTCCTCAAGACATTAATTCCTCTAGACGTGAGGTGAAAGCACTTTCCCAAACACCTACATTACGAATTCACATCTTAATTCTTTGACTCTAACCTGTCCCTCCTGACTTTCGAATACATGGATGCCACTGCCTGTGTGGATTGTCCTGGATTGGGCCAGTAAGTCATGACATATTCCCTGAATAACATTAGTAAATATATCACTGTTGAAGACGTAGAGGAGAAACTTACCAAAGGCTATCTCTCAGTTTACTGTCGACCGACCCATCCTTTTTAGGTGCAGTGATAGAGTCAATAAACAGTCCAGTACTGTACAACTCCTCTTTCAAGACAGTAGCACGCTCCTTTTTGTTAGGAATGTTCTTAGCTGTACCGTTTTGAAGACGTCGAAGGCTCTCCTTGATTGGCTTGAAGAGTTTACGCAGCATGTCGTTCTGTGCAGGTTCACCGTTGTCGGATTTACGATATTTGGGGCGACGTTCTAGTTGTTTCTCGTCGTCTCCGTCGCTATACTTTCTTTTCAATGGCGTTGAAGAACCATAGCCTCCACTCTCCCGACGAGAATCACGGGAATCACTGAAGTTGTGACTACGTGCTCTATCTCTTTCTCGATCACGACTACTGTGATCAGATGGTCGAGGTGCTTTCTTGATCGGTGGAGCAGGAGAAGCAGAAACTGACCCTCTTGCCTCGCTTCTTCTGGATCCATTACGCTCGTGCTTCTTGTTGTTTCGATGATGATTCTCCACGGCACGCTTGGCAGCTTGGTTATCGGAATACTTGGCTTTCAGAACAGATAGAAGATAATCGGCTCGTCTGACCAAATGAACGGCCCCAGGAGCCTTGGCGACCTTTTCATCAGCCTTGCTTCTTTCTTCTTTCTTGTCTACTCGATGTTCTTCAAGGAACAACTTGTCTCCGAGTCCCAAGTCGGTATCATCTCTGATCTGCGTCCAAGCACCATAGCCGTGCCTATGAATCCCAACAAGAAGCATGCCATCTTCCTTTGCACCCCAGTCACATGAGTAATGGGCACCTTTGGAAGCGTCAGGGACGCGGAAGGTTTTGAAATCGGGGCAGTTTCCGACAACGTCTCTTAGCATTCTCATTTCGCCTGGACGTTCCATGATAGTCTCAGCGTTGACTCTCTTTACTCCAGAGTAATCAAACAACACTGCTTTTCTATCCTTTTTGGTTAATGGCTTATTGGTTGCGCGCTCTAGTGCTTCAACCCGTTCGGTCTCTGCCTTGAGACGTCTGCTACTTTCTTCGGTGAGGGCTTTCAGTGTAGCTTTCATCAAGTCCTCATCGCGGCCTACAAGACGAGCTTCTTTTACAAGTTCTTCGCCACGATCTTCCATAGAGCCGAAACGGAGGTAAGCTTTCATTAAGTTTCTCGTTTCCTTTTCGTTGAGAGGACGCTTTGGATCCAAACGATTTGCTTGGGCTTCTCTCTTTTCTTCGAGCTCTTCTTGTTTAACTTGGTCACGCTCGCGCTTCTTTGCAAGTCGTTGCTCTCGCTCAATCTCAGCCGTGTTTTTCATGGCTGCTTTACGTGGTGCATTCTCTTCGACGACCTTGGCGAGATACTCTTCATGAGCTCGCTTTTCTTCCTCAGCTTTGATTCCCTCTAACTGATCTTTTGGAATGATATCGTCCCATTCCAAGTCGATTTTGACGTCAGTATATTCGAAACTTTTAAGGAAGTCTTCACCACCATCGGCGATAATGCCTTCTGGTACTTCAGTCTGGTGCTCTTCAGCGTTCTCAAGGACCGAGTCAATGTCCAACTCTTCAAGCTTTTTCTGGTTGCCAGATTGTTCGAACATCTTCTGGCCTCTCTTTTTGAGGATACGGGAAATATCCTCGGAAGATTTAGGATCATCAATTTTGCCAGCCTTTGCAGCCTTTTCTCGCAGCTCCTTCTTCTCCTTATCGGTGACACCTCGTTGTATGGTAATGAACTCCAACATGAGCTTGTTACGAGCACGCTCAAGAATCTCTTCCTCGACGGTTTCCTTTGAGACAAACCTGTAGATACTTACAGGCTTCTTCTGACCAATACGATGTGCACGAGCCATGGCTTGCAAATCAGCTTGGGGATTCCAATCCGAGTCGAAAATGACCACCGTATCGGCCGTCATCAAATTGATACCAAGCCCTCCAGCACGTGTGGAGAGGAGAAAGCAGAAGTCATTACTTCCATCGGCGTTGAAATGATCGATGGCTTGACGTCTTGGACCTGCAGCAACAGTACCGTCAAGGCGTTGAAATTGGTAACCACGAAGTTGAAGATAGTCACCGAGGATGTCCAGCATCTTCACCATTTGGCTGAAAATCAAAACACGATGATTATCCTTTTTGAGCTTGGCAAGTAATCTGTCAAGGAGCATCATCTTTCCACTACTGGCAATCAAACCCTTCAACTGATCGTCTCGTCTTTCGCTTCCCTTTAAGATCTTCTCCTCTGCATTTGGAAACATGTAGGGGTGATTGCTGGCCTTTTTGAGTTCCATCATTATGTTCAACAACGATTGCTTTGGACCTTTGGAACCTTCATTCAAAGCTGCATAATTGCGAGTAAGAATATTCTTGTAATAATCCAGCTGAACATCTGAGAGCTCGACACGAATGATTTTTTCGCTTTTTGGAGGGAGATCGTTCTCGACTTTCTGCTTTGTCCGACGGAGGATGTATGGCTGAATTTTGGTGGTAAGTGCAGCAATTTTTTCACCAGCAGCTTCATCAGTTAGGTCCATGTTGTCTTCAATTTCCAATTCGCCTGGCATGAGGAAGTCCATGAGGGCCGACAGCTCGCCCAAAGTGTTTTGAACCGGAGTACCGGTGATCAACAAACGACTGGGAGCCTTGAAATCGAGCAACTTCAGATATAGTTGAGATTCTCTGTTCTTCAGGCGATGTGCTTCATCGACGGCCATGAACTGCCACTTGATTTGCGACAGGAAAAGAGAATCGGCCAGAATGTACTCATAAGATGTGAGTAGGACATTGAACTTTGGACGCTTGGGGTTTCCATCAACCAACAGTTCATACTCACGTATGATCTGACGAGATGACTCTTTACCATTGTAAACAACATAATTAAGACTTGGTGCCCAATTATCAAAGGTGTCAGCCCAAGCAGGAATGGTTGTCAAAGGTACCACGACAAGATGTGGACCTTCTTGGCCTCTATCATTGTGGAGCCAATTCATAAAAGCAACAGTCTGGACAGTCTTGCCAAGTCCCATTTCATCAGCAAGAATGACATTCTTGTTCTTGCACCAGTTGTACGCCAGGAAATTAAGACCTGTGATCTGGAAATCTCGCAATTGACCATTCTTGATATAATCTGGTTGCTCACGAATAGGAACGTGAGGGCTTCTGGTATCTGGGTTCGACTCCTTTCGGTCTGAGACCAGAGATCTAGAGCTGCGATCCAAGAAGTGGTCGATAGCATCTTGAGCCTTCTCGCTGATGAAAGAGGCTGTCTCCCATGTACAAGATTCATAGTATAGAGCCTTCCACTTTATGAAGTATTCGGTTTCCTCATCACCTTCTCGCGAGCCAATAACCCTTTCGACCTTTATGTAGTCTTCTAGGGCATCTGCATCACGCTCTCTATCGAGCATCCACTTTTCTTTCTCTTCCGGTGGTATCTCGGCACCTTGTGTCATGTAGATGTCATCGATAACGATTTTTCGATAATAGTTTTCGAGGCGTCTGAAACCACGAACTCCTGCCAAAGTGGATGTTGTCTCCCAAGTAGCATGGCAGTGCGATTTGCCCTGCCATTTGATATAGTAATCAAAATCGTCCTTCGTAAGGTTCTCATCTTTTGCATCTCTATCAGCTTTGATCTTGTGCTTCAAGACAACATCGATATATGGTGAGGTATCTTCAACATCTTCCGTCCACTGGTTTGGGGTCATCAATTCAGATTCATCTTCCAAGTCGGGATCGCTCTCTTGGTAAGCACCGGTTGTGACCTGCGCAGCACGACGGCTGTTCCACCGCTTCTCTTGATATTGGAGAGCGGTGTTGCCGGTCTCTAATTGGCGGCGTCGATTCTTCTTGATAGTATTCCGTGCTCGTAAGCTACCGTAATCCTCGGTTTCGTCAGTATCAGAGGCAGATGCAGATTGCAGAGCTGGTGTTTGGCGTTTGGAAGCTGTACACGAGATTAGCTTTCTGCCACAGCCAGTTTACCCGCGACAAGAAGGCGCTTACATTGTTGGGAGCGCTCTGGCTTCCTACGCTTATTTCTGTGAGCTGCAACGGCATCGGAATCTTCCTCTTCATCATCATCAGACTCAACCTGTAATAGTCAGCACTTATATCCAACTGTATTGTATTTCGCATATTAATTGGATGACTCGGGAACGACATACAATAGTTCGAGTTTGTGCTGGACGCGCCTGTAGTTGTAAAAATCCGTTAGCACTAGTTTAAGAGGGATGTGAGATTGGGAAGCTCCTACACTTCTCCGTAAACCATATAGTTCGGGATTCTCTAGCATGTACCGATCTTGATCAGTGACGCCCGGCTTGCGTTTAGCAGGACGCGACGACTCGACAGTGCTCGAACGCTCTGATCGTTGGCCATTGAAAGCTGCAGCCGCAGGAGTTTCTTCTTCATCAAAGTCCGCATCATCGGATTGTTCTTGATCTTCAGGTGACGAGTCTTCAGTTGCATCGGAATCTTGACCACCAAACATTGGTTGTTGGTTTGAGGAGGCCGGCGAGGGTTCATCGACGGTAGGGTTGCCAACATCAGATAGTTCTGACTCGCTTTCGCCTGGTGCGTCATCATTTGATGGCGAGGACCTTGCAAATGATTCATCGTGTCCATTGGACATATGTAACGGGGATGTCGAGTTCATGACTTCGATTGTATCCTGCGGGGCTGCGACGACGATATTAGCTATTATGAACAGTATGACCCCATGAATGGGTGTAGTGAAAACTCTGACAATTGCACGCCCGTGAAGGGAAAGAAGCCGCGATCCTATATACACCAAGATTGCAATGAGCCCAGCAACAACGACATACTGAATGTCATCGGCGCATTCTCGTGTGCTTGATAGCAATCTCGCGATGAAAGTCGATGGAAATGATACAATTTGATTGAGGCCAGCTCATAGGAGCTTTGTGTGCCGAAGAGCATGATAAGGGCAAGAAAACAGCAACGGGAGAGTGATATGAGTGAAGATCAGGGGACTCTATATAGTTTGAAGACTGCATGAGGAGATAGGAAGATGGAAATGATGGCATTCGAGGATGGCAGATGCATTATGATGATGGGAATAGGTATACCATAGTTTTGCGTGGAATTTGTGGGAAAATTGGAAAACTTACAAGCCATATTTAATAAGGCCCCCCTGATATCAAAATAATTGAGAGTCAATCTTTAATTTGAAGAATATGAAGGTAGATGGTAGTGATGTTGGGTACTTCGGACGTTAAAATTGGAGAGCGGATCTGAAGGTCTACACAATCAGTGATGAATTTCCCATAATGATTGACATGAGCAGTTGGTCAGAATAGAACCACAGGTCTACCGTACTTAGCCGAGCAGAAGCTAGGATGTTTTAGTGTTTCACGTGATATTACTCTACTTTAGCCGGACAAACCCTACAATGATGAAAACCATCAAAACTAAGGATTGTATTCTTGTGAATACAACAGTATAACAGTACTCTTTAGCAATGAGCAAATATTTTGAAAACTAGTAGTATTGATCCTTAAGAAAGAAACTAATATATAAATGAACATCTACAAGAATACATTGGTTGGTTGATTTGATATGTACTTTTAACAAACAACAGACAATCTTGATGTTAATGTTCATAGTCATTTTTTGTAGCAAGAATGGAACATGCTTCACATTTGGTAGGTAGATATTGTGTTTTGTCTCTGCATAGGTAGGTATCTAGGTAATGGATTTGATAGAAAACAGAGGGTATTGAAGCCTTCAAAATTGATATCAGTAATAAAGGAAAAGAAAACTAATACATCTATCCAAGTTTCCCTGGGTAAAATCGACTGATCAAATTAATATATGATTTTGAACTCATACCTAGGTAGTTAGATCAACTGATTGGTATGTTGCTCATTTATAGTATCCGGTATAACGAAAGGCATCGAGCATCTACATTGTGTATTTCCTATGACTCTGGTATGAGAAGGACAATATCTAATTGCTTGAAATATGGATCATTCATAAATGAAAAGAAAATGAATCTTCCTAACCCGAGTGTTCACAAAGAATACAGACTGGTCAATTTAACATATATTTTTGAACATTTATCATTATATTGAACGCTTGATAATACTTCATATTCATCTGAAGTGCAAGTCCTATTGTTTCCAGTGGGTACAAAGGAGAATGAATAGTGGTTCCAGCCAAAGTATCCTACAATGAAGCCGCACTAAGGTTTAAGCTCCTACAGCCAATAATATTAATTGTGTAATAATCGAATTTCAATTTGAACACTAAAGACTTTTTAATCTTTTATGATCACATCAAGACCAACCAACCTCATATTCATCGCAAGGTCTCTACAGCATTTCAGTCCGCTACACGCACGACAACCTTGGAAGACAAAAAAGCACAAGTTCATCAATAAATTTCCCGGTCTCCCAGAGAATTCTCTGTTTTACTTTTTTTCCCACAAATTTTTAGTGCTCTGTGAGAGCAACAGCATCCAAGATGTCTGACAAACTTACCCGGTACGAAATCCTACTTACAATGTCGCCTGAGCAATATAGCTCGCATCTCTGCGATATTCAACACCTATACTTGAGTAGTTTGCTGACTCTCCTACCTCTAGTATTGCTATCATCAGTACTGACAAGGTGCGACAAATTTTGCGTTGAGCCTTGCCCCACCACCAACCCCGCCACATGAATATCACTGACATTATCCACCATTTGAACAGTGCAAGCCAAAGGTAAATATACGCGTCTACTCTTCTCAGCACTTTCTGCAAGTTGCTAATTATATATTCACAGAAATGTAGACAAGAATGCAAAAAGTCCTGCCCGGTCGTTCGAAGTGGTCGCCTCTGTATCGAAGTTACCCCCGAGTCGAAAATCGCTTTCATCTCCGAGAATCTTTGCATTGGTTGTGGTATCTGCCCTAAGAAGTGCCCATTCGGTGCTATCAACATTATCAATCTGCCAACAAATCTGGAGTCTCACGTAACTCATCGATACTCCGCCAACAGTTTCAAGTTGCATCGATTGCCTACACCACGTCCAGGACAAGTTTTGGGACTGGTTGGCTCCAACGGTATTGGAAAGAGTACAGCACTCAAGATTCTCAGTGGAAAGTTGAAGCCAAATTTGGGTAGATATGATAACCCACCCGACTGGCAAGATGTTATCAAATACTTCCGTGGCTCTGAATTACAAAGTTTGTTGCTCAAATCTTTAATAATTCTTGACATGCGCTTACAGCAATACAGACTATTTCACGAAGATTTTGGAAGACGATTTGAAAGCAATTGTGAAGCCCCAATATGTTGACAGAATTCCAAGAGCCATCAAGGGGCCAGATAAGACCGTTCGAGGTTTGATCGAAGGTGTTGCAACAATGGATAATTTCAAAGAGGTCTGCGACATTTTGGGTATGCTTTGTTATCAATCATTCAAGCTTGGCAGTACTGTACTGACTTTGTTCCAGAGTTGAATCATATTATGGACCGAGACGTCAATCTTTTATCCGGTGGAGAATTACAAAGATTCGCCATTGCAACTGTTTGTGTGCAGCAGGCCGATGTGTTCGTGGTCTTGACAACCCCTCAGAAGTTCTTACTGACTGAGATGTAGCTACATGTTCGATGAGCCATCTTCGTACCTAGATGTAAAGCAACGTCTTAGCGCTGCTCAAATCATTCGATCATTGTTGAGACCTAATGATTACGTTATTTGCGTTGAGCACGATCTTTCGGTATTGGATTATTTGTCGGACTTCATTTGTGTTCTGTACGGAAAACCCGCTGTTTACGGTGTTGTCACTCTCCCAGCCTCTGTCAGAGAAGGTATCAATATCTTCTTAGATGGTAACATCCCAACTGAGAACTTGCGATTCCGAGAAGAGTCTTTAACTTTCAAGATTGCCGAGGCTGCCGATGAATTCATGGCAGACAGATCTCGAGCATTCCAATATCCATCCATGGAAAAGACTCTTGGTAACTTCCACTTGTCTATTGAGGCAGGAGATTTCACCGATTCCGAGATTGTCGTCATGATGGGAGAGAATGGTACTGGTAAGACTACTTTCTGTAAGATGCTTGCCGGTGCCACTCAACCCGACGGTAATCAAAAAGTTCCAGGTATGAAGGTCAGTATGAAGCCTCAAAAGATCACGCCAAAGTTCGAGGGAACAGTCAGACAACTCTTCTTCAAGAAGATCAAGACTGCCTTCCTTCTGCCTCAATTCCAGACCGACGTCGTCAAGCCTCTCAAGCTCGAAGAATTTATCGATCAAGAAGTCAAGACTTTGTCCGGAGGAGAATTGCAACGTGTGGCTATCGTCCTTGCTCTTGGTATCCCCGCAGACATATACCTTATTGATGAACCCTCTGCCTACCTCGATTCCGAACAGCGTATCATTGCTGCCCGTGTCATTAAGAGATTCATCATGCACTCGAAGAAGACCGCTTTCATTGTCGAGCACGATTTCATTATGGCTACTTATCTCGCGGATCGTGTTATCGTCTTTGACGGCCAGCCTGGTATCGATGCTCGCGCCAATACCCCCGAGTCGTTACTCACTGGTTGCAATAAATTCTTGAAGAACCTCGACGTCACTTTCCGTCGTGATCCATCTAACTACAGACCTCGTATCAACAAACTTAACTCCCAATTGGACCAGGAGCAGAAGTTGAACGGCAACTACGTAAGTACCAAGTCCTATTAGTTCAAGTGTATGATTACTAACATTTTCTAGTTCTTCTTAGATGAGGATGACAAAGCTGCTACTAGTTGAAGAGGTTTTTGAGAAAGATTCATTTCCCCCTCCAGAAAAGGCATTGCATGGCGTTACGGGGTCGGCATTTCGGGAGACTAGGAAAAGCGATGGGCAAGGCATGGTAATGGAGGAAGGCTCATCCGACCAGGATGATGATCCAGGCGGCTAACAAGGGTGACGGCAGTCTATCCTCTCGATGCCTGGTCCTACTTTGATGACCGCCAATATTTGGTGAGTAGATCATGCATAGGCTGATTTATCAGAAGTAGATTGAGAGGCATTGGAAGACGTTGGATGACATGTCGTCAAGATGGGTGAAAACATTTCACGAGTGGCAAATTTCAAGGCGAAGAGGTACAATGCAATAGAATTGCAATTCAATTCTTAGTACATGGCAATAGTAGAAACTTATTACTTTACAAACTTGATGATTTTTGAATGTGATTCGTGAAGAGGATATTGAATGCGAAGAATCAATAGATAATTAGAAGAAAACAATACACACCGAATTTTTCATGCTTTCCTCATCTCTCTCTTTACTTCGCCCCCTTTTCGTCTCTCATCCCCATTGCTCAAATTGGAACAATGCCTAGCGTTGCCTGAATACCACGCGATCGTGAACTACCTGCTTGCCGATATCATCAAGCCAAAAATAGAAGTACGGTGCGTGCGGATACGTACAGGTAGGGCGAGTTTTCTTCAATTTGATTGGTGCATGATAACCTTGACCTTGACCATAAAAAGAGGTCCAATCTATTTCTCTATTCTTCCTCGATCTCGCCTTCTTCGCTACCTGAGTGGACAGCAGGCTCTTCTTTGGCGGGGATTTTCGCAGCGGATGGTGTCCTAGTCCTGTGACGCCGTTCACGTGGGGGAACTGGGGAGCGCTCACGTTGTTTAGGTGTGTTTTCTCTTCTGGTTCTCTATTTTTGCATTGGTGTTAGTTTCGAAAGTAAAGATATTCATTTCGAGGGGGAAAGGAACAGAATAATAATAATAATGAACTGTAACGAACCTTACTATCCCTGCGAGTTTCAGTTTCGCTTTCTCTTCTCTTTCTTGGTGCACTAGATCTTTCGTCCCCATAAGGCAACTCATCGATGCTACCTCGAGGATCCCCGCGTCGTCTGTAGAGTTTCTCTCTCTCATCCTCGCGGTCTCTCCTTTCTCGCTCGTAATGACTCATTGAATCATCTCGTCTACTGCGAGGCTTGTCAAGATCACGATCCCGCATTAATCTATCCCGGTCGCGTTCACGATCATGGGCATCAGGATCACGCCTATCACGACGATTTGGAGAAAGTAATGTATCAGCCATGCCACCTTTTCGGTAGTTCTTTTCGCGGTCTGCGATAGCTTTTCGCCTGTCTGCTTCATACGCGTCAGGTTCTGGGGAGCGGCTGCGCCTAGAGCGGGTGGACCCGGAGGAACGATGTTCTCGCTCTCGGTCGCGTATTTTGTGTGTTGGTCGATCAACTGAGGCTCGGTCACGACGCTTGGCTCGATCCTTCTCGGAGTCTTCCTCTTTCTCTTTAAGCCGGCGAATTACCTTGTCAAAAGCTGAGCGACGGAGTTCATCTGTTGTTACGGCAAGATATTCTTCGGACCCTTCAAAACGAGCGCGAACCCGTTCGTAATCATCGCCAATGCGAATAGGAGGTTCGAGATGCTTAATGTACGATCTCAAGTTATCCACAGCTCGGCGCTGATGGCGCTCTGCGTGATGCTTGTCATCCTCATTTCTTCGAGAAATCTTTTCACGTAACTATTTCGACAGTTAGCCGAGGGCAAGTTTGTTGCAACAAAGACGTACTAACCCGATCAAATATTAGCAACAATGAGTCTCGATCAATGTTAGCAGTTCGTCGATCACTCTGCATCAGTGCTAGGAACTCTTCAAACGGAGTCTTTTGCTGGAGTTCAAACCGTTTATCCTGTAAGTTGGTCAGTTTGAGCTTCACCATATTAAGGATCTATTGAACTTACATCAAGAACATCCAAAACATCATTTCGTGTACTACGCAGTGCGCGTTCCTCTTCCTCGACTACATCCCAGAACAGGTCCAGAGGAGAAGATCCCGATTGACCCAACATATCGACGTACCTGTCATCATTTTCAATTAAAGGATGAATTTGGCTCCACTTTGTTCCTGCCTTTATTTTGTTCCCAGCTTTGAGGTCTCGCAAGAGGCCTACAAACCGGTCTCGATTCTGACGCTCCCTCCTTAGCTTTTGGGTCTTCTGCTGCTGTTTAACATCATTGAATGTCTTCTCAAGAGATTTGATATGATTCTCGAAAGCAGTCAACATGTCCGATTTACTGAGTGCCTTGAATTTCTCATCACCTTGGAAACGTGGATTTGACTGGATGATACCTTGTGCTTCTGACCATCTTGTGTATGGTTCAAGATTTAATCCTTTCAAAAGATCAACAAGATCGTCCATCGCAGCTTTTCTCGTTGCGACCTCTTTCTCCGTATTCGCCCTCTTGAGTTCCATGATATAATCTTGAAATAGCTGACGTCTTTCATCATCGTCATTCGAGGAGCGGAAAATCGTCTCTCCTTCAATAATTGGTCGAGCTGTCTTCCATCTAGTGTAGTGTTTAATCTCTGGATGGCTTCTCAGCATAGTAGCAAAATCAGATCTGAGTTTCTCAAGTCTCTCCTTTGCACGGTCCTTTTCTTGTAGGCGAACCTCAATGGCATACTTCTCAAAGGCGGCCTTTCGGTCTTTGGGGTCTTTGAGCGCTCGGTATTGAGGATCCTTGATAATTGATCGCATAACTTCTTCCCATGTAAGATCAGGTTTAACATTGTGCCGTTTCAAAAGCTTGAGGAAAGCTGCTTCTGCTTCTTCAAAAGTGGAATAATCGGGATCATTATTAGCAGGCACAAAAGCTTGAGCACGGCTTCCATTGACATCACTTCCGTATGCAATTTGACGAGCTTCTCCTAAAGGTTCTCTGTCTCGTGGTTGGTCATACTGAGAGGCCGAGAATCCACCTCCTGCGACGAAGGTTGGCACTCTAATAATAAATTAAAGTTAGAATCACAATCTTTGGGTTTCTCCGAAAATACCTACGGTGTAGCAGCGACTGCAGGCGATGCAGCCTCTTTTGACATAGCTTCCTTGTATACATCTGGCATTTCCCATGAGCTCTGCTTCGTCTCAGTGTTATACCAATACTTTCTCCCCCCTTCCGCTGTATACTCTTTCCATGGCTGATTCAACAAGGCACGCTAAACAACTTGTCAGTAAGAGCTATATGTCAGATAGATCTAGGGAGAAAAGAACTGTACCTCTGCAGGTGTCATCAAATCTTCTGGCTTCGTCCATTGCGTCGCCTTTGTAATAGTATTATAATAATAAACTCGTCCATCCGCATTTCGCGCTTCCTGCCAGAGAGCAGGGACAGCTGCGTTACCATTCATTCCGTTCATGTTGATGAAACTGAAAGCAGAAAACGGATTTTTGGTTGAGTTGTTACTAAACGCGCAGACCAAGATCGCATTTGCGGTTTCCAAAAAAAGGTTCGCGGTTTTGCTCGGCCGCTATTTAGCGCGTTTTCAGCACGGAAGCTAACCACTACCACCATCCAGAACTCCTTTCATGTGAGTTTCCAACGTCATAACACATACTCGTTTTCTTAACACATTATGCGATTACAAATATATAACGAGTAACAGTCTATTGTATTTATTTTTGTTTTAAAGGCTTATCACAATGATGGAAGAATCGCAAGAAGAGCCAATTCCTAGGAGCAGCTTGGAGTTCACTGAGAGCTCAATCTTGGACACAATCATCCCACTGGCCAGCGATTTGAATATAGAGGAGGCTTTGAGCGGGAGTGTAGAAAAGCTTGATGAGGGCAATGGTTCTCCATTAGCTGCCATTCCTCAAAGGCAAGCTCTTTTTTTTGGTTAGTCCTCCGAGTTACTGGAAAAGCTCTCTATCTTACTCATTCGTAGATGTTAGATGAAACGGTCAATGTTTACGTCGTCCTACAAACTCCCTACTTTGACGAACGATCTCTTCGATCCTATCTTAACAGACTTATAATCAACGTGGAAGCCCAGGTTACCAATGCGAATGGCGAGCATCAAGATTGCTCGGCGGGGCGCGAACTGATTTACAAGGGCTCCGTGCAAGAAAACGATGAGCCATTGATAGTTGTGCAAGGCTCAGATGAGGCTGATAGCGCAAATAATGACGGTCATATACTTTTGATATGGAAATTATCTGCATTTCTTGCAAGACCGCGACTGCGCTTGCAGAATCCCTCCATGGTGTTCGCGGCCACGGCAAATCTCAAAGCAGCGGAACAGGTCGACACGGATGCATTGCGACAGGAATATCTCCCAAGTCAGATCCCATCGGGCTTGAATCTTCTTGAAGCTTTCAGTGGTGATGCATATCTAAATGGTATCAGACCACGACTATCTGCATTGCGAGTCGCAAGAGTTGCACCAGCAGCGCAAATCGCTCGCGACTTAGCTCGACCTTTCAAGAATATCTCACGGCAATCGATCAAAGTATACCCAGCTATAAATGCCCGTGTGCGATATTCCAGACCAAGTAGTACACCCAACAATACTTCTGTAATAGCTTCGCTAGATATTGATATTACTTCTTTTATGAATTGTGACATTATACTCACAGATATACAACTGAAGGTGTATGGCGGGCAGGTACAAGATTTAAATCAAATCCCTGGGCTAGCGCTTCCAATTACTTGTCGACCTCAAGACGATATTAGCTTCCTTTATCGGATATTACCTGATGACATTGATGTTACTAATAAGTCTCAAATTCGAGCCATCGACATATCTATCACCGCCAATGCCAATGTCACCACTGTCTGTAAGCCACAGATTGTGATGCAATGGTCTACATCCCTGGACTTTACACCTCCTATTAATAATGGCTTCGGTCAACCTACGAAACCTATTCAACGTCCTCACAGACCCTCTGCGCTGTCTATCGGCGCAACGTTTGACAGCATTCCAACGATTTCCTCTCTAGCAATTAATCATCCCGATGCTCTTCCAACAATCGAAGCGACCACTCCAACACGCCCACATCATCGTCATCAAAATTCTGTCCCAGATTTTGGCGTTACCATGACATTTTCCTCTCCATCTACATCTCCTATCTACCCAGGTCACCCTTTCATCTGGTCAATCTTCATAGTGAATCGATCTGATAGACCTCGAAAGCTTGCTCTTCTTGTATTACCAAAAAGACGTCGAACTGAAGCTCGTATAACACGCCCTCCTTCGGCTGGTCATGGCAGCGCACGTCGGGATCCAAAAGTTGCGGATGCTGTCCTCGATGAAAATATAATATATGCCATACAGCGAAATTCAGCAATGGAATCCAGCGAAATAGTTTGTCTAAGTACAGATACTCGTGTAGGACCACTTGCACCATCAGCATGTTACGAAGTTGAACTCAAATTCATGGCGTTAAAGGAAGGGATTGTAGGAGTAGAAGCTGTAAGGGTGGTAGATCTAGGAACACAGGAGCATGTAGATATCAAGGATTTACCGACGATCGTCGTCAAACCTGAACCGAAGGATTAAATAGCTTCACAGTTGGATCTTCAAAGATCTTAAAAAGGTTTATTCAAATTGATTGGAGATAATGTATTTAGATTGTAAAAAGAAAACTTGAATTGAATAATGATATTTATCCTAAATTAATCCTATTTGCACCCATAATGATTGCGAGACGACATGGGTATAAAGAACGAAAGTAAACAGTTTCTTCTTGGTCTGAACGATAGCCAGCCATTGAGCATCCCATCCTATCCCATACCAAACCATACCAAACTAAGCCAAGCATTGCTAATCCCCCAGAACCAAACCTCATCTTTAATCATCAAAATCTCAGATCCCAGATCCTAACTTTTCATCCATCTCCCCTATATTCATACATCCTACTACTTTCAACCTACATACAACCCCGTACCGTCTCTCCAACCCACCCACCCTATCTCGCCCCTCTGATCTCCTCTTCTTTTATTTCTCCCACCTCTCTCCCCTTACTCACACCTCCCATCTCCACCGCACCTCCCGTCACCACATTATCAACGCCCAGCGAAGCATGATGCGCATCATGTACGTGCAGCAGATTGCCACCTTTCTCGACGTGGTTGGAACCACCGAATAACACGTCGATTTCTTCAAGCGATACTTTTTTCGTTTCCGGGACCAGGAACCAGACGTACAGCGCGAGGAAGATGTTGATGCCGAAGAAGAAGTAGAATGTTTTGCTAGGGGGGAGGGGTTAGTTATTTGGGGAACGGAGACGAGGGGAGGGAACGTACAAGCCTTGGTTCTTCAAGAAGGTTGGGAAGAATTGCTGGAAGATGGAGTTTGCCACGCTGTGTAATGTTAGTATTCCATATAATTATCTCAAGAGTAGACAGGACAAGAGAATTTGTAACTTACTTCTGCATCTGACTCGACATACCCACCGCCTGGGCTCTAACATTCATACTGAAAACCTCTGCGGTCCAAATCCACACCGTAGCACCCCAACTGGGTTTATAGAACAAGATAAAGAGGAACAGTAGGAACACAATCGAGATAGCAACAGGATGTGACTTTGAATCTCCATTGGCGCCAGTATTCGGGGTTAGGGTGCCCACGAGCGAGACGATCAACATACAAAGCGACATACCAATGGCGCCCACAATGAGAAGGAATTTACGTCCGAAGCGATCAACAGTCCACACAGCATTCAGAGTGAAGAGAATTCCAAAAGTAGCATTCAACGCATTGATCAACGCAATCGTGCTAGCATCATGGAAAACCTTCTTGTAAATCGCAGTACTGTATGTATTCAAGGTTCCTTGTCCAGTAAGTTGTTGACCGATGTTCAGAATGAAAGCTAGGATCAAACGTTTTCGGACCGAGCGATCTTTCCAGAGCGCAGAATAGGAGGAGGAAATGGCTTCTTTTTCGAACTCGAGGGCCTCGCGGATAACGAGGATTTCGTCTTCGACGTCTTGTTCTGTGGCACGCACGCGACGGAGGGCGGCGCGGGCATCGTCGACACGCCCGCCGTGTTGGATGTACCAACGGGGACTTTCGGGGATGAAGGGAAGGAGGGTGAGGATTATGATGGGGACGAGCATTTGGAAGATGACGACCATTTTCCAGTCTGTGAGGTGGGAGTGTTAGTTTGCGGTGGAGATGGGCTGATGTGGTTTTGAGATGAATGGATAGATGGGATGGGATGGTTGAACACATCTGAACATCAAGAAACGTGAAAGCAAACGCTGAGAGTCTTACCCCATTCTCCAAGCGTCTTAACATGTTTTTGACAGGCGAAGTTAATCCAATAGGCAATGAATGAACCAACTGAATAGAACAATTGCCACTGTAATAAGTCTATATCAGCATGCAATCCTGAACTCCGTAAGATTTCGGTATAAGACAACATACAAAGGCCATGATCTTTCCTCTAATCTCAGGTGGTGCAAGTTCACCAATATACACAGGTCCCGCCGCTGTATATCTGATTAGCAGAAAATTGAACAGAAGGATTCAACAAACATACTCAATGCAACACCTTGACCAAGACCAATAATCACACGACCAGCGATAAAACATCCAAGTTGGCCTCGAGGAGAAAATGTTTGAATGAAAGTAGCGACAATAGTCACGAAGCAACCAATTGCCATACCCCATCTTCTACCAAGCCAATCTGCTACTGGACCACCGAGAAAGAACCCAGCGATAATGGCACCAACAGTATAGGCAGTATTGACAGCACCAATCTTTTCGGTATCCTTTAATCGTCTGTTAGTCTGGATCAAATGCTGACTCTTTGATAGGGAAGCATACCGGATCGTTGAAGTAAGCTACCCAGTTCTTTGAGCCTTGTACAGAATTGTATACAGAAGCATCATATCCATATAGCACCATACATGATGCTGCGACAAGCGAGATATACCTATGTAGCGTTAGGTCACTATTACTGTCAAAAAAGTACTGTAAACCTTACCAGTTGTACACTCTCGTCTTATCCGTGTTGAAGATCCCCATTTTGGTCAACTAGGACCCAGCCTTATGAGTTATAAAATGAAAGGTAGATCTCAATATCGATATCGATATTGATACAAGAGAATCCCTACAACGAAGAAGTGGAAAGAGTGTCAATTAAAATTGGAGACAAGATCGACCACTAGAACTTCTTACAAGGCTCCACCCACACTTCATTGCGTGAGCATCGCATGTTGAGCAGTTTACGGTCGTATATATATTGTGCCTGCACATGGTCTCGATGCGACAGGGATGATAACCTACAAGGCCGTTTCCCGCACCCCATTCTCAGTGACTTTAGCTCCCCCTTGAAGCTTATAACCATGAAGCTTACGCCAACGAAACTCGAAATGGCAAACGAACGAACGGGGAAAGAATAGCCCCAAGCTAGAGCATAATCTCGAACCAATGGATTAGGAGCTTTCCAACATTAGCTGATTAGAAGTGCAATCCCCCATACTCCAGAAAAAGCTTCTGTGGTAGATCAATACAAGCGGACAATCCCACATTAAGAAAATCCGCAAATCAAAGCAAATCGACAACACAAGTGGTGGCTTTTATTTGCATTTCCACCTAAGAGACAAGAATAATCCTAATCCTCTGGGTCGAAATACCCTACCGAGATTTCAAACCTGCAACTCCACCAAAGGAGGCATTTTCTCAGTCCACGGGATACATACATGGGATCTGGAACTGAAGCCTTTTACCCCAGTATATTTACCCCAGTATCTTTTTAAATTGCTTTCGACCGAGTGCACTAATGCATACTCATCCTTTTCTAATACCAACAGAAACTGACCGTTGGTACAGGCTTCTTCTTCAATTAAAGTTTCCACATTACACGTAACATTTGATCGGAGTAGATACTTATCGTGGAAACTCCTAATGTATGCATATGTATGTGTATTCAAAGTAAGTATCTGACTTGACAATATGAAATGGCGAAACATCCACCAATACCACCCACACCATACTTACGAGTGGCAATGTATGTACGCAGTATATTTTGGACCAGAACCGTTGATACATCTCCATTCCCTGCAATAATCCATACACAGTGGAGACTCGACTCCGGATAATAGATCGTAATGCGGGGTTAGTGTATTGGAGTGACAAACATACCTAGGTACGTACCTAGACACGATTAATTAAGCGTTACGCCTGCTTAAAATTGCTACCCAAGTTTCCCCATCATAATGTGTAAATAAATAAATTAACAAAGCATTGAGACTCTGGTTGTTTGTTGTTTGTTATGTGTTATGTGTTATGTGTTCCACCCAATTTCAAAGGATCCGATTGGATTTCTGGTCGTCTCAATACATCTACACAAATCCTACCCATCTTACCAGTCTTTTGAGGGGGTGGAGATCTTACCACCACCTTGAGAATATCTAATAAAGGCTAAAGCCACATGAGCATCCAAAGTGAGTATTTACATGCGTGGAAATCTGCCAGAATCTGCAAGCTGCAGGTTACTTTTGATTTATGTACTCTCAACACAAAAACAAGGGGGGTATTCCTGTGTTTCGTCCGAACACCAAACACCAAATATGTAACAGAGAAATTATTTGACATGTGAGCTGTACAACCCGGTAATACCTGCTCTGCTGCACACTTTATATTCATGAGTCAAAACTCTTGCATAGCTCGAGTTGGTGAATAAGATGATATGCCATCAACCAAACAGATAAGTGCTGTATTGCGTGATTTTCGCATGATTGCTATTGGTGGTTTAGAATGCGAAGATATTAATGTCCTACCAAAGAACCAAATGATCCTGATCTTGGAAATGAGAATCGCATCTTTTTTGAGGGTGCTCCATCACCTTCACCTCGATTATTTCGTCCGGTCGCGCCTTTGCATCCTCTGCAAATGCATACATAACAAGATTCAAAATATCATCTTTGAATTCGTTTATGTTTGACTCCAATAGAGTTATGCCTGAATAGCGATCCCACGAATCAACTTCTTCTTCGCTTGGTATTCCTCTCACTAGGATGACTTTTCTCATGTGCGGAAAAGTCGAACGAAAACGAGTAATGCTTCCCAGAGCGCGAGAAAGATGAAATGGAAGGCTGTAACCAGCTGCACCCCAAAATTGTTTAGCCAGAGCAATTGATTGAATCTGATGATGGTAGGGTAGAAATGGTGATTGGATAGAAAAGAGCTTTGCGATAGCCATCACTTCGTCCACATATTGCCTCGAACTGAAATATATAGTATCGCAAACGGGATTAAAGTAAATATCCGCTGGCTGTGTATCCGTACCGAATGACATATTGTAAGATTGGAGAGCAATCTTACGGGATTCTCTATTCGTATGAAGTATGGCTGGAGGTGGACCATAATTGACAAATTTCTTATCAACGATGTCGTAATTCAATTCTAGAATACGTTTTTGAAAAGCAGCAAGCTCCCATATCTGTACTCTCAGCTCCAAAGGGAGGTCAAGGAAGTTGGGAAATGTATTTTCAGTATTCATGATCGGATGAATGCCGCTGAGAGTATAATATAGGTATCGATAGGAGCTTTCGAAAGTCAGCAATCCTGAAGGAAAGGGGCGTACGGGGCGGCACGAGATCCTAGAGGTGCTGATACCGGATTGAGGTAGTGTCAGTGTTTAAACATTCCACACATATTTAGATGTCAATCATAATTCGCACTCTTGGATATTTGAGGTTGGCTGGAGTCGTAGGGAGTAGAATTTGATGTTGTTTTGCTGAAGGGAAAGGGACGGTATCTCGGTAACCTAGTACTAGCGTCCATTTTCTTTGGCGGGATCACCAGGCGCAATATCAAAACAAAGGAATCACACTCTGAGACATCACGCATCATTGTTTTGTCATCGATTTTTGCAAAATTTACAAGCATAAAGCCTCTCATGTTTTCATCTTGAGAGTCCATGGATATATATTGCTACTTGCTCTGCCTTTCTATTTGCTACTCATCATGGTAAGTAAAACGCCACGGAGAATTCCAAATGTTCTCATCTGACATCAAAAATAGGCAGACAAAGCTAGCTATTTTACACAGCTCTATGCTTTAAGTAATTCGGATTCAGATGAAGGAGAGCTCAATGAATCGCGAGAATTTTTGAAAAAATGCAATAATCCCATTTTGGATCCTCCATCACAAAGAAAGCATAGTCTGCTACCTCCCTTACCTAAAGAACCAAATTTGCTACCACCTCGAAAGCTACATAAACCGCTTCTCAAAAATGTTTCAACATTACAACGAAGTCATTCGGAGCCAAAAGGGAGTGTAAGTACGGCTAAGGATACGGCAGATGGTACGACGGAGAAACTGTTTGAGTCACCTCGTAAAAGGTCTGGTCTTCGAAGCGAATCGCGTGCTACGGTTTCTACTGGTAGTTCTTTTGAAAAGGAAACTTCGTCATCTTTAAGAAGTGCAGATGGTTCAGTAAAAAGACCAACTAAAGATCAACGCAGCATATCAAATCCAACATCAGCTACCTTAGTTCTTACCAATAGTACAGGAATCGTATCAATGCTTAGCAAAAAGAGAAAAGGGGATACCCAGGAAAACGGGGCCGCCAAAAACCCCACCAAGAAGAAAGAGAAACCTCTAAAGTTTGTTCCCCCAAAGGATCGGGACTTTCAAGGTCTTAATTTTTTCTTCCTTCCTAACGATGATAAATCTCCAGTCAGACGTTTTCGCATCACTAAAGCAAGGGAGCGCGGCGCAACATGGATTAGAGATATAAACGAGCCCATCACACATCTTATCATTGATAACTCCTTGACACGCAAGGATGTTGCGACCTACCTCGGAGTCCTTCCGGATGGAGCCAGTATGGTAAATGAGGAATGGTTATTAGATTGCATTGAACAGAAATTCCTCTATGAACCAACTGGGAAGAAATATCAGGTCAAAAATCCAGATGCAGTCATCGAAAAGAAGCAGATGCCGATATCATCAACGTCACAGCAGTCACATGAATCTCTCCAATTGGAACCTCGTAACAGGAAACCTAATAAGTGGGAGTATGTGCCTCCGAAAGAAACACCTGAACGTAGTCAACGTTCAATACCAACCGTCAGACCGGTTCCTTTCCCCTCAACCTCAATTTCTGGATCACAGTTACCGGAAACAGATCCAACTCGTTTGACAGAAGAGAGCTCACAGCACCTTAGTCAAGCATCTTCTCCCAACCCACAATACGCAGACTTTGGTATACTAAATGAAGCAATCGAATTAGCTAGGGCAACCGAAGGTGTACTCGATCATGACAATTCTGACGACGACCTAACATCAAATTTCAGTGAATTTGATGATACCATAGATGAATCAGATTCAGAAGATGGTCGTCGTTCCCCTATGAAGGCTCCCACCAAAACCCATCGACCAGCCCCTGCGGGCAAAGGAAGTATAAGTAACTTCCAATGTATGACTGGGGGAACCGCCTCTGACGAACCCAATCCCAACGATCACACAATCCAAATCCTGTCACGAATGAAAGACTACTATGAAAGAATCGGCGATCAATGGCGTACCCGTTCCTACATGCAAGCATGCGGCCAACTCAAAAACCAACCAACCCTCATCCGCACCTTCTCCGAAGCCATCGTAATCCCCAAAATCGGCCAACGCATCGCCAAAAAAATCGAGGAAATAGTCCTCACCGGTCATCTCCGCCGTCTCGACCACGCAGAAGCAGAACCAGACGACAAAATCCTCAAACTCTTCATGGGTATCTATGGCGTAAACTACAAGCTCGCATCAAAATGGATTTCTCAAGGCCATCGCTCATTTGCCGATCTCAAAAACAACATCAAATTCACACCCAGTCAACAAATCGGCATCGAACACTACGATGATCTACAACTCCGGATTCCCCGCCACGAAATTGAAGAACTGGGTAAGTTCATCATCGAAACATCTAAAACCCTCGATCCCGAAATCGAAATCACAATTGGCGGTTCCTATCGTCGCGGCGCAAAATCATCCGGCGATATCGATATCATCATCTCCAAACCCCACACTACCAAAACAATACAACTAACTCCCTTCCTCTCTTCTCTCGTAAAATCTCTCACAGATTCCCATTTTTTAATTACAGCCCTCGCCGTACCGCATAATAACGAAGGCTCAAAATGGCATGGATGTTGTGTTCTCCCCTCTCCCTCTCCTTCTTCTTCTTCTTCTCAACAGACTCCTCTCAACCCCTGGCGCCGCATCGATTTCCTCCTCGTTCCTGCGTCCGAAATCGGCGCAGCACTCATCTATTTCACCGGCGACGATATTTTTAATCGAAGTATGCGTTTACTCGCTGGGAAAAAAGGGATGAGGTTAAATCAACGCGGTTTGCATAGAGATGTTATGAGGGGTGGTATTAAGGGGGGAAAGTGGGAGAGTAGGAAGAAAGTCACGGATGGGACGTTGGTGGAGGGGAGAGATGAGAGAGGAATTTTTGAGGCGTTGGGGGTGCCGTGGAGGGAACCCTGGGAGAGAGTTCTGCATTAGGGGGGTAGGGGGTAGGGGACTTTTGTGAGAGGGGAGCTTGGTGGTTCCAAGCAGGCGGTTCGTTTTTGGTTGTGGAGGGAAGATATCTATTTATGCATATTCGGCTCGGGTTCCGGATTTGGGGATATTCATAAAGGCTATCGAATATGCATCACGAACCCAAGCCAAGACCCGAAATCAGATCCAAAGGGGACGTTTTTGGGTAAAGTATGAAGATTTTTGGATGAGGAACTTACGGCATACTGGTTGGAGTAAACATTGTGTTTTTTCATGATGTCGTAATAGGATATGCGATATGCGATGTCATGGATCGGGTTTAGGATTGGATATTATCTTGTGCAATGGATTATATTGGTATATTAATTTTATTATGTTTTATCAATCATACATGCAGTAAGTCGGTCAGTCGATCAGTCAGTCAGTCGCCTCTAGATATGTATGAGCAGTTGAAATGTGATGAATCTTGAAGATTCTGTATATGTATTTCTAGTGTTGTAATGTTGTAAGTGCAAAGTGATATAAGTTATCCATCTATCTACCTATCCATCTCATTTTCACATCCGATCACATCTCTTCCTCCCTTTCCTTCCCCCCCTCTCTCCTTTCCACCTACCTACAACTCCCTTCCCCCTACTCCTTCCCCCCACCTCTAATCATCGCCCAATTCCTGCCCACCCCATACCCCCCCAAATCCACCTCCATACAATCTAGCTCTCTAAACCCCGCGCGCACATAGACCGGATACCCTGCGGCCGTCGCTTCCAAATAACTACTTTTCCCTTGGGCATCTGCGAGATTTGTTATTGCGGTGAGGAGTAGGGTGCCGAGACCGAGTTTTTGGTAGCTGGGAGAGATGGAGAGGAAGTAGATTACTGAGGGGGGGTGTTAGATGGGTGTCGGGGGGTTGATAATGTGAAGGTGGTGGGTGGGGAAATCAGGGAGAGGGTTAGGATAGTGAGGGGAAAGGAAGAGGATGAAAATGAAGGGAGTTCTGGTGCAAAATGAGATTGACACGAGGTGTCTATTCATTTCCTTCGAAACGAAAGAAGTCAAAAGGTGATATGGAAAGAATGGAAGGACTCGCTAAAGAAATATAAAGAGCACCGAAAGAAGCAAAGAGATTTGAGAAAAATAAAAACAAGAAAAATGTGACATACAAAACATCTCCTCCCTCTTATACCACTTCTCCCTCAGCCTATCCCACCCTTCCACCTTCGCCTCACATACATCCAGCACCGAACCTTCCGGGAACTTTCCCTCTCCCCTCTCCCTCCTCTCCCTCTTTTCCCTTTCCTCTTCTATTTTCTCCCGCTCTTCTTCCTCTTTACTCAACCCATGTGGTTCAGCCCAATGCGTCCAGCCCGCCATATTCCCTGTGGAATTTTCCACAAGTTTCCAGGTGTGTGTATGAGGTGTATGCAGATACTTGGTGAAGACTTTGGTGAGCCAGGAGGTGAATACGGAGGGGGGAACTTGGGATGAGGGCCAGCGGGCGAGGCGGAAGGGGTCGGTTGCGAAGGCGAGGTTGTAGGTGGTGAGCATAGAGGGGAGATCGGTGGGGGTGCAGGGGTGGATGGAGAAGGAGGGGTTGGGGGAGGAGGGGATGGGGA